>CM032178.1:27886706-27914987 GCA_018908115.1 Anopheles rivulorum
GTTGGGGCTGCAGAATAATAAATAATCGCGCATTATGTTTGTTCACTGTTCCCGCAAAAGGAGCTAAATTAAATGTTTGAATGGTTAATGTTAGTACATTAACAAGCGAGCTCATTACGCTGTAAAGTCTACTGGAATGTAATTGCAAATCACTGGCACGATTACCGATGACCCGAATGGTGAGTGTGTCTCCCTACATGTGTTATCTGACGCGTGCTGTTCGTGCCCATGTGTTTTAAAAGCACGTGTGTAACTGTAGCTGTAACTGTGAAAAAGGCATGAATACCGGAGGGGGGCTTGTAGGTGGTGGGGTTACCAGAAGAAGAGTTACCAGAAGCGATAAAAAAGAACTTCAAGCTGACACCTTTTTACTATCTCCAAAAGCTCAGCTGAAATGCAATATGGGGCGTAATAAAATATTAACTTCTTCATCAACCACCGTTCCATTTTCACATTTCTATGGTTGGTAACGATTCAAACAAAAAGGTGTTAATATTTGAACCACATTTTATATACTATTTATGAATAAAACTCACACACTCTTTAGGAAAGTTGCAGTTGGATCATTTTTTTTGTGATCATTTTAAGCAAGAAATTATTGAAACATTTTTAGTAAATCTAACATTGTTGTAAATTGCATACTTTACTTTCGTATTCATCGATAATCACTCATTAATGTACAATAAATCTTATTTTTTAGGAACCATATTCAATTTTCCAAACAAAGAGTTATAAAAGAAAAAAACTAAAATATTTTGTGCACATTGGTAAAGCAAAAAAAAAATGTAAGGATAAACGTGCCAATTTGAAATAAAAAGTGTTTAAATGATGTTGTTTTTCTTTACAACTGATTGTTTTATAAAGATTTCCATTGCATTTAAGCGGAGAAGATATTTTGTAAATTATTTATTTATAATGGTTCTCACAAACCAAATTATTTAATATCTGAAAATCGCTCAAAATGTCATTAAAAGTTGAAAAGAGGTTTGTTTTAACGCTAAGAAATCCGATTCAATGTCGAAATTTGTTTCATTAAAAATATTACAATATTTCGTACAAACTACTGGGCGACTCCATTGGTTTTGTTTAGTGGTGAAACATTATTTTTAATTCACTATATTATTTAAATATAAACAATTTTCTTAAAAAAACTGTGGCGAAGGTAAAAACTGTAACTTATTTTAGTCGTTCGTTGTGTAAATTATGAAACTTATTTTTTGTCGTGCTATCAGCCTTCATAGAACTCAAGCGACCTTATCCCTTCTGGTTCTCTTCCCTCTCTTAACACGATACTTCATATTTTAAAACGATAAGAGCATTAATTTTCCGAGATATCAAATTTTCTTATGAAACGACCCACTCTTCACTGTTGCGAGATTTTTTTTTTTCTTGTCTTAATTACCTTTCCGAAAACATGCAAAACCCACCTCATTAGCTAAATAAGTAAACTAACTTGTTCTTTTCTAAAGAAACCCACGTGCCGCTTAGTGCGAAACGACCCGCTGCAGCTTTTGATTAATTAACAATCAATTAAATTGACAAAACCCTAACAATGGTGTATGTGTGCTGTTTTGTTCCTTCTGAAAAAAACAAACATAATGTCCCTCGTGTAACCGACACATCACGTGCCGGGCACAAAATCTCGCTAATGAGCGTGAATAAAAATTGCTAAGCGAAAATTGATTAACTTAATTGCTTTCGACTGACTGGCCGGTGTAGGCAATTCCATCGCCGGAAACGGAAGCAGAACGAAGACATCAAACCCGCCTATCTATCGCGGTTCGCGAACAATTATGTGAACGTGACACACGAGTGTAAGAATGCATGCTGAAACCTTCCACCCCAGCACATGGGTTTTTCACTTCCTTTGCCCCCTCCCCCCCTCCCACGGGCTTACCTGGTACTGGATGAAATTTCACTCCGTCAGCAACGTATAATGATGGCCGCCCGAGGGACCGTACCGCAGTGTACTCCAAAAATGATGAACGAGCAAGGGACCACTTCGAAGGTACTTTCTTTTTGCTGTGTGTGATGCTGTTACTGCTACTGCTGCCGCTGGTCGACCGTTGCCGTGTAAAATCGCTTCACAAACACGCTGTCGGTTGGTTGCGGTATTAGCGGTGATATTAGATGGCAAACTATTCCCACTAAGCAGCACCGGGCGGAGATAAGGCGGTTTTAGCGTAAATAATGTTTTCGAGCAAACGCATGCAAGCTGCAAAATTTATTATCTCAATCTAGCTCGGTTACTCTGCTTTGCTGGGCCAGCCGAAAAATGGTACCCGCATGTTTTTAATATATTCAAAACAAATACACCAACCCTCACCGGCACCGGCTTTTTTTTTTGTGTGTTCCCCTTTAAACTGCACAACGTTAAACAACTACAGTGTCCACCGGATCCACGTTGCACCCCCAATGAAACACGTTCCCCACATTCATCCGCATCCACATCGATGGGGTAGTTGGATAAAAAAAAAATACACACACACACACACACACGAAGCAATCTATTGGTGGTAATTTATTGCACTCGAAACACTAGACGTAATGCCGTAAGGACGCAATTCCTCGGAAAGCACAGCACTACGACAAACGGGTACACCCCTATCAATGAGACCACGGACCACCGTACCAGCGCGAACCGATTCAACCCTAAAACCCTTTAAGGGTTGGCCCCGTCTTCGAAGCTTCGCCTGCGAACGGAAATACGATTCCCTGCAGCTGTAACGGAACGTATCCTCACGTGGCGATTCGCGTGCTGCTTCAGCTGCCAAACAGACTATTCCATCCGCTTCGTACGACCAGCTCAGAAAGACTGAATGAATCTAGTCGGCCGTGAGTCGTGTTATTTATCAAACGATCGTGTCGAATCCTTTTCCTTCCACACTCTCTCACGGACAAAGAAAACGCTCTCACTCACTGTTTGTCTTTCTCTCTCACTCGCTCGCTCGCTGAGCAGCATAAACAATCTCGCAACGGTGATCGGCACCGCCACCGGTTGGATTGTTTATGCAAACGAAACCAACCAACAGCGATGCTTCCGTTTGCCACCAACGCATTCAACTGTGCGCCACCAGGCGCCTCCATCACACAACGCTTCGGTTAATGGTTTTCGCACCGTACTGAAACATCTGTTTCCGTTACCATGGATAAAAGAAGCTGCTGCTCTAGTGTTGGTGGTGAAACCATCTCTCACTTGCTGCTCTTTTTTTTGTTCTTCTTTCGGCTCACAACCGCTCTCACTCGTTTGCGTCGATGAGCGAACAAAACACCGACCACACGCCGCGCTGCTATACACAAAAGCAAAATAAAAATAATTAAAACATCCAACAACAGCAACAACAACAAAAAAACACACACAGATCAACAGATCACATCCGAAGGATAAGCAATAGAAACGAAGGGGGAAGCGTAAAAACGTGGCATTTTTTCCCCTTGTGTAACAGAGATGGCACGAGTGCAACAGTGCATAACGCGCTCGCCTTCGACACAAACCATGCTTCCCGTCGGCTGTTTGTTTACTTTGCGCATTCACCAGTACGCCTTACTCACCACGGTTTGTTACATTCGTGCCAGTACCGCCCGGGAGCTTCTTGTCGACGCAGAAACGTTTCGAAGCAACTTTTTAATGGAACAACAATAAGCGGACCCGGTTATTAGCCCGGGGCTCGGTTCTATTACGCTTTACGGACACTGCGGCCGCACCGAGTTAGCATGTGCTGGTTAGATGTATACAAAGTTTGCAAACCACTCACGCTTTCACTGCTGGCAGTGGAACTTTAAAACATACTATCACCACTTAACGGTTAGGCGGGTAATTAGGCGAGGTGATTATGGCCACATACTATCGGAGCGTTTTGTTTTCTATCGCCGATTTAAATCACGCCGCTCGTGATGCTAATTACTGCAACAGGTATGACGATGAGCGACACTACGTTCGGTAAACACGAACCGGGTTGTGGTAAATAATTATTTTTTCTTTGCGGTTTTGCTCAATTGCTGAAGCATTTTTGATAGGTTAATAATTCAGTTTATCGTTTCGTCCGTGTGTAAGTAATATGTTAAATTTTGCTTACATTTAAAAGGAATATTGAACTAGAACGCTGATTATCCGTGCTCATAGAGAATAACTCACACTGAATAAGCGGGTAACACGGATAATTGACACAACTGTGAATTATTTGACAGATAATTTGTAGTGTACATACTTTGATGGGTGGCTTTTGTTCAGTGTATAGTTTTATTTTACTTTAATATTTAAAAATGTATTTAAAAATGTAATTTATGTTCGAACTTAAGCGTATAGTATTGTTCATTAGTAAACCCTATTTTTTGGTTGTTGTCATCGAATTAGCAATTAATCTGTCAACACGCGTTTAGAAGTGTAATTTCTGCCATGCCAAAAAAACTTTGTCCATAATTTGAATACAAATTTCTAAAATGTCAATTGAAAAAGTCTAGTATTTATGTCTTTTTTATTTTTATGTTAGCTTTATCATAGCTATTCGTGATAATCGCAAAACAATCATCCGAATACGAAACTGAGCATCCTCTTACTCAGAAATGGTACGTAAAATTAGGATAATTAACTTCTATGTATATCTCCATCTTTTTTTATTTAAATTTTACCTCTACCATTGGTTCCTAGTCGTGTGGTAAAATTCCCAAAGAAAGTAAACAGTTACAGCGAAAAGCAAAAAATAGGCCTGAATTCATCAGTACCATTATCACCGTAACATGATAAACGATCTGCTCCCTCTCTCACCCATCACGCTAATATGAATGATTCTCCTTCAATTCAGCAGATGTGACAAACGATGTTTTAGCATTTTTTGGGCATTTTTATCATGTCGATGAATTCTCGTGAGATGCTGGAAAGGAAACATTAGCACTGACTTGGTTGTAGGAAATCGTTTCAAGCGTGCGCTCACTTGTTTTTATCTTCTTCCTTCCATCATATCTGACAGAGCAGAAAATGTAATCATTATTGTCTGGGGAATCATCGCGTAATCTATTTTTAACATGGTTTTCTTACGCACTACACTTGCCAATGTGCGGAAAACATTGCTATGGCAAAAGTTAGGTACTCGCTATGGCCAGATGTACTTTTGATTGCTCGTGAAGTGTGGGGAAATGGCCTTGAACTATTGTTTGCAGTATTTAAGGACAAAATAGTACAAAATGTAGGGAAACGGAAGGAAAAACTAAAGAAAAAATACCTAAGGTGTGATGAGTTTCCCATTACCAAAATATCCTTTAAAATAAGAAGAATTCAAAGAAACATTTGTAGATTCGAAGGTAAGATTATCTTACCTCTCGTAAACCTCATCATTGTTCTTTTCACTTTCATTGTCCATCAATATTCAATATATATATTATTCAATATATATATATTCAATATATATATCAATATATATATTCATTTCGTTCCATCAATAATTGATCGGTACTTTATGGCTTACTGGCTAGTGAAATGTTCAACTGATCATGAGAAGGTTATGTCTCTACCCGATAGCATTCTGATTTCGGCACATTTGAATATATCTCAAATAATCAGATTAATATCGCAGTACAATTATAAAAACGACACTTCCTTAGAAACATAAAGACATAAAACAAAAAGAAGAAAAAAGCATCATTTGACAAAACTATTTTTTCTTAAAGACGAAATACAATATAAATTTAAACATAAAATGAAGTCATGGTATTACTTTTTGTTGTTTCGTGAATAACCATCCGAACGTAAATATAGTGCTCGAATTTTCAAACCCGGTGTCGATGAAATTCGAGCAGTTATTTGCTCAGTTTTTGCAGTGAGCTAACCCGGTACATTTCCAGTTGACAATTCAAGCTAACCAAATGTCAAAATTTTCTTCCCTTCGCAGCTGTCAATATTGGCTGCGATGGGCGAACCTGTACCAACCTGACCCAAAGTTGCTGATTTTACAAAATACATTGCTTCGATTATACAAAGTGGCGTGTTTTTAAAACGAGTTCCCTATTCTAGTTCCTCCGTGCAAATCAAACGTACAGTGCCCGATTCGATATCATCCGAAGCGCGTCTTTGTTTGGCTTAGCAGTGCGTTGCCAAACGATTGCCACAGTAACGCATTACGCGCTCGCTTTGCTTAGGGTTAGAGAGGAAGTGTAGAAAAAGTGTAGTTTCGTTGTAAGTTTTACCAACAAAGTTTCCACACTGTTTCAAATGACTTCCCGGGAAGTGATGTAAGTGTAGTGAATAAGGCCAAGGGTGTGTTAGGTAAGGGGGTTATTTTACATTTCTGTACAACTTCCAGCAGCATCGCATCCGACGACAGTGACACCGAGGAGGACCAAAGCCCGCAGAACAAACTGGCGGCGGAATACAAGCAAAGCAGCAGCTCGCGCAAACACAAGAAACACAAGCGGCACAAAAAATCGTCCAAATCGGAGAAAGGGGACAAGCAGCACAAGCCAAAAAAGCATAAAAAACACAAACGAAAGCATCGTGGTGAGAATGATGATGAAAGTAGCTCCGAAGGTGAGCCCCCTGCCAGAAACGGTGCGCCTGCTGATTCATCGCGTAAGGTTGAAGTCGCACCACGAGCTAAGCAATCCACTGACGGTGATGGTGATGAGCGGATGAAAGGCAACGACCATGCCGCACGTTCGAAGAACAATGGCAGCACGAAGTTGGCTGTGGTTGAGAAGCGTAAAGGTCACATTTCAACCGATCCTGATAAGCTGGTGCAAATGTTGACGCAAGATTTAGAAAAGCGCAAAGAGGACGTTGTTTCGGTGGAAAGCGAAAGCGATGGCACCGCAATGGAAGATGCACCCAGCCCGGATGTTGCCGTGATTGAGGACGATGAGCTCAACTTGGAGGATCTGATGCGACAGAAAGCGCTGCTGCAGGCACGCCTCGGTGAGTATGCAACGGACGAGGATGACGATGGGCTGGACAAGATGGCAAGGACCGAATCGAACTCCAGAGAGCGACCGGTGAAGAAGAAGCGGGTTGAAGCTAGCGACCCAGCAGTCATCACCATCGATGGAGATTCGACACCGGATCTTAACGAACAGTTACGCAAACGGTCGGCAAACGTGGTAAATCGGTCATCAAAAGGCGGCAAGGAGGAACTTCAAGCTGGGCACCGAGGAGCGAATGCAGAGGTGGAAAATAAAAAGGCTAAGGACCATCAGCAGTCGGATCCACGGGCCCGCCAGCTGGAACGGGATCGTGATCGTGAGCGGGAAATTCGAGCCAGGGAAGAGCGGCGTAACAGGGAGGAAGATAATTACAAGCGACGCATGGCCGAAGAGCGGTACGAGCGGGAGAAAGCCCGGGAAAGGGATCGAGAGCGCGATCGGGAACGGGCCCGTGTCCGTCAACGGGAACGCGATCGTTCACTGGAAAGACGACGTGATCGGCGCGGATATTCGCCTCGTGAACGAAGCCGTGATAGACGATCGCTTGAGCGCGATCGTGGCCGTGGTGGTATCGGTATGATGGGTTCGCGTGATCGTTTCCGTGGCCGTAGTAGAAGCCGTGATCGCGACATGCGAGGTGCGGGCGGTAGAATAGATCGGGACAGGGATCGAGGCCGTGATAGGGACCGTGAGCGAGATTATGGTCGCGGAATGCATCGCAATGGGCGCGATGGTCGTGGCGGTGGAAAGGGACGTAAAGCGGATGATGATCGTTTTAAGGACTCTCTTAGTGAAGGTCTGAAGCAGCAGAAGGAATCAAGCAGCGAAAGTGAAATTGCCGACATCGATATTGACGACGAGGAGGACGAGGAAAAGATTATCGAGAAACGACGCAAGGAACGTGAAGCTCTGCTCAAGGTAAATTTTGCCTTTACGTCGTCGTTGTTTGCATTTTTTCACGTTATTTTGTCTGTTCCATTTACAGAAATTGGGTGTTGTGAATGAGGATAGTAACACGATGACGGAAGTGGTGGAACCTCCCGAGCTTAGACAGGTCAGTATGGGCAGCAGTACAGCGCCATCCTCGCGCAACGAGAGCCGTGAAGCCACCATCCAGCGCACGGACGATCGCGACCGGGACGGATCAGATCAATCGCTTACCCCACCGATACCGAACGAGCGGAAGGATCTGATGGATAAGGTAGAACGTAAGCCGAAAGAGTCAACCGAACCACCGAAAGATCTGGACAGGCAGAGTAAGGAACCGAAAAATACTGCGAAAGAAAATTCTAAACGCCCCGAATGGGACATGTTTGCCGAACAGGACATCGACTCGAACTTCGACTCACCGGGCACAGTTGTGGCCAACAAGCAGGCGCACGAGAATCCGGCCCTGACGGACAACTGGGACGATGCGGAAGGTTACTATCGTGTGCGAATCGGTGAAATCCTGGACAGCCGGTACGTGGTCGCTAACTACACGGGACAGGGTGTGTTCAGTACGGTGGTGAAAGCGAGAGACCAGGCACGCGGTAATGCTTTTGTAGCGGTCAAAATCATTCGCAACAATGAGATCATGTAAGTACAAAACCTCATCCCAAACCACAGCTAGGAGATTGTTCGTATTGATCGTTCTTTCCTTTTCGTTTGCTTCAGGCATAAGACAGGTTTGAGAGAGCTGGAGATATTGAAGAAACTCAACGACGCAGATCCCAGCGACCGATATCACTGTCTTCGTTTGTACAGACACTTTTTCCACAAACAGGTACGTTCGAATCATCATTACGATTTGCTTGATTTTGTTTACCATTGCTTACAACGCGCATTTCCCTTTTCTTTTCACGCATCCGTCCATCCACTAAAGCATCTGTGCATGGTGCTCGAGCCGCTGTCGATGAATCTGCGCGAAGTGTTGAAAAAGTATGGCAAAAATGTGGGACTACACATCAAAGCCGTGCGTAGCTACACTCAGCAGCTGCTCCTAGCGCTGAAGCTGTTGAAAAAGACCGGAATACTGCATGCCGACATCAAACCGGACAACATTNATTTTGTTTACCATTGCTTACAACGCGCATTTCCCTTTTCTTTTCACGCATCCGTCCATCCACTAAAGCATCTGTGCATGGTGCTCGAGCCGCTGTCGATGAATCTGCGCGAAGTGTTGAAAAAGTATGGCAAAAATGTGGGACTACACATCAAAGCCGTGCGTAGCTACACTCAGCAGCTGCTCCTAGCGCTGAAGCTGTTGAAAAAGACCGGAATACTGCATGCCGACATCAAACCGGACAACATTTTGGTGAACGAAAACAATCTGGTGCTGAAGCTGTGCGATTTTGGATCGGCTTCGTCGATAACGGATAACGAAATTACACCGTACCTGGTGTCCCGGTTCTACCGTGCGCCGGAAATTATTCTCGGCCTGGCGTACGATTACGGCATCGATATGTGGTCGGCCGGATGCTCCATTTATGAGTTGTACACGGGCAAGATCTTGTTTAGTGGTCAGTCCAATAATCAAATGCTTAAATTTTTCATGGATCTGAAAGGCAAGATACCGAACAAGCTGATTCGCAAGGGCCAGTTTAAGGATCAACATTTCGACCAGAACTGTAACTTTCTATCGCACGAGATAGATAAGCTCACTGAACGGGTAAGTGTCCCAAACGTACCACGTTTGTATGGTAGTGTGGTTGTTCTTGTTGCATTATTTCCATTCCATCATCCTTTTTAATTTCCTACTGTTTTTGTTATGTTTAGCATCTAACTTTAAAAACGGTTTTGTAAAATTGCTGGTTTCACCGTTAAGCAGAAAGAATCCTAACATCATTTGGGTTCAACACTTGTTTTAGATGAATTTGTATAACATTTCCTTTTTCTTAGGAATTTATATAGATGTAATGGTGATGCTATGTAACAGTACGGTAATTTGCATGACATTTGTATGGTACAAAAGTACAAAAAAGTATCATTTGTGTCGTGCTAATATTGATTAACCAATTTTTTACTTAAATTCAACGATTTTTTTTTTGTATGTCGATTTAACATTAGTTTTGTTTAAATTTCTAACCTTTTAAAGATAATCTTTCAATGATGACTCACCACCACTTTACATAAACTTATTTGTAGAAGTCATCAATATTTGCCATTTTCTTTCACACGAACAAAGTGACAAAACTATGGCTCATTTATTTTATAACGCACATTTTTTCTGTTATATTATAATTTTTTCAATTTAATTTATATGTCTTTATCGCAGTAATTATAATTATTGTCATTCAATTGTTATTAAGAAGCCGTTATTTAAATATACTTACTCTTTCTGTTCTCAACTAAATAGTAATACCTTTTTATTTGTCTCTCGTGTATTCGTGTAGGAAAAGGTCGTGGTAGTATCAATGATAAAACCAACGCGGGACCTGCAGCAGGAATTGATCGCCGGGCAAAATCTACCCGATGACCAGATACGGAAAGTGTCGCAACTGAAGGATTTGTTGGACAAAGTGTTTGCGCTCGATCCGGCCAAACGAATATCGCTGAACCACGCATTGGCTCATCCGTTCATTCAAGATAAGATCTAAGGGACAAGCCGTATCTTCAACCCCAAACGCGCCACCGGATCATTCGATTGAATGCGATTCAACGGAAGTATTTTCCTTCCAGTTCATGGATCAACGTCTAATCTACATCAGCAAATGCACACTATTAACGATCCTTTTCTTACTTACGCTTCACTGATCCTACTACTACTACTACTTCATCCGCTCACACGCCCGGTTGTTCATCGAACGATGAAGGAAGGCCCAACCCTGAATCTGATGCACTCGCCATGCATTCGTAGGAATTGAAGTGTGGTGTGGTAATCATACGAAGAAGCCCCTGATGAGAAGTTGTAGAGACATTTGCTCTTGTTTTTTCACGAAGCAAAAATAAGAGAGACAGAGAGAGGTAAACAACTAAAATGCCACTCATGTAGTAACCTTAATCCACCATATATCTAATGCAACGGGGAGGGGTTGGAAGATACAGAATAACCATTGTAAAATTTATGATCTACCAGCAAACTATCGGTTAAAACGGGGAACGCAAACGGTGGTCCCTTGTTTGCTTTTGTTTTGTGTTTTTTTTTTTGTTCTTTCCAAACGTAAAATCATTTTACCCATAATCGTAATGACTATCAAAACGCCTAGCAGAACAAAGTATTAGATGATCATGATGCATGATTTTACTGAAATCTGCCCATTTTAAGTTCAAAGCGTGTTGTCACTATCTGGAACCGCCGTTCTATTTCTTCGCGAAGCAGATATTGGAACGAATCAATCGATGGTTTTAGATTGTCTCAAATAACGTTTTAATTTTAAAAGTGTTTTACGCAAATCGTTTTCAGTCCTTTTGAGTCAATAGCTGATAGTAATATAAAGATAAATAATGTGAGAATGATTTTGTTTGAAGATGAGGCAACAAATACAACCACAACAAAAACACACACATAGAGAGATAGAGAGAGAGAGAAAGAGCGACAGAACGCGATAATAATAAAAGAACAATTCCTTTCTTATGAGGATAAAAACAAACTCTATCCAAAATAGAGAAATTCGAAGAGTCTAAATTACATTTTCATTGTTCAGTTTAGTTGCCGTAACCATGTAAAAGACGGATTTAATTACATTGCTTTATCTCGTTTCAGCAACGCTGATGTTGTAAACGCGGCAAATGCATTTCCTCAGTCGGGGGGACACCTGCACAAGACCGTGTATCAAGCGAAAGCGCTACACCACGCTTGCAAACGGCAAGCTAATCGGTGTCATAGTCGGGAACACGCAAGTGGTACCAGCACAGTGCTGTGACGAAAGTAAACATTTCACAATTACGCCACATTACGATAGGAAGCGAAATGGGTAAAAAAAAAACTAATCAATATTTTTAAATCATCCTCCACAAGATCCACAAGCCGTGTCACACACAGAAGCATGCATCCCGTACTTGGATTAGGTCTCTGTTTTGGGGGAATAATTCCACGGCACGCCCCGCTTCCAACGGGAGGTTGATGCTGACGCGCTGTGCTTAAGAGGTAGTGAACGAATTATCTAATGTTTCGTTATTTATTTACACTTGTGCAAGTAAACTATTATCAAGCATATGTTTTTTTTTGTTAATACAAACAAAAATCCCCCAGTAGCATTCTAGTGATTTGAACTGACTGTCAATACTTCCGTCTGACGCATCTGACCTCTATTTGCTCGCTTTGTGAGCGAACAATCGTACAAAAAGATGTTAATACCTTTCTTTGCTTAAACACTGTTCGACATTTTAAAGACACACACACACAAACGCACCGTAATCGCAGCGATGTTCTTCGTGTGGACAGCGTGTGGAAGCGCTGCCTGTAACGCTGCCAGCCGTTTTGCACAGACGGGTAACCTCAAGCGATCGTTTGCATCCCTCTCTCGTGGTGTGAAACAGGTTGTTATGTGTTCGTACCGTGGTTATATTCCTTAGAAATCGATATTGCCTGGTCTTTGTGCTTAATTTCTTTTCAGTCTGTGCCTAAAAGTTCGCGTACGTTCCGACTGTTGCAAACGAATTTCGAATGAGGAAACTTCTTTCCATTTCCAAAGATGGCTGACATATCGACAAACAGAGACACGTCATGCAATTGAATGGGTGGTAAGTTCCTCATTATCGTATTAGCAAACAATTATCCGAATATACCACAGGGTATCGCTGTGCAGTAGCTGGCCGTTGCGATGGAATGTGAATTATCGAGCTCTCTGGTGTAACGGCTGCAGATAATTGAATTGGGAATAAAGATGTCTCCCATTGGAGCATGCGAAAGAGTGAACCTTTCGAGTATTTTGAATTGAATGAACGTGATAATAACATAGCTGAACAAAACGAATCGTAAGTACTCGAAATTACTGGTAGAATTATAGTTACATTTAGAACGTAAGAATTTTTAGAATCTCATCCCTTTTCTGGGTTCATTACGGTTTCGTTATGTCTTTATCAAAAGAGCAACGATCGGCCAAGTATGGCTCCTTTCATACTTCACATTCATTAGTACTCGTCGTGGAAAGTTATAATTTTCATGCCAAACTTGTTGAAATTTTGCCACAAATTTATTCAAAAGAATAGTCGAGTAAATTCTACAAATAGTTGAAATTTCCCTAGAGAACAATGTTAATTCGGAATCCTTCTAATTTTGAAGCAATGGGTTATATTGATTATTTAAAGCTTGTGCTATATTATGAATTTGATAGCATATTTAAAATCTAAACTACTTATTTAAATCATTATTACTTATTAAGCAATATCCGAGAGTTTGTATCTCGGTTAAGATATTTGATGTACTCCAATGTACTATTGTATCAACTGTACAGAATTGACTGCTGTAATTCACCCAATGATAAACTTTCTTTCCGTCAGCGTAAAATATGGCACAAAATGGTGCGTAAAATATTCAAACGATTTGCTTATCTTTATTATCCTCGTAACAGTTAATGTAACAGTTAAATTGGTAACAGAAAATCAAAACATACAAGAGAATACGACACGGTTGTGTTACAAAGAAAGGAGTTTGTTCGCAAAAAATTATAACCAAACGAAAAATTGAAATACAATGTCTTAATGCTTCGGTCGTGTTTGCTTCATCGTTAAAGGCGACTGATTCGGAAGAGCGTTCCTAATAGCCGTTACTTGCGTTACGTTGCCCAAACACAAATCTACGAAAAACATGTATATAAACGTGAAAAAACAAAACATGTTCGAGTTGGTTAACACTTTTCCGCGCTAACTTTTTTTTTGTTTTTTGCTGCCCATCATTTTGCTTACCCGCAGCGCTGTCTTTGGTGTTGCTCTGGGCACATTTACGCAACTCGCGACCGTCACACGGCTTATCGCCCAATGTTGATAGGTTCGTCGGCCATGCCCAATTCTTCCGTAGCCGCTTTATTGCCTTTCCTTTTCTTCGAGTACCACATGAACATCAAGCCGGCGTAGATGTTGGACAGAAACACGAACCAGGCCAGATAGAATCCGTAACCGTAGCTGTCGGGAATGCACAAAAGATAATATCGGTAAAAGGGCTATTGATTAGGGGACAAATAACGGCCACTCAGCAATACCTATATTTGGCACCTTTCGGGAAGGTGTACGATATGTTTTCCTTCTCGTACTCGACGGAAGCCACCAGCACCTGAATGACGACAATACTTGTCGCGGCTGTAAGCACACACGAAAGTGGTTATAAGCAGGGTTTGAAAAGCCAGTATATTCTCCCTTTTTCTCGCCTGGTGCAGGCCTACCTGATATGAAATGTATTCCACCGGCCAATCGTTTGAACATGTACCGGGGGTTTAAGAACGTGTAGATCGAAAAGATGAACCCCATCACCATTACAAACACTGTAATGCACGCAAACGATGCTTCGGTCCGGCTGTAGTCTGTGGATGGAATAAAGTAATTAGTTTACTGTCGAACGGTTGCTTCATGCAATTATGTAATAGGAGCAGGGTTAAGGAAGTGTTAAAATACTTGTTAAAACATTGAAAAAGTGATAGCAAACCATTTCATTCATTCGTGCATGAACATCTACTTAAGTACATTATGGACGTTAAGTAAAGTCGTGTGAAGAGTTTAGGCGAGCGAAAACATTCGTTTTGTAACTGCAATAGAAAACTTGTAATAACTTTAAATGAATTACATATGTATGTGGCATCCTTTTTGTCCGGTACTGTAGCGCGGTTACTCAGTACCGAATACACTAACACTTACGCAGAAAAGAATACGAATACGCATTACAATACGCTACTGATCGTTACTAACATTAAAATAACATTATAATTTTACCTTCTAATTAAAGACTAGATCATTCTCATTCGAATTGCGAACGCGAACGCATATAACCATTGCATTATTTAATAGTAAGTGGAAAGAACGCTAAATGTACTAAGAGTACGTAAAAATTATTGTTTTAAAAATACTTTTTATGGAGCGAAGTATAAAATCGAGTTTGCGTTATCAACTGCCGTTTTGTCATAAACGATGGGAAACAAACATTAAAAAATACTAATCTTGTACTAAGGTTTTAATTGTACTAAGAGATTTAATTGTTAGACATAATGGTGGACATTTAAAGACATTTAAAGATGCCTTTTTACATGACTTTGGATAACCTCGTTGTGTAGTAACTTTTTATATTTTGTGGTATATTTAATTAAAGATTTTACCAGATGTAGACTGTATATTGCTTATTGGACATTTAAAATTAAAGAAAAATAAAATAAATATCAATTACTTATTGGTTTTTTTAACCACTTAAACATTCCGGCAATAGCAGCTAATCATCGTAGTCCAATTACATGTAAAATGTTGTATAAGTAGCACATGATAATTCTACATGTTGTGAACAAAACATAAAAATTGTAGCTAGTTATACGGTTATACGGTACTAAGAATCACACATGCATTAAAAAAGGGGGTCTCATCGTTGTTAGGTGGTTATAATCCTTTTCAAAATAGCTGCAACTGAACATGGAAACCTTCGTTGTTGCGCTTGTACCAAAATGTATTTTGTTACACGGTGTAGTGATAAAAATTTGAATTATGACTAAAGCAGGATGCAACGGTGCAACACCATGTCACGCTCTGCTTTTTTTTTAGTAAACTCCCCCAACACGCCAACGCAAAGGGCGCGCGCAAAATCTTACTGACAAGACAGTGTACAGACAGTTACCCTGTCCGTTTGTTTGGTGTTCCTCATGCTCGTTTTCGTTCGTTTATGGCCGATGTTTTACGACTCGCAGAAGAAAATTAATAGCCACAGCGAAATGCATGCATAACCTGGCCTGAATTATGGTGCGAGGAGTCGCCGCCGTATGGATCGTTTCTCCTCCGAACATCCGCAACGTCAACGTAAACCTGATGACAGAAACTTGAGCGTCGTGCAGTCATGCAGTTTTTTTTTTGGCTGTGACAAGCGCCCCCGGGGGTTCGATTTATTATCGCTTAATTGGAATTTTTGCGTTTTTACGAGCTTTCTTTACCATGTGTTTTTTTTTTCAAAAGCATTCATTTAAGAAGGTTTTAGTACTACAGAGCGTACAATTACCATTGCAATCAACTGTTTATGACATTTTCTATAAGCACAATTGTGGCATGAAGATGGTGAGAGTATGATCATATCAATAGTTCTACGTGACTATATGACTACTCATGGAAGTTAGATTATCTATACCAGTGTACACGAAATTAGATAGAATAAGCAGGAACGGAGCACATAAAGTGTAGGAACGTTCACAATCATTTCTAGTAAAGATGCAGGATAAACGTTACTAATACAGCTAAAGAAGGAAGAACAGCGTCGATGTGCGTAAAGGCATAGATAGTTCTACATTATACACTGGTGGGAATAATTATAAAGACGGGACTGTTTTGTATCTATTCATAATATAATGATTTTACGATAACCTCGTATGAAGTGATACAATTTGTTTTGAATTTACTTGTTTTTTTTTTTTTTTAATAAACGTATGCAGTGTCATTCAAAACAATATGAAATGCAAATGATGCTTTAAATATTCGCATAATTCTAACACGTTTATCTAGATATTTTAACAGCACAAAGATATTGTGAGATGAGCCTTGTTTTCGCTTTAATTGGCGTATTTTTATTCTTGTTAACGTCTTAAAACATAATTCTAGGCTATCTGTTTAATAATGTTATATTCTATAGCAAACTTCTGATATTTTGGTATATGATGTGGACTGTACTAATATACTGTACTGTATTGCTATAAGAAACATTTTATTCGCTCAAAAATTCGGCAAAAAATGTGTAAAATACAAAACAAAAGTGTGGAGTGGAACAAAAGTGTGGCTTATAGGTCGAGAACGGAATTTAAATTTAATATTTAAAAATAAAAATACTAATTTATAGGACTACCACATCAGATGCATTCTCTCAAACTCGTTAACTATTTTGTAATATTTTCTCCATGAATAGTTTAATGAGATGATAAATTTAAAACAAACGCCCCTTTATATTTATTGCCACCAGTGTAATTGTACCGAGCATTTGCTAGAGAAATGGAAACAACGACACCATATATTTGATCATTTTAAGATTTTTGCCTACAATCTCATAACCAACATCGCAAACTGGTAAGCTTGCGTACGTGTAAAAAAAGATTGTCACCGAGATGCGTACCTTCGGTCTGGAACTCTGGATTGTAGAAAGCTTCATCTTTCTCTAAAAAACGTCAATGAGGAACGGATCGTCGGGATTTTTGAAGTGAAAAAAATGCATTACGATTTTTAATAGGACGATAGGCAGGATGCCGGTTAATAGATGTGTGTTTGTATATATGTGTGTGTATGTGTGCAGAGGATAATAATTATGTATGTGGGATGCATTTAATATGCTGAAAAGGGGGTTGAAGTTAGGTTGAAACAAACAACTCCGTTGATGCGAAACAATGCCGCAAACCGAAAGGTGAGCAATCGAATTTTGTGCATTCATATTTGAACCACATCGTGCTATTAATTACAAATCCAATTAACAGAATTATGCGGTCTGATAAAAAAGACCTAACAGGACGTCTAAAATTAAAATAACAAACCCGATCGCACTCACCAAGCAGTTCGTCGTCTATGGCAGGATCCTGGAGAATCTCATCATCGCTAGGGAAAAGGTTGTGAAATTTACATTTTTCTGTAACGATACAAAAAAAAAGGCAAAAGCAAAAAAGCACGGCTTAGTAACTGGTGCAATGCGCGGTGACTCGGCCACCACTACACTTCACACACGTACTGAACGGCGTGTACTCGTAGCCATTCCCGATGCGGCCCTTCTTCGGTGGCAGCGGCGGCCGGATGATGTACTTGGTGCCATTTGGGCTGACGATGTACGGCGGTATGTTCATCGCTTTGGCGAAGCTCCAAAGCAAATAAATCACACCCGGCCGGTGCTCCCAGTCGTCGAACAGCGCCTCGGACAGTGCGATCGGCATCAGCACGTTAATGTCGGTCGAGTTGATGGTGACCGTGGTCAGCACGCCCGCGACCGGTTCCTTCAGCGTTTCGCGCACCGAGTTCAGGTCGGTCGGATCGAGCATCATTAGCGGCGGGTTTTTAAGCTTCTGCACCGCGACATTGTCCTGCTGCCGCACCTTGCCGGTGATGTCGTGAAACAGATCCTTCAGCTCGCGGAAGCGGTCCGCATCGTTCACGATCCAGGACGCGAACAGATGCCTCCGGAAGCTGTCGTCGACCTCGGTGAGATTTTCCGTCTTCAGATCGGCACCGAGAAACTCCCTGATGTACGGTTCCTTCGCAAGGGACGAGCGCATCGTTGCGATGCGATTTTCGTTCACGAACGACAGCGTGGTGAAGTTGCGCGTCGCATTCGACTGTGCCATTACCGCGGGAATGACACCGTAACGACAGATCTTCCATAGACCCGAGTGTGACGTTTTGAAGTATCGTCTCGTTTCCGGTATGAAGATGCCTGGCCGAAAGGAAGAAACAGCGATACAAATAATTAGTATTTCGGTAAGGGTGAAGCAAGCACCTCGGGGAAGAGTAAAGGGAGCCACGAGCAGGCACACGAAACGGTGTGACAGCTGACCGTGGCGAGCGACGTGAACTGGTCACCCGCAGCTTAATCCTGACATACGGTTGTTTGTCTTCCGCCTTAATTACGTTCGGGCGTTCAGGCGTTTTGTTTGCAGCTTGCCCGTGCGGCACCGGCTTCATGCAGTTCTTCCGCGTACTCTACACACAGAGGTCTTATTTTTAATCTGACCAATTTACAAAAAAGAATTTTACCCACCCCGTAGCAGTGTAATGAATATTGGCTTGCTTGCTCGTTTCAGATCTGCTCTCATTTTTTTCTTTTCTTATTTCAAATGTTTTTGTTTTCTGTTCTGGTTAACTTTAACAAGAACGCTCGCTGGTTGGCAATTGTTGTACTACAGTATGCCTATGCCGAGATTTTGTTCGCGCGCACACACTACCCACGACCACCATGGTGAGGTGATGTTTTGGCGTGGTCAAGTCTTACCAGCGAAACGGTTGCTGTTGACTTTCACCGGCCCGCAAGTTGCGAAACGTGAAAGGTAAACATTTGCCGCACGGCAGTTTATGTCCGCAGCATGCTTGCAACATTGCTTGACCCCGCAAGCATTCAATCCATTAAAGTTCAACAAAGATGGAAGATCCAATATTGATTGACTTCGCTTATTAAATGCGTGGCTTCGTTTGCTTTGCGATAATGCCAAGATGATTAAGACGTATTTAGACGTATACACTTTCTTTATTAAAGATATCGCCAAATACCTTTAAAATTGAATTAATTTACAAAAATCATTTTTATACAAAAAAAAAAGAAGCAACGTTTGTAGCCTGTTTCTTAACTTACGATCTGTGAGATGAGCACCAAAACAAATTACGCCAATCGATCTTCATTAGCTGCTATCTAAACATTTGCGTAATTCACGTACTTTCTTTTCGTTGGGTAATTTTTTTTTCTTTCTAGCCGATTCCGATTGAAACAAACTTAATTTTCACCACGAACATTAATATGGTCGAAAAAACAGATCAAGCACGGCTAATGGAGTTGTTCAGTGCTTCGTACCAGTGCTTCAATTGCTGCTCATGTTCCAATGCAGTGAATTCATTTCTTTATGCCCTTAAATGATTGCATATTTTGACATTTGCACAATGATTTATGCGAAGATCATAGGATGAAATGAATTAAATCCGCACCGCACAACGGCAGAAGATGGATGAACGAATCGTTATGATATATTGGGTTAGAGCATTATGAGCTCTGTCGCTGTAAAAAGTGAGCGAGAAAGATTAACCGCCTGTCTTGTGTTGCCATCAAAGCCATGATCGAAACATATGTTTGGGTTGTGAATTAATTTATTTAGGTGTTGATTTTGTTGTTACCAATGCAACACGGATTGTTTCGCTGCAACCGGTCCGAGTGACTGTTTTGTTGACTTTGGCCACGACCAAATGACATTTTACAGCAATGCAGAAAACTGCTTTGCGTGTGCGATAAATGCAATGAAATGCGGTATCATGCATCCAATAACATTTATTAAAAACGATTAATAATAATTTAAGAAACAATTTAATGCTTTTTTTACAGCTTGAACGTTGCTTACAAAAGTTGCAGATCGTTGCTTAACGGCCTTAGATGATACGCCTAGAGCACAACATCTAATACGATCGCAGCAGATGATAGCACAATCATGTGACATATGATAGCACAATGCGCTCCTTTATTTTTAAAGAAAACAATTGCTTTATGCATTTCTCAAGTCGTTTGACTATTTATAACGTTTATGGTATCATTTGTTACCATTTTTTTACTAAAATCGCGAGTATGTAGTCCGTCGTTTGAAAGTAATTTCCGATAACAATAAGTTTTTTGCGTTATTTTGGTTGACTTTTCATAAATAAACATTCTAAAAATCATCAAAAAAATAACAAAAGGTTTATAATTAACCATATGACATAATTTACACCAATTCAGATGCCATTAGCAAATCATATACTATTTATGATTTATATTTTTGTAAAAAGGTGATACTCTAATCTATAGAACAATAAATACCGAAAGGGAAACTTTACTATTGTCCCTAAAACCCAGATTTGGCTGTATTGAATTAATAATCTTTTATAGTTTTTTTAGTCCTTTTTTAATTGTATTTCAAGTGTCAATAACAAGCTTAAAAGCTTAAAAAAATCGAGAAATGGAGTAATTTCGACCTGAAGACCAGAATTGATTCTTGTTAAATCATTCTATTTTTCAATACACCGCGAACAAATTTTCTTCACTAGTGTTACTAATAACCACCAGTTATTGAGGAAAATTGGCACATTTCTCTCGCACCGCACCGCACCGGTGACAATTGTCAACGCGCTAAAACACAAAAAAAAANGATGATATCATTTGCAAACATTTCCCATACCGCCACGAGTCTCCGCAGCACGCAGCACAATAAAGAAAGGGATAGTGAGTTTAAGATCATGACGATTAAGATCCCGAAGGAGACTCGTCTAGACAAGTCAAGACTCTTCGACGCAGGTTAGGGCTCACGAATATCGATAAGATTAGATGGTTTGCCATTAGGACTTTCCATTTACCAACAAATATACATTTTATAGTAGCATTGTATTGAGGTATTTACACTGTATCTTTCTGAAGACATTTTTTTAGTCAATATTGGATAATGCCTACTAAAGAGCAAGATTTTGGACTTTCAGAATATTTGAATCTTGATTGTGCTGATGAATTTCGTGGGAGATAATATATCTATTGTTTAAGCTAACAATGTGTGAATGCTTGGCTCGCTCAGCAACATACTCTTATGGAGAAAAGCTATGCAAAGTAGTTTTGTAGGTATTTAGTTATGTATGACTTTAGACCTTCAAATATGCGGGGCGGCTCGGTGGTGTATTTGGCAACGGCGCTAGGTACCTAACACGACCGGACCGGGTTCAAATCCCATTCGGACCGTCCCCCCGTAGTGAGCACTGACTATGCAACTACGTGGTATCTAATAGTCTAGTAAGCCATTTGATGGCCGGCATGACCGAGTAGGTCGTTTAAGCCAGAGAGAGAATATATCTATTGAACATGAGTTTGATGCAATCTTCTCCTCTAAAATCTCCATTCTCAAAAATTGATACTTTGTCAAGATTGCTGAGAATTTCGGAGAATTCCCGTCACAAAGATTTTATTGGAGATCAATATCCCAAAATATTCTTCTAGTGTACGCCATTTAAGTTCTCCTTCACTGCACTGAAAAACAAGTTATTCTAGATGGGTACATATGCCTCCGCAACTACAGTTACTCAAGTTATCCAATCGAAGATGTGACTCTACCTATATCGGATAATATCGGAGAACAAACTGAAGTTACGTGCCAGAACGTTTGGAAGAATAAGTTCACCAAGAAGAGAAGACCTTCTGTTGCTAATTGAGATCTCTGATCCTCCTTATCTGATTCGCTATAAAGCACATCGTTGTTGGAGTTGGCCTCCTTAATCCCTCCTCCTGTTGAACTTGAGCACCCTTGGACAGGGCAGACCAGCGTACCGATCAACCTTAGGAATGTCCAACAATTTTAATAGCTTGCCGGTTTAAAATATGTGCTACGCTTTTCACGAGCCGCCAATTCGGTTGTCGCGAACGAAGAAGATAAATTCCCACAGCTGAAGGCAACGGTTCGCACCACCGGGCACGGATACTACTTGTGCCAATGTTCCAGCTTCAAACGGCACGCGACACGCTGCACAGATATGGTGAGTAATGTGTGTTTTTTGTTCTGTTTGTTCTTTCTTCTTTACTCTCTTTCTCTCTCTCTCTCTTGATTGCAGACCTCATCAAACGAACTGTACGCGCGAACCTGTGCGAGCTGGTACTACAGGAGCAGGAAGTTTAGACAGTGCATGAAATACCGCTGCCGTGAAACATTACACGATGGGGTTTTTTTTTTTTTTGAGGGACGAGCGATGAAAACCAAAACCAACCGTCTCCCTTTAGTTTGCCACGATCGCAGCTCACACACGTCGAACCACGCACACAAACACACGCATAGACTGTCCAACAAGCGCAAGAATTGCTGCTGATGTGTTTTCGAGAAACGGTCACCGGCATGACTGGTGCTCGAAACTGTGGGTTTTTGGGGTGTTTTAAAAATAATTCTCACTCTCCCTAGGCGATAAACAAAAAAAACACACAGACACACACACAAACACAGCCTGGTCGGGAATGAACTTTTGTTTCTGGTCTTTCTCACACGATGTTGACACACACACACGGTACGGACGAACGTACGATGCACACTTGCCTAATCCCGGCCATAAACGGCCGACACATGTTTCCCAAAGATTCCAATGACAAATAGTGACAAACCTTTTCCTTTGCAAATGCATGTGGTCACTGTTACTGGAGGGGAGGGGAGGGGAGGGGCGTAGGGTTGGGCGAGAGAAAGTGAAAGCGGTATTGGGGTCGTTTCTAGACCGTGGTCTGTGAAGTGCATTTATACGTGTAACACGCACAACAGTCGATTATTCTTCAAGACACGTGCCGAGCCAAAGGTGAAAATGATACTTGTCAATGCTCAATCATAGTGGAATTAAATCGGAAAAAAGCATTTTATAGCAACTTTCTGTGTATTCAAAACACTTCTGTGCTATAATAATTGAACATTTTAATTTAAAGTTCTCAAATAAAGCCTCAAATCAAATACAGTGTACAATTCGCACTTTAAAACATTTTTTCTCAATTTGAACTAATTTCTTCAATTATTATTACACCTTTTCAAAAATGCATCACGTTCACTTTCTTGACTTGAAACACACTCAGCTGATTAGTTTAGTTACACATATTTCCATTTTTTTTTTCCGGAGTAGTTAGTAAAAGAGCTCTCAACACCTCAAATTAACACCTTTCTGCACAATCACACCAAAAAAAAAACCCCCCGTACGTTTGGCGCTGCACATAATCCTTGCCGGCCTCGACGACGGTAAACGGTTTCGGGACAACCCGGGAAGCCGTAACGCGGACCGATGTTGACCGCACGGTGGCCCAGATCGTAACTGAAAATAGCGTTTCTGCCCACGACCCGGTACGACGGCACGATCGCACAGTAACTCAGGCACGGAAGAAGCTGGTCCGCTTTCGTTCGTTCGGGCCTCACCGAAGACAATCGGTCTGCAATGCGCTGTACGGTGGGCTTGTACGGATCGGGCAACAACAGCAACACATCATGCGTATGGCACTCAGTCTTTCTTTTTCTCTTCACTTCACTAATCTAAATCCAAAACCCCGAACTCACGGTCACTCACATCGCTTGCGCGTGAGTACGCGGTAGAAACATGTGAAGTTTCGTTCGAACGTTTTGTTTGTTATCGATCGTTTATTTTTTTGTTTTCGAACCGCTAAGGACGCTTAGACACGTGAGCAACTGTTGCTTAAGTAACTGCCGAACGATAATTGCATGCAATAGGCATGAAGGCATCGGATTCCATACGGTAGCTCAAATTTCACCCTTAACCCTGTTTGATCCTTCCAAAGTGCTGACCTTAATCCCATGCTTGCACACATCTGGACGAGATTTGTTGTGTGCGTGTGTGTATGATCTTCGGCGTGGTTAGGAACCGAAATGGTCCACAACACAAAAGCGGGAAACAAACAAATAGTGTACGATGCCTTTTTTTGCTATTCGCATCAGTACTATTTATATCTTCAAAGGCAATCGGTACCGAGCACTGGTGGAGCTAATGCTGCCGTGCGTTACGCACAGGGTTCAATTGTGCTTTTTTGATTTTTGGCCAGCGTGTTTGGTATGCAGCATATTTACTGGCAACTAATAAAGCCGAGACCTTCGGGAACTGTTTGTGTTTTTGTCTTGTTTGCTTACACGAATGATCGATGGTACGGCTAATCATTTTTAAATATAGATAAAAGGTTGTTGGACGTGTTTGGCTCTGAAGTTGATCGTTTTAGTAGTGTATGAGTGTATAATTTTGTAACGCGTTCTTTTTTGGAACTATTTTTGTATTTATTGAAAAAGTTTTTATACAATTTTGTTGTTTCTCCCTGCGATCGTGTAGTACAATATTGAAACCATTGTGTGTTTCATAAAAAAAAAAATCACAAAAAAGAGTCCTGTTGATAATGAGTTTGTTAAGTAAGTTACAACCCATGCCCACAGGTACGCCACCGCTGCAAGCAAATTTTCACGCTCGGTTTGGCATGTTGGATGTGTATTTTAAATAGCCAATTACCGCCAGTACCAATCTGTCATTAGGTCCCGCTTCTGTCAACACAACCGAAACGATCTTCGGCAGTACATACTTTTTTTCTTTTTCTGATTTTCCTTCACAATGTCTTTCGGTTTCGCTTCCGAACGCTGCGAACGCTCCCAGCAGATGAGTAATTGGGAGAGTTGAGCTTCGCTTCGAAGTGGAGTAAAAATATATTGCTTCGATAATTGTTTGCATGCATGCTTATATATATTGGGCTAGCAGCGAAACGAAACAACCGGGAAGCCAAGGAGTAGAAATCGACGTGCGAAAATCGTCCAACATTTGCAAGATATTTAAGTCTGCGCCATAGCGCTACGAGCAGCTAAAAAGCAAATTATGAGGAAACGAGAAAATGGGTTCAGCTTTTTCCCCGTCTAGCGAAGTAGGGTAAAATGAAATTTACACTGCAATAATTTTCTACCGCGGTTGTTGTCGTTGTTGTTTTATTTCTCTATCTCATTTTTCCTGGCGTCAAATGCATGCTGTGTATGCCGTTTAATTAAATCCTCGTTCACATTTTTATCCATCAAACCGTCGGGGTCGTGCATTGGTGAGAAACAATGAGTTATTTAAAGAGCGTAAATTGTGGATTGGATGAGCTAAGCCATAGCTGCGATTGCACTGTGCGCAGGCTAGCAGGAGATCGTACGTGTTGTTATAAATTGAATGTAATATTTGTCAATCCATCAGCGTAAGGATAATTTCATTGATGAAACTAATGATGTCATTCGTGAAATTTTACACCTTACACCGACTGTTTTCTTAGCCACGAGTAATGAATTAGCTATTACAACATATGTTTGTTTGCGTTGCCAAGTGTATTATAAGCAAGATCAGTTTGATGTTTTTACGTAAAAATTGCTACAGCTCTGTATAGAAATGTTTTTAATCATCTCAAGCTTGGCATAAAATCAACATGGGGCTCATTTTTGGGCAAGCTATTTAGCCAATAAAAAATTAACCCATATGTTGCACAAAGCCAAAAGTTTCACTGCCATGCCGTCCTGTAAAAGCGAACTCAATTTAACGATTTCGCGTAAACATTGCCCATTTTCGTGGCAATGTAAATAAATCATGACATTTAATTACCGACACAAAAACGGCTGTAAAAA
This sequence comes from Anopheles rivulorum, assembly GCA_018908115.1. Lineage (NCBI taxonomy): Eukaryota > Metazoa > Arthropoda > Insecta > Diptera > Culicidae > Anopheles > Anopheles rivulorum. The sequence goes on from CM032178.1 coordinate 27,912,554, forward strand.
CTATATAGTTCGAAAAAGCATCAAACATCATTCTGGCCGGTACGCCCGGATGGAACATGGTGTAAATGTATATAAAATCAAAACAACAAAAAAACCCGATCTCCCGATTTGTGTTTCACGCCACGAGACAATCAATCAACAAATAAACAATTCACCCAGCCACGGGTCCTTGCCATTGCTGGCGCTTAGGTAATGGCGGGCGTATATCGGAAGTGGTTGAAACCATTTGCCAAATCAACTCAGTTCGACATCGTTTCGCACCGCAGCGCGACCACACCAGACAAACGAGACAAACGAATGGGTGTAAACCAGGAGGCACAAAATGCTGAAAAACACAACCGGCGGAATGTAGAAAATAAATTCTCACCACATGTTATCGGTCTCCATTCGTTACGGACGGAACCGGTAGTTCCGGCGATGGAACGAAACTAAAATTAGAATTTCAGGCATATGGGGAACGGTATTGTCAGCTCATTTCTAGACAGTTGCTGCTTGTTAGATAAAATTAAAACAAAAAATAAACAAAAAAAACAGGGCAGTCGCTGTTGGTGGTTGAAGAAGATTCTCTTCTATTTTTTTTTTTTTTGAGGTTGGGATGATAATAAATGGCCAGCCTCTTTTTTTGCGAACCACTACCACCAGTTGTGCTGTTTTGGGTGCGAAAATGAACTCCAAAATTAAACGACTCTCGATGGAAAACTTGTGTGAAGCGCTGTGATAAGAAACGATGGATATATTTCGTTAAAAGGAGTCTCTCTACAGGTCGACTGAGTGGTATTAATCATCTGCTGCAATTAACCCTTGAATGGAAATGTACAATTAGCATGATTTTTTTTGTATTTTAATACTTTTTTTCTTTTTTAATACTTACACAACAAAATACAAAATGTGTTCAAAACGCGTATGTTCAAGGCAACTCTATTAAAAAAAAAAAATTTGCCTCAGAATATCTCAAAAATTTGTGACAGCAAATTTGGAACAGACTTTTTTTGTACGAATTGCGATTACTTGAATATTTTAAATATTTCGGGGTATTTTAAAGGTAAAATATTCGCATTTGTTTATAATCGTTTTGTAATTTGTTCGATGATATTGAATACTTCGTTTCGTTTATGACTGCTATTTCATTTTGATATAAAAGACAATCCCATGCATACCTACTTCCTTTTTATTTAAAAACATCAATAAAGTCTTTAATATTATTGGCACTTACGTATTTTTTATCAGTTACCTAAGATTATCATTAATTTAATAATCAAAGTGTTATAAGCGTTATAAATATTCATAGTGTACAAAACCAAATGACTATATACATTTGTTTGTACATTTGTCACGATTTAAGGGTTTTGCATATGTATCGTGCATAAAACGAATTAAATTTTGATATAATATCGTAAACTCTGTTAAAATTGGAATTTCCAAGGTTATTTCTTAATTGCAAACAATGTTCAATTTTATTTGCGTTTTTTTTGCATTCTGTTATCATATGTGTACTTCTTAAAATTTGAGCTAAAATAATTTGAGTAAAATTATGCTTTATTTTGCTGGATGCTCGAGATTGAGTTTAATCACTTCTGCAATCGATTTAAAATAAAAAGCCTTCTTTAGCAATCAAGATTTACATTTTTTTCTATATATACAGCTTAGTAAAATACCTTTAAGGGTTAAATCAGTATTAAAGCATTCAACAAGACGTTTGCCGAAACGCTTCCCGCACCATCAGCATTGCCGATTCAATTAATGTTGGTGTTTCATGCGTTGACTTTTCCGTCCTTTCCCTAATGGTGCCCACCCGGCACCAATCTTTTCTCTACCATCTACGAGACAGCTGGCCTTTACCGGGCAACTCTATTAGCATCGCGCGGTGGGGGACTCGTGGCCGAATAAAACGTCGCTAATTGTGCTGCTTTACAGCTGCTGGAACACTGCCACACCAGAATGCACCAGTGCACCCGTAGCACCGAGCACCCGAATTGCCTAATGATGCAAATATTTGCACGGCCAGCTAGTGGACTGATGATCGTTGCGAACGACGGTGACGAAATGCTTTGCAAAAAAAAAAGCACTGCACTCGACACGATTTCGCGCCGCGTGTCGCGTGACGCGTGCGATCAATCAAAGCTGTCATGCTGTTTATGACAGATGCTGGCGGGAACACGCTCGCACACGTGGGAACCGTGGCGCCTAATCCATTTGGCGCGACCAAATAGTCTGCCGAAATGTGCCTTTATGGAATAATGGTACGTTCCTTAGAACTACGATCGAGTAAACGATGCTCGCGGTAAATCGTGAGGCTAACTTTGCACGGTAAAAATCGCACGATCATGAAACCGCCCGTGCTGACAGCAGTTTGAAGAATGTTACACCTACTTTGGTCGGCTCCGGTAAGCCAGTAGAATACAAATGTTCTTTCAATAAACAAACACCTGCACTG
>CM032178.1:27916776-27949177 GCA_018908115.1 Anopheles rivulorum
CCGGCACAAGGTTTTATTTGTGCTTCGACGGCAACGATCTTCTGCTTGTTGAATTTACGCCAACGGTGACGTACGCGGTGAGCAAATTATTTCCCATCATCCAGGATACGGTCGAAACTTAAAACATCTGGTGTTTAATCGAGTGTGGCATTGCATTGTTTATGTTAGCGTTTTCATTGTTTGCCTCCTCTGTGTTCGGTAAAGTAAAGTATGACGTTTCTGACTGTCGAATCACTTTCTTTCTCCACGTCACATGGATTGTAGAGCAAATAAAAATCTCTAGCCATGTCTATCCCAAACCCATTTATCTCCTTTCTTTTGATTCTCCGCTTCGGTGAGGTCATCCTATTATTAGTATTTCTATCTTTTTTTAAGCGAGTTTCTCATGAAAAATTTTATTAAATATACTATAATATTATATTATACTATTTTATAAGTTAATACTTTATAAAGAATTTTTAAAGTGTTATCTGTACTAAAGTCAAAGACACGACAAAGAATTTGTATACTACATTAACGTAATATTGTTTCTACTAGTGAAATTCTTCTCTAACAGCATAATTATTCTTCATCTAAAGAAACTAATAGAATATTCATATTTCCTTACTTAACATTTATACGAACATTCCTTGTTCGTCGAAATTAATTCTTGTCATTTCTGTGTTGAAGACGCTAGATGTTCTCACGATTCTCGATTCAAATAAATCGATAGCACGGCATCAGGAAAGGAATGTACAACATCAATGAAATCAGTCCTGGAATCGATTATTTATATCACCGATTCTAATCACGCTCGAAAACGCACAAAATAGAAGGAAATTTGCGCTGGTCGTGATTATTCAGAAAAAAAAAGAATCTTTATGAATTGCAGTACGGATTGTACATGTTAATGCTGAATTTTATCTTGTTCTTGTCAAAATTGTAACTTAAAACTTTTATTCTTACTATCACTTTTTTGTATTGAACATTGCAAAATTGATATTATTCGCAGGGAATTGTTCAAGAACATAACTATTGACTTTTTTTGTGTTTTTATTAATTTTTCCATTTATATTTTGCATTTCATTTTACAGTTCGATCTGTTTTATTGGTTCGCTTCACTTCAAAGATGTTTTCGATACGAATTCCGTACTAGTAACTAGAAGGATTTTTTCCTGAACTAAACAAAAAAATCGAATCATTCCCATTTCAACTTGTTTCCAAAGCCCTGCAGTTACCATTTTACCAATACGAAAGGAAGCGACAAAACAAAGTGCGAAAGCACAGCAAAGAAAAGCGTACCGATGCTTAACTATTTGCATAGAACCGAAGCAGAATGGAATCTTTTGTTAGCATTTGCATCGGATTGCAATTGATATCCGTTTGGCGAACGAATGGGTAAATGTTGACAGAGAGTGAATGTCACGGAGAAGGAGACTAAACATGCATTTTTCCGGAATTTTTCTTCCCCCTGGCAAAAGTTCTATCATAAACTTTACCTTAAGCGATGGAAGCATTTCCTGGCGGAAAATAGATGGTCGTTTGGTATTATTGTTTATTAAATACGTTCAATACGTTCCATTCGCCATAGAATGCAAAAAACCGTTCAGACTTTCTGATCTTTCAAGGGGTTTTTTTTATTTCATCACTGTATGCTGGACATGACCCAAGTGATGAATCTATTGTTTGCTGTCTGGCAAAGATTCTTGTTTCGTCCTTTTCTCACGAACGCCAGAATCGAAAACACTTCGAACCACTTGGTGCTTTGCGGGAAGCTTTACATCCTACAAGTATCCTTCCAAAGCGAACCCCGATGAGATGCCATCGTGAAACGGTTTTAATGTTGTTTGTGAGGTGGTTTTTTATGCTGCATCCTTGAGCTGTGTGTTGCTTGCAAGGCCACCGTCATAACTCATTCATCAATATCCTCGTTAAACAATCTTCAGCCTTTGCTTACGATGGCCCGAACGGTGACGGGTTGAAGTGTCTTGGTCTTTGGCGACAAATGATCGTGAAGCTTTGGTCTACTGCGCCCTACACGCTGCGGGGAAAACAAAAAGCTTTTATATTTTATTACAAACCATCCTCGTCACCCGGAACGCACAGGAACAAGCTCGTTTCGGCTCGCTCGAAGCATTAAGAGCGTTCGGTTCGCTGTCTGGAACACGCTTAGCAGGAAAATGTTGTTAACAGTGAACATGTGACAATGTCGGGGAACGATTTCATCCATTAAGTGGAACCATTAACAATAACAGTGACCACGTGGTGTGGCACTCGAGTGAGATGAAGCGAAACATTACATGGAGGCGCATGGTCGTTCAGTGTTCCTGCGAGTTTACGGGTTTAACATCTTAAAGCATTCGATTAGAATAAAAACATTTAATTCGATCTATTTTTCCAATCCATAAATTTCATCCTTTAAATAAAAAAGGAAAATCCCCTAACGATAATCTAACCACAAGCAGCTGCATGCTGCTCCTGACTGAGTTCGCATCCCTCGGTCTCAGGTAGCTTCGAAAGGCGAAGGATAGCACAGAAAGTACGACAGTTTTGCTGCCATTCTTTCGCACGGAACGTTCTGGCGTCATCTGTCATTCCAATTAAATTACAATGGACGCCCGGAGCGTTCAGCAGCCGGCCAGCCAGCATCATCCTGTGGCCGGGTTCATTCCAAGCTACATACAGGCGCATCGTCCCAACTGACATCAATCATCTCGTGGCCATGGCACATTGTTGCGCAAAGTTAGGTTCCCGTTTCTCGTGTCTGAACCGTCACCATTATCTTACCATTTCCGTTTCCACCGGCACAAACTGGGCCACGGTCCAAGAAAGTTTCTGCACTGTTGCCTCCGGGTTTGCCGGGGTATATGTGCAATTGCTTGGCTCGTTCCAATCACTGACCAATACGTAATCATATCATGGAACATGTTCAAACATTTGTTCGGGCGCTTTTTTCTGTCTTCTAATCCATTTTTTCACATTTTGAATGGTTGTTCATTGGGCTAAGGATAGTTATGTCGCACAGTTTTACTTCTTAAATTGGGCCAATAGTAATGAAATTGTGCAATAATAGCTTTTTGGTTTACAATTTAAAGCATTTTTTTTTTGTTTGTTAATTTCAATGTCTCACTTATAGCTTTTACAATTTTACAATACTTTTTCGCGCAAAGTTGAAGTTGCGCTGCTCAAAGTTCTTTCACATTCTGTAACGGACGCGTATCTCTTGCTCACTCTCACCAACTGTTTGGTCGGTTGTTAAGGACCGTTACCATGGCAAGGCATTAATATTCAAACAGCCACTTGTTGTTTCAAATGGGGAATGAATATTTAAAGCATTAAACAAGACGAAGATGGACGGTCGAACGAACACAACATGTAACGCAGTATGGCGAGCATCCAGGTCAGCACAAACACAAAACACACAATTTAGAAGGAAAAGCAAACAACCACACCAAAAACTAGTGTCCATTTAAGAAATATATTCATACGGTAATTAATTCTGGCACGCTTCACATAACTTGAAGACAATTTATATCGGCGCGAAAGAGGAGAAGCGAAAAAAAAGCACATTTTATAAAACAAAAGCAACCGATAGCAGACAACAAAACACAGCTCAACCGAAAATAATGTCCCTCCCTGGGCGGGGAGTAACACTTTGTTTACAACGCAAACCGTTTGAAAAACGTAGTAGGCATCAACACCTTCACCTGCGCTCTACACGTAGCTGCAACAACGCAATCCAAAGTGGAAACACCGGCCACCGAACGGTTATGAATTGACAGAACACGCACGCACAACACACGGACTGCTATGTTTAAACGGTGGTTTTGAAAACTTGCATACGGTCCTGCTCGCGGGATCAGCTCTTGAGATCTACTAGACGCTATACACTCACGCTAGTCGAACGGCACTGCTTGTTGTTAGTTTCGCATGCCTTCGCTTATCAACTGAGCATGCGTAGAGCGGAGCAATGCACACGGCTACAGTGCACTACGAAATGTAGCAACAGCTTGCTTTTACTTTGAAGAAGCATATTGTGAACTTATTTTTATTTTATTTTTTTATTTATCTTTTATTATGACGGCTTATTTGCCGCATTGCCCATGTTGTGAACATGATGGGGTTATTTTATTTTTAATTTGTTTTTCTTTTACTATTTTGTGTTCAGATAAAATGAATGCAAACGGGGCGGCCCGGTGGTGTATTTGGCAACGGCGCTAGGTCCCTAACACGACCGGACCGGGTTCAAATCCCATTCGGATCGTCCCCCCGTAGCATGGTCTGACTAGCCTGCTACGTGGTAAAATTAGTCTAATACGGCCTGTTCCGTTCTAACATAAAAAAAAAAAAAAAAATGAATGCAAAAAATATTTTGTTTAGCGAATGTTTGATTCTATAATATTTATAACCAAGTGATAAATACAATCATATCTTATACAAGTATATTAGCTTTCAGATATCCATCCATTGAAATAAAAAGCATCCATGTATAACCCGCTTGAATAACTTATGAATACGGCGCCTTTTCCACATATACCATCGGGTAGCTATGAAAATACAAATTTTAAAAGAAAAATAACCGAATAATCGCAAATAACCTTCTACAGTAATAATAAACTAAATAGATATTTAACATATAAAATAAAATAAACATACAACGCTAAACAATACTAGCTACGTTTTTGGCTACGGATTAGGACATCTTTATCGTTTCTAATAACCGAATCAAGGCTCCCAAATAGTGTCATGCCATTTCAAACTTTAGGAAATAAAAAAATCAATTCCTAAGGCTTTTGAATTCAACAGAACTCAGAATTTTATATAAATTTAAATTTAATTTCACATAAGTCTAGGCGTCGGTGGAATAAATGCACCATCCGATCAGAAATCGATAAAATTTAGTATAATAAGCAATAAAAAGCCAGAGTAGATTCCTTGGCCTTTTTTGTCCATATGTCTGATTTTTCTTTGCCAAGAATTACAATATCATCTAACCACAATTGCACTTTGCCCGGAAACACCAAAAACAAGCACAGAATATGGAAGATTTCGTAAGCAAAAGAGCAAAATCTTCAGCTTTGGAGTCTTTCCATGTTTAATGAAACACTGTTCCGCCAAACTAGTGCTCATTAGAGAAACAAAAACTTGTAAAATGTAGTTGTCAGCACAGCTGCGTAAATTAAAGATGGTTATCGCAAGAAAAGAAGGCACCAGTGCACGTCTTAAATGCAACAAACCTCATGACTGTCTCTAAAAAACATCTTTTGATGCTGGAAACAGTACCGCGCAATCTTTTGAAATTGAAGCATACAACAACAAAAAATTATGTCATTCGATGCTATTAAAATAATCACAATCTATGTACCAATTATCGCAATTGGCCATTTTTTACACTCTTGTGCTGATTTGTGACATGTCGAACGGTTTTGATAAGGAAGAAAACTTTTTGTAAGCCAAATGAATATAATTGATGATTTGAAATTCCTCCTAAAATATAACATTGCTAGGAATTTGTGTAAGTTTTTTATAAACTTTAAAAACTAAATCTAATAAAACAACAAAAATAATGTCCTCTAAATCCATTCTATAAAGACATCATCTTTTCCTTTCGCAAGAATAAACGGTTTAACGTTCGCCTGCAGTAAATCGTAACTCTTTTTCCCTTTTATGGTGTGTGTGTGTGTGTGTGTGTGTGTGTGTGTGTGTGTGTGTGTGTGTGTGTGTGTGTGTGTGTGTCGTCAGCAGTGGCCTTGATGCCAGCATGCAATTTCGCACAGTGCAATACACGGCCCCTAGTGAATGCACTGAAAAAGCGGTTGACCGTGTCGGGCACCAGTAACAAGCATTTATTTTCACCGGCATTTTTCGGCAAATGCAATGGCAAACGATGAACACGCGCCGGCCACGAACACGAACATGCTGTCCATGCAGTTTTCCACCAGTTCATCATGGAAATGAATTTCCCCGCCGTGAAGGAGTTGCTCGATCTCACGCACACTGATTCATTTTGGGAACAGTGGGTTCAAAGGATGTCACGTGCTGGACAAAATATTCTCAATAAATGTTTGATTTTTTGAAGCTTTTTTCCTTAACTTTTAATAATTAAGAAATTAAAATATTGGTTTCGTTAATTTTGAAATATAAATATAAACATCCTTTTTTTCGATTAAGTCAAATTTTCTTGCTAAAAGTTCATGCTCCATTAGCAACCGTATATTCAATGTATGCGTATGGATGAACTCACTGGAAGCAAGAGCCGACCAACGCGGTCTGGTTGAACTTCGGCCTTCCGGTGCGTTTCTTTATTGCGGCTGTTATCAATTTTATGTGTCGACCGTTGGCAAGCGATGCAGTTGCCGATTGTCGGTCGTCGTGTCCGCATCGTCTAGATCTGGCAGGAGCCGCTGGCAGGACTATTCGCGACCGTGTGCAAGTGTGCATTTTTTGCGAGGTTTCGTGTTATTTTTTTGGACAGTGGTTGTAGGGCTTAAGGTTAATCTGTTCCTGCCGCTCAGGAACAAGCACATACTACCATAAAGTGCACCAAATATCCGGCCTGAGTGCACGAGAAATTATGTAATGGAATGGTGAAACGAACGAACTGCAATTTAGTTGGTCGTTCATGGATTGGTTGCGATAAAATTTACGCGCAAGAAATATCGTTTACAAGTGCACGTGATTAATTATTGAGACTCGCTGTTGTGTTGTCGGAATTTCAGTAGTGCAGTATCGTAAAAAAGTGGATGATAATAGTGAATTGCAATTTACGATGCAAACCGGGAACGCGTGTGCGTATCTGCTGTGATGGATTAATTGGATGGTGTACCGTTGCATAGGATTATAATGCAGTTTATTCGTTTTTGAATGTTTCGTTTAGGTATGTACCAATACATTTACGACTGCTTATTCAAATTATCTTTAAGATTTACGTGAAGTTTGTGCTCTAGTTTTACTTTAAACATTTATTAATTTTTATCCCTTATGCCTAAAGTTCTGGTGAGAAAAAAGAAATAAAATATTCGTTACCTGTTCACTCACGAAACACACGGAAAAGCTCATCTGCATTTTTTGTTCGGTTTTTTCTCGTCAAGTTCGTCATTCTAATCCTTTTGGACGGCGTTTGACGAACCGAGCCGGTCGCATTACTCATTACCATAATTTGAACCCTTCAAACAATTTTCCCCACCCGATGGGAATTGAACGAAAAACGCAGCCCGTTTTTGCTGCTTCCCTGTACTAACTTCCACTGTACCTTTGTCTATGCTTTATGCTAATGCAATGGTGCTATACCGTTGAAATTTTTCAGTTCTCCGGGCACACCAGTGCCAGTGGTTTTTCGTGTGCAAACCCGCAACATTCCAACACTGCCTGCTAGCGAACGTTTGGCATTAGCTTCGTTTGCCAGTGGCCAGCCACTGAACAACCCTTCAAGCCTCATATAGCCGACGCATGAAGTGTACAGTAGAACTCTGCTTCTGCTTCCCCATTTTGGCTCGCATGTTTTTCACCCGCATGTTTTGTTGTGCCGTAAGCGCTAAACAGCTGAACCAAAGCACAGTCGTTCCGCAAACAAGCTTTCTTGTTTTGGCTAATAGTGCACCAAGTCTAACCCCAAAACCCTTTGAACTGTAGGTTCCGGTGTGTGAGTTGCATCCGGTTTTGCGTCCGTGGCGTTCCTCTAACGCACGCCAGTGAACCTCGGTGAATATAAATTTGCATGTGCATAAGCGAAAAAAAAACGAACAAAAAAAAAAGATCGGTCTCGATCCTTCCGTGCAACGTGCACCAGCGAAAGCATAAATGGCTTTAGTTGGTGGCAAAAATATTCGCCCATCGTTCGTTCGGTGGGTCGCCGGTCAGACTTCAAACGGATGCACGTTTGGTTAATTTCCCTCGCAATACGGCTGCACGGTTTTGCACTGGATCGATACAATTTGCATGCTGCATTCGATAACGCTACTGGCAGTGGCAGTGTTTCAAGACGCAAATTGAATTACCAACCTGTCAATCTCAATCCATCACGATGGTTGCCGTACTCCGATCGAGTATCCGATTAACGGGTAGCGATTGCCGCCGGTGGTAACACATCAAAAAGTCTTATAATTACATAAAATTAATGCAGCCACTCACGTCGCCCGATGATGAAAGATGATAAATATGAATATTGATGTAAATTTGCGTGATTGATCCGAGATGAAACTACTGAGCAAATGAAATGGAGCTTGTAATTAAGCAGTAATGTTGCACGGTCATTAGATTATGTTTACCTTTATGATCTAAGTTATATATTCCTGGCAGTCCTTTAAAAAAAGGATTGCTTTGTTATGAAAATCCAGATAGTAAAGGATTTTCCATTAAGGAGTGATAACGTATTTTTCAAGTTAAATATAATAAAAGATATGATTGAAATATTACTAATCGATAGGTTAGTGACTGTGGTGTCACAGTCTTCACAAAAAATAAACACCCATTTTCTTTAACATGCGTCAGAATAAACACTCAAATTAAGAAATCTTCTCCATGTCGTAACAATCACAAGAGTAAAGGGGTTTCCATTACCCGTAACATTTTTTTTATTCAACATAACAAAGCATTTGTGTGAATTATTGATGAGATTTAGATTTTTGATTGAAAATCCATATCCTGACCATGATATATGGATAAATAATGGGTGGCATAGCTTTGTATAATGGTGAGCATTAAATTCCAGCGAGTTCCAGTTTTCCGCAATTTTAAGGCATAAATCAAGCTGACTCACGTTGCTGGCTCGAGTAATGTCTGTTTAGAGAGTACCGGGTATTCTTAAAGTCCTTGTGATTAAATCATAACTCAGATCTTAACAAAAACTTAAGTATCAGATCCGTATGATGCACATTCAGCCCGCAAAAAATAGTCCGCAATATTCGTTTCTATCCCTACGCGGATGGTACTTTCCTTGAGATTTTGAAGGCAGTAGTTGTCCGATTATAGCTCTTGCCCAAAAATGCACTTTAAACGGCGACTTCCTGAGGATCTTTGTGTGTATACCCCTTCTTATAGAAATAAACCTCATTGTTAAACAAGAAAAACACGAAAATTGGGGTCTGTTTCCAACAGCTCCAAAATCGCGCCAGCTACGATCCATAAAAATGGCCCTCTCTATGATCGTTTAACTAAAGCACTTTGTTCAATTAGATCTTGTACAAGTGCAGACTCATGTCTCGACACAGAATACACTATATTGCAGTCTACAAGAGGCCAACTTCACGTGCGTGGTGTATAAACTGTCCTCTCGACCTAACGAAGCTTGTCGTAACGTTTGTGACACAGTTATCATCATCTTGGATCTTCGCCAGAATGCTACTGCTTCTTCTAGCCAAAAATAATTTCTTATTCGTATTCCGGTCATGCTGCATCGTGGAAAATCTCTTGGGAAAAGCAGCTGCCAAAATTCTCCTCCTCCACCACTGACTAGTTCTTCCTTCCCTGCTTCCCCAATCAGCATCCCAATCGGCGAATGTATCCAGTTTCAGCCAATATTTCACATTTTGTCATCGTGCACTGGTGTAATTCTATTGTTTTGATAGGCTCCCTGTCTGTTAGCTTGGTTTCGATCAATTTATGCTCCGTGCTCTTCTTTTTTTACACACAACCTTCTTATTTCCAGCATTAAACCGCGCAAAGAATTTGCGATCCCTACGCTTGGGATCGGGTCGTGAAGCGGCTGGAAAAAAAAGGGACAGGCTATTTAAATTGAATTGGCAGCTTTTTTGAATGATGAACCAGCAATACCCACGTTTTGTTTTTGCTGCTTTTCTTTCCTTTCCTTTCACATGGGGCGGTTTTATTTTATTTTTCCTATTTTCTCAAATTTTGTTTTCCCGTTTTCTTTTACTCACCACGATACGAGAAACAGAATCGCGCAATGCCGAAACAAATTTAAATTTATGTTCAAGAACTTTGTACGAAATTTTCCTCCCTTAATGGGCAATTGAATTTCATCGAATTGTTCGTACCGTTTATCATATACTTTTTGGATGGGGATGGTATCGATACTAAATGGCACCCAACGGTGAGGTCATTGCGTTACAACTTTAACAAAATTAACGATGCTGAACATCGGTGCCAGATATCGGTGAAGTGCCTCAATTCATAAGCAATTAAAAATAAGACGACTAAATAATGACGAGTAATGGTTTATTGAGACTGCTATTAAAGGAGCAAATGAAGCATTGCGAAACAAATTGCTTGTAAAGTGTGACTAACCGAAAAGGGGATTTACGTATAAACCCTTTGTAGCAATCTACTTACAGTTCTTAGTAAGCTGAAGAAAAAAATACCTTTTTGTTACTTTTTTTTAGCATTTTATAATTTTTAGAAACAAAAAACGCCTTTCATGTGAGCCCTTAGAGGTTCATTTCTGGCAACAAAACTCTTCAAAGATGGAAACATTCCATGGAACCTTTCGTGGAAATGGGCAAAAAGTTATGCTTTCCACACTTCCAAGCATGTCCGTGCATGCCAAGTATAAATGGTCGAAAACCCAACCACAGCCAACCATTGCCCGTTCCGTAAGTGCAGTTCATTTATTAAGCCTAACAAATTGGATTAAACTGACAAGAACCGGTAGAGAACCGCACCCACCCGTTTGGTGTTTTGTTTCGGCAACTAATGACGGCCACGGGTTTGGTCCGCAGAAGAGTGGTCCTTAATTTCAACACCTTTTTCACCGTCCCACGTGTAATGTCTTGCTGGTTGCCCTGCTTGACACGGCGCTAGAACGTCGATAAGTTGACTGCCGTCGCGGCGAGAGCTGTCGGCAGTCCGACAAAAGACCACACCGTGTAGCTCATTAATAAAACCCGGCCGGCCAAATCGGCATCACCTACCAACAATCTATTCCACTAGTGAGAGGGTGCTGTCTGTGGGCAGTGCCAATAAACTCATTAAGAAAAACATATCTTTTCCCATGGAAGCGAAGGTTCATTCGTGTCTGGAAGGACGAAGGAATCACAACATGGACCGAATCGACATGAATCGACTTTCAACGAATGAAGGATTTGTTTTGTGACAAGAGCATGTTAACAACAACCCAGACCCAGAATAGTACAGAATTGTATAGAATTATTTAAAAAATCCGAATCTAATCATTGTTAAGGTAGTAAAAGAAAACGTTTTTATAATATCATTATTATTTATTATTTATTATTAATAATATTATTATTAGTGATTATATTATATAGAATTATATAGAATGTGAGAGAAGACTAGAGGATCACGCATGCATGGGATAACGTCTGACAGCTAGCAAAATAGAGATCGACTAGCATTCAGAATGCGTTTATACTCGCAGGATCGTACTAAACCGATCTCGTCATACCGGTGTTTTGCTAACGTGTGCTTCAATTTTATTGTCATGTGCTTCCGTTTGGTTATTATTTGGACCTGCTTCCATTTGAAGTTGAAGCCGTGATACTCTATCTTTTAAGAAACCCTGTAAAGTAAGAGAATACTCCATAAAACATTGTTTTTGGACACAAAATCTTGTGTGATTGATAACTAATTAAACAATAATTAGTGACAAGCGGCTTCAAAACAATGACAGATAGTATTGTCATATGACGTTTATTTGACAGCAATAATTGAACGCTAACAGAAACTAATGAAATCTAATCATAACTGTACCAAAAACATATATTTAAAACACAAACTTTCTCAATCTGAATCTACAGGTTCAGCATTTAATAGTAGCTCTGTCACACAATATACTTTAAATTATTATCATGATTTATTCACCTAGCTAACTTATCTTATTAGTGTCGCGATCTCGATCATTAAATTTAACGTTTCTATCTAATCAAATTATAGGAAAATACTAAAATAAAACTACATTCCAATCACATATAAATCATTTTTAATTATATAAAATTGAAATTAACCAAAACCGTAAAAAAAACCCCATTATTCAGTTATTTTTCTGTTAGTCTTCTGCCGTCAACAACTTGACGTGATTTTTGAAATTGGCTTCATCCTTTAAAACTTCCCAAACCCCAACTCTTTCCATCTATTTTGCCCCTTTTTTCATGCTTCCCATTTGCTCTGTTTGTGGAATATCAACCATGTAAAGATCTCATAACGCTGCGCTTGTCTGGCGACAAGCAACACGTCGCACTCTTCAAGGTGTGTGATGGCGCGATGAAGGGCTCGCTGCTGGTGTCGTTCTGCTGTTCTTCCCGCAAAGACAAGTATTCAACCATTCATCCGTCCATCCATTCAAGCGGCCTATTGGTTCGTCACCGTGCGACGAAATTTTGTCCGTCCGTTGTGCAAAGGAGAGCATATTAAAATCCATAAATTAACGTCATACGGGACGCTTTCATGCTCGGTTTGCCGTGCGTTGCCTGTTGTTGTCTATCGTTGAACGGAGCGTGGACCACACTGCAACTCGTTTGCTGCAACACGCTCGGTAACCACCGTGGCCTTTTTATCTTTTATTCATATGCCTATAAATACGGAATTGCACCATTAAAGTATGTTTGTGTGTGTGGCTTCTTCAGTACAGCCCGAGGAAAAGGGGGGCCACAATGCTGATGTGCCGACACTTTGGACAAGCCCGCGGTGTCCCAATATCTTATTGCACTTAGCGTGGGTTGGTGTTATTTTTTTTTTCAACCGCGAATAATTGTGGTGTAGAGTTCTGGGTTGGGTATATGTGGTCACGTGTTTTCCCTTACACGCTAAACACTTACTTGCCCAAAACAATTCCCCCTTTTTCTTCTTCCAAGCGCCTATGAAAACATGAAACGCCATGGTGCATCTTCACCCTTGCCACTGCTGCGAGGGTAAAATATATTGCGTTTTCTGTCCTTGCTGTCACGAAATGAGCATTTCAACTGGTGGAATTATGTTTTCAGTTATGGGAATGCTCTTTTCTGTGTCTTTTTGTGTATTGTTAAGTAGTTTTTTTGTCTTTTCTTTACTAGAAGATGTTCACACCATATGGCACTTACGTGGATATTACCATATCATTCAGCTTCTTTCCCATTAACAATCAACTTACAAAAGAACAATTTATTCCTTTTTGAATTTATGTAACAATCAACTTTAAGGACATTTCATTCCTTTTTCATGTTAAAATAGATGATGCTTGTTTAGTCGATATAAAATTAATTTAATATTAATACGTTTAAAAGATTGTGAAAATAAATCAAATTTTTAATATTTTTTGACAAAATAAATAAACTTATTGCTGTATTTCTTTGCCAGATAGAAGTTCATGCTGTTGTACTGCAGCAAACAAACCGAAAACCTTCCCATAAAACTAAACCCCTATCATAAAAATTGAGTAGCCGAAAGGGAAGAAAAGAAGTTTTATTTGACTTGATTCGCCGACCGAGACTTTTCATAGCGAGCCAACCAACCGACCGACAAGCTTGACAGGCTAGTGATGGAAAGGACGCACGTAACGAAAATGTGCTAGCCAAGATTCAGCACTCGTTTGACACCTTATGAAAATGAAAATGTTATGACACACGCGACACGTCGTCAAACGATTTCGGTAAGGGGAAAACACCAAATTCCCGAGAACCCACCCTAGCACGAAATTGTCACGAGTACCTTTTTTTTTCTTCAGCTTCAGTGTGCATTGCATTACTGTCGAGGGTTGTTGTCTAAGGTATTCCACGAAACGCAACCAAAAAAAGGGGAACAAAAACGAAAATGGCCCATAGGTAGCGAACCCCTAGGTTCCATAAGAAATTAAATTAAACCAACCCCCATCGGGTACCACAAATGGTTCGCCACAATAACTGCCAAAGTTACAGCACAAAAGTACCTAGCAGGATCTGGACTAGAGATAGCAAGAGTGACGATAGAATGTGCGTTAAACCTGTGGTGAAACAAACGTATCTTCTGGTACAATTTTGAATCAACCGATACGTTTTGTTTATTTTTTTTAATATTATCTCGTCGCTATTGCAATCGCTTTTTATGAATTATTGCAAAATTAATTACTGATGACAATCACCGTCACAAAGCCGCAAAAGGGGTGCTGTAAAATGGTTTAACTAAAACGAAATTCATTTTTTAACGAAGAAATTAAAAGGCATTGAAATTGCAACGATAAATAGAGCGATAAAGAAACGATCAACCAATAAGCTCGTGGTGAATAAACAACACAGAAAAAGGGGAAACATAATTGCCTTAAGTAAAATTTAAGGATTGGTGAGCCGGCATCAAGCTTATGCAAAACTGATGGCAAGGCAAAAATTGAGATGAAAAAAACCCCCATCGCCTAGCCTACAATTTACTGGCCACTGAGCAACGTTTACGTGGTAAATCTTTAGCTGCATACAGCTACACAAAAAAAAACAAAGCATAAAACCTGCATTGTGGGAGCCATAAATCAGACGGCTAATTTTTCTTAAGAAAATCCTAACAAGCGTTACCACGAAATTATATTAAAAATATTTCCTTCTCACTAACGGCAGTCATGCCATGGTAAAGATAAAAGAGATTACTCATACTGTGTGATAAATTACTATCTTTTAATCTTTATCTTTTAATTTCACCAAAATGACTAAGATTAGTCAGGCAAATATGAAAAATTTAATAAAATTTAATTAAATGTCTGCATCATCATTATTTTGACTTACAAAAAAAGACCTAAGCTCGGCAACGTTTTTAATAACTTAAAAGCAATTTACACACAATTTATGATGCAATCGTTTTACAATATTTAAGATTATCTTACTTATGATGCTTCTTCATTCAACACACCAAACACAACCAAACCATTATGCAACGTAAAATGTTCTTTCCGAGACCCAATCGACCCTCGAAACTATCTCAAACATTTCCTAAACATGGAATATATTTTGCGCCCATTTTCTATCGATATTCGCTTTTCGCGAATGCAAATGTACTGTATTTATGTACATTATTTTTTCTCTTTTCGTATCACCTATAAGTGTGAGTGCGGTAAATCGATCTAAATGCTAATGCGCTAATCAAACGGATTTGATTCACTGTCACAGAACTGCCTGTGACGACAGTGCATCAAATGTAGTGGCCCTTTAAGATGGTTTCCCTTTTTTCGGGGTTTTTTTAATGTATGATTAAATGCAAAGTTGAAAAAAAAATACAAGAGATAATGTACACAAAATTTAAGAAACGTTCACAATAGATGTAATCATGGGTATATTCATAAAGAAAAAGAATCAGTATAAGTAAAACTTGTTTTCGTTTTTTGATAAAGAATAAAAAAATAAAGATTTGGTTAGCTAACCAAATAGAAAACCATCAAATGAAAACTATAATACAGTGCGTTACACAACGGAACAACCATTGATTTTTATGTTTTTGAATATATTTTTTAAATTCATTGAAAGCGTTAGATGAGGATAATGTTTTCAAAAATACGAAGGAAATAGTGCTTCTTTTAGTATTTTTACATATCATTACTCACCTAAAAAACAGATTTTGCTCTTGGAATTTCCAACCTGAGAAAACAGATTTTAATTTACTCCAAAAATATTCAAAACAGCTTTACAAATTTGTATAACACAATTCACAACTACTTCTTCAACTTAATATATTATAAAAAATACTTGGAATGTGCTAAAGATATGTTAAGAACTGTAAATAATACAGCAAGAAGCATAAATAGATGAATAAGGTTTTGCTTGAGAAGTCTTGATGTGAACAACTAATTAAATAAGCAAAATAAACAAGGTAAACTTAGATTACAAAAAGTGTAGAAAGGACTAAAACTATCATAATTTGTTTTTAAATAAAGCAATAGAGAAACTATCCTCCCTGTTTGATGAAAAGGATATAAAGTATACATACTGCTAACATTGTTTATATTCAAATTATGACGAAACGAAAATCAAACTTTAATGCAAATTTTTAAAGATTACAAATTTTCATGCACCTTTTGTTCGCGCATACGCTGATGCATCCCTCTAATCAGCTCACGACCATACCAAACACAATTTAATAATGTGCTTGTGCGGTAGTAAATATTGAAGGTTTTGCCATCGCCAGCATAATTCCCAACGCTCGATGGTAACGATTTTTTATCGCCACTCAGCTGATTCCACAGCTACCGCTGTGCCGATCCCACCCGTAAAGCGGATCAGCATTCATCGTTTTACAGCGTCGTAAAATTGTACTCTTGAGACAGTTTGATGTAAATAATGTAGCGAAGAAGGCACAAAAAAAAAGAAACAAACCCAACACAACAATAACACCATCCACCCATATCGAAGCACATGCACCAACGGGATGTGCAATAACTTCTCGCGCCTTCCAACTGGGAGACCCGCGCCGTTTTGCAACGAGCATGGCAGTACGCACGAGCATAACAACAACAGGGCCCAATGTTTAGCGAATTGAATGATAGTTTATGCGAGCAACGAAGCTTTCTGTGTTCTGTGCGCTTTGGGAATTTTTGTTTGCTGTGCAGCCACCATCCCATCTGCCGTGCTGATATAAGCTTGTGCCTGCAATGATGCAAGCTTTTGTTGGAATGCGACCATATCAGCGTTATTCTGTTCTTCGCAATGTATCACGACCGCAAAACGACCAAACAAAACATTCTAGCCCAGCGCCCAGCGCGATATGTCAACGTGCAGCACCACGCTGGCAGTCGCCTTCACGACGCCTTGGCATTCCGGCATTTGTCTCCCACACGCTCACACACACACCACGCAGGCGCCGGACATCCAAAGCCAATGTGAACCTGTGCCGTGTCGCCGTGTTCCGGTGTTTCCGCTTGGGCAAGTCGGGCAACATTTGCCTGCAGTTCGGGCCGGGAATGTAAAGTCGCACATTCGCGCCGCTTACACAATTAGCATCATTTGCACTAGACATTTCTCTTGCGTTCGCAGGAAGGAAAAAAAAATATGCATAAAAACAAATCGAACAAGATGTAGGGCATGGTAATGAACGTACTCAAGTTAACATTCCATCATTTATTGATCTTTCGTTGCAGATTAAGCCACACCGGACAGAATGGGATAGAAAGATGCTGGAGTGTTGGAACCCAAAGCAACCATTAGGGTAAGTAATGTGCAGGATGAACTTGGATTTATTACCATTAAAATTAATATAACGCCTGGAAAATTATTATAATATTCTAAAGTAGCTTCGGCATACAACAAACCAACTCATGGAAAGCTTCGCTCTTGTTTGTACGCGCGTTCTCGCTCTCTGTATAGTACACACACGCTCTCTCTCTCTCTCTCTCTCTCTCTCTATTTCTTTCTCTCAACTGTGGTAACCATCGCAACGCAAATTCCACTTACACACACCCCCACGGTTACATTCTCTTGCATAACTTACGGGGCAGGCGCAAGTGTTCGTTATCACTGCTTTGTAGGTAGAGTAGCGAGTTTGTCGTTGTTGAGATAAAAAAAAAGGCCGAGAACATCCTGGCTCTGAGTTGCTCTACCAACACGGCGCTAGGAAAGCGCCGGGCAAGTACTGAAGGCTAGTACGTAAACGCTCTCATCACTTACTCCTTTCTCTCTCACACGCGCACACGCTCTCTCTCTCTCGGCAAACACGTTACCTTACCACGTACGTGCCTTCCCTTTTCCACCTTCGACGATGTGCCTTTTCTTTCTCGCTCTCGCTCGCGCGCGCTCTCTCTCTCTCGCTCCATTTCCGTCCATTTCCACGTCGCACCCTGTGGATGCACAAACACACAGCAACCGAAAAGATGCTTTGCTCAGTTTGTGTTTGATCTCTGATGAAAAGTGCACGACGACATACCGGAAAATTTTGCAACGTTTTGGTGTAAATTCCCAGTGTGTTTTTTTGTTGTGATTTTACTGTTACAGTTACAGTCCGCGCTGGTCGCCATTTGGTGTACTAAATCGCAAAAGGATTGCGGGACACATTGTCCACTGATTAAACGTGATTTTTGGTTTGGCAGTAGCACGTAACGCAAACAAGCGACGTTTCGCGCTGATAGACATTCCGAAACACACAACGTTAGCTCGATTCCATTCTGGTCCGTTTTCCATCATTACGGGAGTGATTTGCTCGTCCTGCTCCATCTCGCTTTCTCCCATATTCTTGTCCCTTTCTGCTCACTCTTACTACTCCTGGTGTGGTGTATGCAGTCAGAGTAGCCATCGTCTGTTGTTGTTTCCCATTTTTCCCGGGCATTAAATTCTGGTAACGAGACGCGGTTATGTGAGGTTATGTTGTGTCGTTTCGGACGGGAGTGTTTTTTTAAAGACTGCCGGACACAAATGTCCTTCCACGCAGTGGCGTATGAACTCAACACAGCACGGCAAACAAAAAAAAAAGGTCCATCGAATTGAACGAACGTTCGGACGAAATACATGAACGGCGTGTGTGAGCGTTGCTCCCTGCAACAAAACAAGTGTGCTGCATCGCTAGAGCTAGAGCACACTGTCAGACCGTCCCACATCGTACGAACCATCAACGTGGACAGGATTTCACCATCGATAAAGGTAGGATCAATTCATTAAATTAGGCACGCTGTGTATATATTGTCGTCCTGCACTGCTGGTTTTAAATTACCGCCTGTCAGCCTTTCTACTGGTCGTATGCCGTGCTGCTGGCATGGCGATTTATCGATCTGGACTTAAAACCAGCATGAAACAACGGCCGCATATACCTTCCCAAACCCGAAAAGGGGAGACGTGGAAACCTTACCGAAAAACCATAACAAAGTTTGCCGCTGCGTTTGTGTGCGTTCTTCATGCAGGTTCCGGTTTGTAGAAGCGTCCGCTTCGTTATCAGTACACCATCAGATAAGTTTCCCATTCGCCACTTCCGGCAACCGGGTTATCCATAAACACAAACACACACACACACACACACACACACACACACAGGGTGAGAGAGAGACCCGCACATTAATTCGTTAGCTTAGGTCTGTTTGCTCTTCTACAATCGCACAGCCACAACCTGCTTATGGACGGGTTACGATTGTTCAACCGTGGCCAAAAGTTTCGGTACAACATATTGCACAGAACCCCATACAGCTGTGGTGTAATTTGAGACTATACCATGCTTAAAACAAGTGCCATTCCTTTTAAGAATGGAGCGAATATAGCATTACGTAAGAGAGAACCAAAAAAGAAAACATTTCCTTTCTAAACAACTCATATCTGTTGGAGGCTTACACATATTCTAAATTCTCTTCCCTTTCTTCAAATGTTATGCAACGACCTATTTATAAACGGTCTACAGCATCATAATTATGCAAATATGGGCTCCATACGATGATGTTGTCTTGTCCTTCGTGTCTTGACGACACCGACTAAGGCAAAGACCTTCTTTCGTTCGTTCGTTTGATCAATGGCGCCACAGCTTAACATAGACGTTTAGTTCTTGTTTTATGAAAATGTCGTTGGAATATTCATATCACGCTCACCATTGTAATTATTACTTAGCATCCGATTATGCGTTTTATTTCTGGTTTGCTACCACACCGCACCAGCTGCCTGGTATGTACAGTAGAGCGTTGATTAACCGGTGGGCCTGATTAACCGGTGTTCGGATTACCCAGGAACCTATAAATGACATTAGCACAACTTTTTTGAACTTTTGACACAGATTTTTGTTGTAAAATTAAATATATTAGGCTAATTCGAATGCCTTTATTGATAATAATTTATAACAACTTTGAATCAAAACTTGTATGGTAATGAGGTCATTGTAAGGACAGCTATAATAACTGTACTTGTGAGTAATTACCATTCTTGTTAAAAGACCTGTCAAAACCCTCTTATAACGTCTTCTGTATATTGAAATGACCTTGTTTTAACATAAAAATATAAGTATGTCTCTCCCTACTTCAAATATGGCACGTTCAAAGCTACAAAGTTTCGGTTATCCGTAGAAGTCGATTAACCGGTCTGTCACTCAGCACATACTCGAATAATCAACATTCTACTATAATTACAATTATTGTTGAATTCAAATTGCCCACTAGATGCATAATAAAACCCCTGGGACCAATGAAAACTCCATCGAATTATATCCGACAAATGAATGAATCGTGCCGTGCCGAAGATATAAGATGTCGCGATTTCTTACCATCTTCAGGGATTTATTTTGCTACTGCTGAAGAAGGAAAAACATCTCTTCACTCTCGCCGAACGGAGGAAAAACAAAATACGAAACCAAAGTCTTCTTCCGCCGTCCCTAATGAACATCCGTTATCATTATCGTTAATTTGTTCAGTACAGCATAAAGTGGAACTTGGATTACAACGCATCGCCTCCCAGTGGCAATCTCTGTTTTTGTGTTAATTAGTCTGCCTGGGCTGGTATCTGCTGCCAGGAAATGATTACTTTCTAGTTTATCGTTTTCGCTCGTTTTTTTTTGGCCTAAAGCTTACCAACCTTACCAGTTCTTTCTAAGTACCTTCAATAGTTTTCTTTTAGCGCAGCGTAAAGGCTAAGCAATGAAACATATTTTAGCCCTAATTTTAGTCCCGATGTTGCGCAACCAAGTGTCAGCCACTGAGCTCTAGTGGCTTCCGTTGGCTAATCCATTGGATTTTCATAGCTTTCGTTTGTTTGCGGCGAACTTTTTTTTGTCTTCTTCCAACACTAAGCTCTGTGTGTGGAAAGAAATGTGATCCTCTAAACAAGATGATGCGTAGGTTTTACTCACCTCGTTTGCAGTTTCGCAGAAATGTTTTTTTTTCTTGCGTTGAAATTGGTTCCCTGAAGTGAGAAATCGTTTCTCCATGAAAGGTTCACCATGCTACTGCTCTGCTATCGCATTCGGACGATGGTGATTTCTTCGTGCTAAATCAAGCCATTCGATAGAGTAGCTATCAAGTAGCAGTGGCTCTCGAATGATAAATAGTCTCGCCGGTACTCGCCAACACGAAACATGTACCCAATTCGCACCGAAATCTCTCGGACGAACCGTTGAGACCAGGTAGATGGATTGGAAAAGATCATCAAACATTCGCTCGGTTCGTAAAAACTAAATAAACCCATAAACAACCTCTGGAACCTGGATGGTTTCGTTTGGCTACCGTTAGCGTTTGTACTTGTATTTTTTTCTTTCTTCTGTTCGCGTACAACGTTACATCTTTCCTTCCACGGCACGGCAAGCTTTCCATTCTCTGACACTTTCACCGCCTCGGTACCACTTTTGCTTTCGTATTCTGGTGGGCCTTCCTCACAATTTTGCACCCCATTTTCGCCCACGCTATCCACATGGGCCACGGTTTGGTGGTATCATGTTTAGCACGAAATTATCGTGGTGTGCGAAACGGCTANACCGTTAGCGTTTGTACTTGTATTTTTTTCTTTCTTCTGTTCGCGTACAACGTTACATCTTTCCTTCCACGGCACGGCAAGCTTTCCATTCTCTGACACTTTCACCGCCTCGGTACCACTTTTGCTTTCGTATTCTGGTGGGCCTTCCTCACAATTTTGCACCCCATTTTCGCCCACGCTATCCACATGGGCCACGGTTTGGTGGTATCATGTTTAGCACGAAATTATCGTGGTGTGCGAAACGGCTATCTGGCCACTCGCGTTGCTCCAAAATTCATGAACAAGTAGATGCGAGATTTTGCAGCTCACATTTGCTCGTTCGCCGCTGATTGCTACGAAATGAAATAGCATCGCTAACTTTTGTCTCGCTTTGCTACCCTATAAGCTAACCTGTAGCATATCCGGGCACGATTGGATGGTGGCTCGACGATTTTCGGGAGAACAATTTCAAATCGGACTAATTGATCCCTCCGGGTATCGGGGAATAGACAAAGGTCGGCCTCTTCTGTGAGCCGTAAGTCGTGCAGATCTTAGCTTATTTCTCGTGACAGCCGTCAGGAACAGTGGTCTACGAGCAACACAAAGTTGATGCCAAGTTTTTGTTGTTATGGGGAAGCTTCTACAGTGAAACTCGACAGCAATGTTAAAGACATTCATCACCTAAAAATAACGAATGTTTGGGAGAACTTTACCTTTTACGTTGAATGTCCAGGGCTTGTTCCATTTTAATAATAAAAAAAAGCTTTAAGTATCTATTTATTTCATGCTTCAGACACATTAAAGTAATAAAGCTTTTAATAATTTATAACTATGTTTCATTGACATAAAATGGGCTATTGAACTTTTTTTAATAACTTGTTTAAAAAGAAAACATTTTACATTTTATTTTTATTTAACATTTTAAACTGGTTTTTTCTATCTTTTGCAAACTTATCCTCCTTGTTGTAAACGCTAACTAAAAACTAAACGCAAGACTGTATGTATGTGTTCGGTAATATTTATTCTTCACAGATTTTTTTAAGAATTTCGCAAGCAGAACATGTGCCGCGCATCGAAATAAATGATACGATATTAATCTGAGGTTGCATCATCTGGGCTTCTTAGGAAGGTTTTACAGGAATTTTGAAACTCTCCATGGGGATGTGCATAGCTTCGAGCTTCGGGAACATCCTCACATGCACTGCAGAGATTTTTAACTACAGCTTTCCTTCGTTTATCACTGTAACGATGCTATAATAGAGCCGTCGGCTTCGTGCAGTTTACAGTAAATAGCTCTCATGGTTAATCCCACTATATAAAAGGTGTAGGGATATATTCATTAATATTCTTTTGCCTAAAGAACGAGTAAGTTTGCAAGTTCAAACGTACATCCGTGTTTAGACTAAATATATGCCTTCTGTCTGCATTATGCTTAGTTTCTTTATGCGTTTCGGGATTGATGCAACAGTAATGTATTGCGGAAGTACGATGCGTCGAGTGCTTACAGTTCCAAGTTTTCGAAGAATCTTTGGAACTTGCCAAGTTAAACAATACTTATGTACATAAAAATATAGGCGCATTTATTGCACAAGATGGGATTTATATTTATTATTACTTTATTTCAATTAAAATATTGCAAACAGTAAGGCAAGACCCATTAAATAATTTGCCCTATTACTAGACATTGGGAGTTTATTGAATTATATATTTTGTTTCTCTAAAATAAGTTATATCATCAGACTGTAAAAAACAAACCAAAAATTATTAAACCGCTCATTATTGAATGCCATCGTCTGCGATTCTATTATCTTAGGCTATCTGGCGGAACGATCAACATCATCTCAGATTGGGTCTACGTACGCTTCCTTGGTTTATCTGGACGACCTTTACTAGGAGCAAAAACTTTTCGACCTGGGAACGTTGGGTATTATTCGAATTAAATGATCATCCCACTAAAGCGCTGGCGAATCTAATTCGCTATACGATAGTGAGTTTATCAAACACCTCATATAGCACGTTATCATACGGACTGCTTTATTGTCTTTCCGGACGTACAGGTTCAAAACATCTTCCTGAGCATCTTCCTTTTGAACACGACTATCAGCAGTCTATAATATAGATATTGAAAAATATTAAAACTATTCATTCCAGCACTATCAAATTAGTTATAAATGAACCATATATAACAAAACGCATGAATTACTTGACAGTTTTACTGTTGATCAAACGTGTTGGATTATTAAAACTCAAATCTAACACTTTTACTATCTCACAAACAATTGATCTGCCTTCGTTCAATTGATTTCTAGTAAAAAGGTAATCTGGCTGTACAAGTCCACCGTTATGTCGCTTTTATGAAAGTTAATTAATTTTAAGAAAAAAAAGCTCCAAACTGTTACTCTCAACAAAACCGTCACTATTTTCGTCATTCAATTTATTAAAATAAACGTCAGCAAAAAGTCTGCCAATGCAACCGTGTAAAGTGGGCACACACATGTGCATCGTAATGTGCACAGACACCAGACAGGCATAAACGATTAACTCAGTGTTCAGCTCACCGGGATTGTTTTTCATGTTCACTCTTTGATGAGTTTGTTTATCAGCGAGAGAGCAAACATGTTTGCACCCTGTGCAAACACCTGCACCTCAACACACTGTCTGTGTTTGATTGACAATGCTATCTAACGTGTACGCACTCGGCAGGTGTTGGCATGGGTCACTAAGAGTAACAGCAGCAACAAAAACTCATGCAAACATACACACACGCACAGGGGCGAGTTTGCATCCCGTCTGCCAATCAATCCTATGTTAGACCCACAGGACATACTCATCATCCTGGCACCTATAGCCGGGACACGATGCGAGCGTTCCCAAAAATAGGATTCAATTTCGCTGCAGCTGTCAATATGCTCAAAGCTCCTGAAGCTTCGGCATTATCTAGCGCCACTCAAATTCCTCTCGGTAATCCAGCACTCCAACAACGAGAGAGATTGGATTTGCGTCGGGTGNACTCATGCAAACAGACACACGCACAGGGGCGAGTTTGCATCCCGTCTGCCAATCAATCCTATGTTAGACCCACAGGACATACTCATCATCCTGGCACCTATAGCCGGGACACGATGCGAGCGTTCCCAAAAATAGGATTCAATTTCGCTGCAGCTGTCAATATGCTCAAAGCTCCTGAAGCTTCGGCATTATCTAGCGCCACTCAAATTCCTCTCGGTAATCCAGCACTCCAACAACGAGAGAGATTGGATTTGCGTCGGGTGCGTTTGCCACGGCGCTGGCAATGGAACGATTTTTTCTATGTACACAACCTCGGTACATCCTTCCAACATCCAACAGCAGTATCACAGCCCATTCCGACGCGAAAGACGACGGAATCAAAGATCTAACAGGCTAACCCGTCACATCTGCGGCGACCTTCTGCATCGAGAAGGGTAGCGAATGGCGTACAGCGAAAGACACTCACGCCAGAGTGGGTTTGCCGTAAAAAGGGATTCACGTGTGCTTCAAACTACTGTCGCCTGGGGATGAAGATGGAGTGGATTGCATGTTGGCAAGATGATAGAAAGAAAGAAAACAAAAAATCCTCGTATACTACTGTATACTGTGTGGCTTTGGACGATCTTATGCCGATCTCTGAACAACACACCCAACAAACCAAACAGCGTTCTGCCCTTCAACCCGTTTGAAGAATGATAATGAATAAGTGAATGTTTGGAAGGCAATCTTTCGGTAATCCGGTTTGAATTGTTTCATTCACATGGGATCAGTTAAGGCACTCTACATGCGGGATGAGCAAGCTTCAACATACGACATCCATCAGTCAAAATCCCTGTCGGCCTGTGTTCGGTGTCGGTACGTCAGGCGAGCTGCATTAATCCTCGAGCGAGACTTCTGTTTGCCGACGCATTACTCCTGTACTGTTCATGACTCCGAACCTTACGTGTGAGCAAACAATGAGTCTCATGAAAATGCAACTGAAATCCATCCCATTTTCCCACATAAAATACCCTCCCCGACGGATTCGTAGGCAGTAACAAGCAACAATCATTGTCTGAAGAGCTGCAGTGTTGATGACGCCGGGCAAGAAGCGCAAGATGATGACGAACCCTTGCTCAGACACAAATTGATTTGGAACACACGGTGTAGACACAATGGTATGCGCCCGAATGGTAGATGAAACACTTCACCGAAAACCAACGCTCTTCAAAGCTCTTCAATGAATTCTTCATAAACCATTACGTGCTTCGTGGCTAGAGGGCGCCACGAGTGCTGCTAAACTGCACAGCTTTAAAGTACGCTTACGTTGCGGAGTAATTGTTATTTATTTGCAACTCTCCGTACTGCAAATTGACGCCCGATTGGTTCACCCCTTTAAAATCCTTCGGGCTAGAGCGGCAAGATTAATGGATTCCTGCAGCTCGGGTCCTGGAGTTCCACCTCCCAACTAGGGTGGGCACATTTTTCACTTCAAGCCGTGCAGAACATGGCAGCATGTCTCATAACCAGGCTTTTTAACCTCCGGCGGCTGGTGAACGCGTCAAAATTTTAGCTACATAATGCAGCGTACATTTTTTAGCAAACATTTTTTTGTTTACTTCTCCCCCCCCCCCCCCCACACACACACACACACACACACACACACACACACACACACACACACACACACACACAGAACAAAGGGCGCATACTTTACGTTGCCATAAATCATCCATTCGCAAAATAAAAAAAACGAACAACGCGAGTTACGTAAGCTTCTCGGAGAATTTTGTAAGTTTCGTACAGTGGTTTTGAACTTCAGCCTCAGGGGGCACGATTTATCACCGCACGTATGTGCACCCATTGCTTACGTGTAGAGTGACCTTTCGTTATCGGATTTTCGGGAGCAGCTCTACTACATCGCTTGGGTATTGGAATAATTTTTCATTTTACAGATGTCTGTCCAAGAATGTGAAGTGTTACTGTTCAACCGTAATGGAAAATACCATTTTAAACTTTTACAGTTAAGCGAGCGGTTTATTTTTAAGCAATTTGAACTGTTACGTTTAAAACTAAACAAACTAAATGTATATTAACATCGATTTTTTTGTACAAAGTATCCACAACTTCGATTAGTGTTTATGTGGATTTTAAATAAATATTTGTCATTCAGGAAACATGCTTAACAATACTTGACAATAACAATATAAACTTGATGTTTATAGTAATGTTATTCAATAATTCAGCTTGTTTCGATTATAAGACGTACTATTTTTTGTCAAACAAATTTGGCGTTTATCTGTCAAATAAGTAAACCGAAACTTTGGATGGTCTTTTATCCGTCATCATGGGGGTTAGTATATTCCTAAAATAAATAATTTATACATCGTTTTTGTGCAGTTTTTAACGAATAATATATTGTTTAATTGTTATTTGTTCTGCAGTCGTATTACACGATGGGAAACCGTCACATGTTCTGCTTATTTGACAGATAGATGACAGATTTTTTTGACAGATGACAGAGCCACAACAGAGAAATTCAAGCCTCAAAAACTAAGCATTCAATACTTTAATACACGTTATAAACGATGTGTCAAATGATGTTCGATGTAAAATGAAATTCAAGTTACTCTATTGTCTCTGGAACGTACTAACCGTGGAATTCAGAAATAAACAATATTTTTTTGCTACTTAAAGTCCGTTTTTCTACTGATATTCATAAATAACTAACTGAAAAAAAAACTCACAAACGTGGTCAAAGCACCGTAAAATAGTAACAAACACTCCTTTGTACGGTCTTGCCACGGATGTTTCACGTTTATCTCATTGTATAATGTAGCTCTTCTTCAGAAAAAAAACTTTGGAAACCATCTAACGCAGGATTCCAGATCCTTCTTTTCTTATCACAATTTAAAACCCCTTTGAAGTATGTCGTCAATTAGTGACGGTTCGCTAAACATAGCATCGTATACCTTCGTCGACCAATCAATACCTTTCGAACGCTGTATCGTTCCAAGAGGATAGCCTTGTATTTATAGGTGCTTTAGTTGTCGACTTGAGAAAACTTTGACCAATCAAAACATTCATATCGATTTCGAAACCGACCGTTTCTCGGTGTATCAATCACATGCGTTAGGAATTTGAAAGGAGGATGACGTGAAAGAAGGTCGGTAAAAGAAACATTTCTTTGCTCGTCACCTGTTTCGTCACCTAATTAAATAACCGAAACCGAAACAGGTACACCCGCTCAACTACACCTTCACGATGGTCTGTTTGTTCGTTTAACCTTAATTGGATAAGTTCCTCAAAATTCGTTTGCCCTCCATCTCCATCCCTGGAAGCGGTTTGGGGCCATACCTTCATTCAGCCGTACGGCTTTATCGTGCACAGTCACAACGAACGTTGCGAACCAACATAGCATTATATCAATTATCATCATTCTTTTGACCGGAAATCCGGAAACGGCTAACGGCACCTGCCGTGCTACGTGTTGGATTTCGGTTGCCACATTCACCGTGCGTCCTGGAAATGGACTGGAAAAAGAACTCAAACATCCAAACACACTTCTAACCAACACGCAGCAGTTAGCAGTATTTCTAAATCCGTTTGAAAAATATCGTCCTCATAATAATAAATTCCACTGCCTGGAGGCGTCGCTTTGCTCGCTTCACCGTTGCGCAACACAAAGACACTACACCTAAGAACGCTGGTGGTGGGACAAATTTCCAACAAAACTTGCCTACCGCATTGCTGATACATACACATGGCACGGTCACGGAGACAAGCATTATGGTGAAAGTAGACGCTACGCAGTGACACATGATGATTGATTACAAAAACGATGGCAATGGGCGTGGTGTCTGTGTTGCCACGTTTCGATTAATCTATCACAACAGTAAGCCTGTGCCGCTATTAGTTTGTGAAAACTTTTTGTTTTCTCATTTCTCTGGTAATTGCGCTGGATGGAGAACTATCCAAACTTACGATTAAGGGATAGTTTATTCGGGCAAATATTTTTATATCGCTCGGAAGCACATTTTTCTTGGAAGAAAATTCAAACAACAGCATACGCCATCATGATGTAAAAATAGCAAATAAAATGGATTTTTATTCTCATTCGATACAAATATACACAACTGCACTGTAACAGAATGGTCACACCACTAACACACATTTTTGACGATTGTATAAAAAATATCACCGCCAGCACCCCGGCTGCAAGCAGTCAAAGCTGGTAAAATGCCAAGCTAATGTGGTACCTTTTTACAGCTTGGTTGCTCCGGCAAGGATGAAAGCTTATTTGTATTGCATTAAATATTCAAACATAATTTACCCTTTTCACTCAAAGTCACACTGAAAACTGGCAAACGAGAACGCAACAGCTTCGGGGAAAGCGAAAAAAGTCTGTCCGCCCTAAAAACCCACCCAGCATCTCTCTGAAAGACAACAAAGTAATGTTTGTGCTGTATGGGCGGTATATTGTAAAACTTTAAACGCTGCGCTATAAACACGCAGCTCACTCACGAGCTGGACAAATATTCAGCTACAGCTTTAAATGGTCGTTTTCTTTGCTCAAAGTAGGCCAAGAAAGTTTTTCTTCTTTCTGCATAGCATTTAATTTATTTTTAAATGTTTACCTAACAAGGTTCCGGAAAAAGTCACTCTTGACCTTTGTAAATAAGTTATCAGTTGTACAAAAAATATAAATAAAACAACAAACGTACAAAACCAAAGTCCTATCTATTTCGCAGCCAATTTGCTTTGGCCAATTCTCAATCAAATCTGTACACCATTAACGTGCCACAAACAACAACCAAAGGGTTCGATCGGTTACGCACAACTTTCACACGAACGGACGAACCAACCGTAGCCCGCCCACAAAAACAAACCACCACCCATTCTAACTTATCGACGGTCGAAAATTTTTCCAACAGCAATCTAATTTGCTGCGGAAATTGACTGTGTAAAAATAAATAAACCATCATTAAGCGATCCTTGCTGGACCGGAGTATAAAAATAGGCACCAAACGCCACGCCAAACATCTCACACAACTTCCGTTCGATCTCACGCACTCCATGGCGTAGGGAGGGGTGAAAATAACTTCACACACTCCGAACCAAACTGGCCACACACACTCGCACACACAGGCACGTGCATAGGCTTTCGCATCTTCATTTGTTCGGTCTTGAAACACATGAAAAATAAATATCATTTTATGCTCCTTTCGCCTGACGTACCTGACAGACCGCTTCCAGCGACGGTTGCCATTCCTTACCTTCCTGCATACGCTAAAAGCGAGAGCGGGAAAAATTAATTAATCGAATAATAAAAGCTTTCACGTGGTACGCATAACTTTTTGATGCGGGAACCATCCGGGAAGGAATGATTTGTGGGCGGCCCCAAAAACAGAAATAAAAAGACAACCGGGATGTTCGACAGACGGATACACGGCTTTTAGATGTATTTTTAGGGTGAATCATATCTGGGGACTCCTGTTTTGGTGTTGTTTTTGGGCTATTGTTTGCCTTTTGATGTAGTTATTTATTTATCGAAAATTAAGAAATGGAAGGCAAATAAATGTTCTCTCATACGTTTAACATTTTTGTTGTATAAAAAATCAAGGTTTTCCATTAGAATTTTATACTTTATGTAATATATTTACATTAAGCATTCCATACCAATTTAAGACATTTATCAATTTGAATCAATTAAAAGAAATAATCTAAACATCCAAACTTAAATTGCAAACGTAAGTTTAATGGAGAAGCATGGTGTTTTATCTACTTCTACGCATTATAAAGTCAATGGAAAACAGCATATCATTGGTGTGCATAGAACGCACGATAAAGCTCTAGTTTGAATTAAATATTCTAAGAGTCTTAAAACCAAATTAAAACTTTGTTGATTAGAATTGGGCAAACCACAAAAACAAAATGTACCCACAACCTTTTTATAATTTACTTTTTTTTTCTTGTTTGAATTTGTGTTTGAGTAATTTTCACCGATGGTGGAACATTCATTCCTGTTCCGTCGCAAAACGCGTGACGTGGCCCCTTGTACGATTGTCATTTTTTGCCTCATTTGTTATGCGTAGATTAGTGCGATGATACATTTCTGCCGACCTTGTGCTGATGCTGTCTCGCCGGCTTCCGTTTTAATTTCGCTTAATTGTGATGAATTTGTCCACTGGCAATTACTGTTGCCTTTGCCTTTTTTTCTTTGCTGTGTTTAGATTCATCATAGATGGATACAATTTACAACTCCCCATGGAAGATTTTGAATCTATTCGCCGCTGCGTATAAAATACTTAGCATTGGGCTCTAGTTAAATTCTCATTGCCTCGTGCCCTACGTGAGGCTAGAGAGAAATGAAGATGTCATCTTTTTTTTCCCCTAGCGCTGTTTCTTCCATCAGTTAAAATAAATTGAGAAAACCTAAAATATTACCACCGTACGCCGGAAGGTTGGTGAATAATTTACTTACTTTACGATACCTAGCCTTTTTCGCGTCCGTTTCAGCCTGTTCTCCATAGAAGATTAAGTAAAATATGAGTTTTGATAAGCAAATAGCTCTTTTTTTTACTGGCGAACAATTACCTACCCAAAAAAGTGAAATTTGGTGACAAATTTTAATTTCAATGTTAAATGGAAATATATTACTCTCTTATCATTGTACTTCAAATTATCATATGTTATGATGATAAGCTGATTTATCGATACTCCATATTTTTGAACGAGAGTTTAAGCTACATGTAATTCAAAATCATCCAAATCCATAACAGCAGATGATATGATTGTCTATAGGAAAAAAACAATTTTGCTTAAACACTTTTCTTGCATAGGTTTTGGTACATTTTCATATATTTCTAACATATTAATCCAAATTAAAATATAAAATAATATTAGGAGTATTAATGTGTTCGTGCGGTTTTTAACCAAAGTTTTGGGCTCTGTTTTGGCGAAATGGTAATTTATTCAATTTTCAAAATACTGTCCGTCACTTTCCACAACCTTCTTCCACCTTTCAGCCAACTTTCTGATCCCGTCGCGGAAAAAAGATGGCGGTTTGGCCGCTAACCAATCCTCCATCCATTTTTGCACTTCTTGGTGATTATGGAACTGCTGGTCAGCCAGGCTGTGTTCCATCGACCGGAACAAATAGTAATCAGAAGGGGCAATGTCTGGGCTATACGGCGGGTGGGGTAGGACATCCCATTTGAGTGTTTTTAAATAATTTTTAACCGGTACCGCTATATGTGGCCTGGCATTGTCATGTAGCAATATGACTTTGTCGTGTCTATCGGCGTATTGTGGTCTTTTTTCTTTCAAAGCACGGCTTAAACGCATCAATTGTCGTCTATAGACCTCCCCAGTGATCTTTTCGTTTGGTTGTAGCAGCTCATAATACACCACACCCAGCTGGTCCCACCAAATACACAGCATGATCTTCGCGCCATGAATATTCGGCTTGGCTGTCGATGATGTGGCATGTCCGGGGTATCCATACGTTGCACGACGTTTTGGATTATCGTAATGTACCCACTTTTCATCACCAGTCACTATTCGATGCAAAAATCCCTTCCGCTCTTGCCTTTGGAGCAGTTGTTCACAAGTGAACAAACGGCGTTCGACGTCTCTTGGCTTCAGGTCATAGGGCAACCAATTTCCCACCTTCCGGATCATTCCCATTGCTTTTAATCGAAGAGAAATGGTTGGCTGAGCCACTCCCAGTGTCTGTGCAAGTGTTTTTTGGTTTTGTGATGGATCTTCATCCAGTATTGCCTCTAATTCTCCATCCTCAAACTTTCGTGGTCCTCCGGAACGCTCCTCATCTTCCAAATCAAAATTGCCACTTTTGAACCGTGCAAACCACTTCTGACACGTTCGTTCAGCTAGAGCATGGTCACCATACACTTCTACCAAAATTTTATGACTTTCGGCAGCCTTTTTCTTCATATTGAAATAATGAAGCAAAACTCCCCGCAAAAACACATTATTTGGTACAAATGATGCCATGTTCGGTGCTCGCAGATACTATGTTATTTACTATTTATCAAAATGACAGATAGTGGATATTGTAGCCCAATAATGACACTTCAAATTGGCAGTGTTGCCAGATTCAATAAATATGTAATAAATAAATGGGAGCATTAATACCAAAACCGCACGAACACATTAATACACCTAATAAT
>CM032178.1:27966851-27994824 GCA_018908115.1 Anopheles rivulorum
GCCTGTTCGTCATGCACCTGATTTACGATAAGTTTTTCACTTTTGCAACCAATTGAATTAGTGAATGCGGTGTGTTCGCTTTGGGGAGAGACTCGGTGGAAGATAGGTAGAAGATGTTCCCGGGCTAATCCCAGCTGAGACCGTTTATCCAGTGCAAGTGCTTACACTTTTTGGGATTTTTTTTACGCTCTCTCTTACTATAGGAAGATTAGTTTACTGTGGGCGATTTTATGTGCTTTCGGCTCAATTCAATCACTAAAGTTTATGTTTGGTTCCTTGCTGGCTGTAACGTGTTACTGAGGCCGCAGCTAAGAAGCTCGAGTATAACAATCTGCCTTGTGTCCAGTTGTTCTACCGCTCTCTTTCTCTCTTTCTCTCTCTATCTCCCTCTCTGGGTATGTGTGCACGTGCCCCCCCCCCCTCCCAACCCACCGCGTTGAATAATTAATTTCTTTTCATTTATTTGCTTGCTGCTGAAAAATTGCGGCACAGTAGGAATAATTTATATCACTACATTTCAATTAATTCCCGCAGCTCTTTGCAAAACCCCCGGTGGGGCAATACATGACCTTTTCGGCGCAGGCGGAATGTAAACATTAAGTGCACACTATAATTCTTCCGCCAACACATCGACTCATCGGTCTACCGGTATTAATGGGTCTGTTTTAACTCTCTTTCCTTCGTTCCAGCAGCAACTTCGGTGTCCTGACGACGCAAAATGGCTACAAGAGCGGTTCATTTGCAGCAGATTCCACCATCGGGAGCCCTGCTAGACGCAGCGAAGTTTCGCCGATTCAAAGCCATGTAAGATTGATCTGCGGCAATTGCTAATTAATGGAAGTTTACTAAGAAACAATCTTACCAATGCATGCATTAAATGGATTGCGAAACAAAAACCATTCTGTCATGAAAAAGTATTCATGACTTAATCTACGATAAAAGTCTCATTGATAAGGAGACATTTCCTGCTCCAACGGAAGATAGTTTTGATAGATTTTCAAGCATTTTCATATTGTTTACAGTTTTATACCAATGTAAATAAGTATTTTAAATTTCTCGTCTATTGTGCTATAATTTAAATGAGTCTCATTGATAAGGAGACATTTCCTGCTCCAACGGAAGATAGTTTTGATAGATTTTCAAGCATTTTTTTATTGTTTACAGTTTTATACCAATGTAAACAAATATTTTAAATTTCTCCTCTATTTTGCTTAAATGGCAAGTTTTAAATATTAATTCATTTTTAATGTTTCATAAACTTGTATTTTATACTCATTTGTATTTTGTCCTCTAGCAAATCAAAAATTATACACTATATTTGGCAACATTGCTTTAAATACTTTAATGGTTTTCTTAAAAAAATGAGAAAAATTTAAATCGAATTGTTTATTTATTATTTTTATTTTATTTTTATGATAGAATCTAAACATAACAGTTGCATAGCAAATGCTTGAAATATGGTAAAAAAAATCTTATTTCTTTCTTAACTTTTGTATTTTAATTTGCAATAAATATAAGTGAAATCGTTTCCATTGGTTATTTATTCTTTAAATAATAATAAAATAATATTTATTTGTGATAACATTAATCCCTAATAAATATCTAATCCCATCCTTCATCGACAGACAACTAGTCGCCGCGGTTGGCACTCACCGAACCAGGACAATGTTCCGATTTCACCGAAATCCGATCACTACCCGGTGCAACACCGCATCCACAACCGACAAGCGCCCGATGGAGGCGCCCAGCACTGGACGAGCGCGTACGGCACCGTGAATGGGCAATCGGGACCATCATCATTTCACCATCAGCAGCAGTACCAGCAGCAACAATACAATTCCGGCGTATCATCGCCCAAAAGCATCTCGCGCAACGGCTCATCTTACGCACTAGAACCGGGACCGGCCAACGTTTACTACTCGAAGAGTGTCGATTCGTTCGCCGCGGACGGTGCGCTCCCGTACGCCATGCCGGAGTTTGACTTTCATGCCGGAAATACCGGCCCACCGAGAGGCATCATGACCGGTGCGAGTTCGGTTGCTACCGGCCACAACGGTCACCTGATGACGCCGACCGTCACGCGTAGCACCTACTCGACGGCGACCAGCTCGAGCAACGAGCTGCTCGAGGAGCTACACTCATTCGAAGGCGCTCGCATCAAGCGACTGCATCCGGCCGCAACACGCATCAGCTCGTCCTCGTCGTCTTCCGTCAACTCGACGCACTACAACGTCAACAACAACCACAGCAACAATAACCATCTGGCCAGCGTGGGTACGCTACCCACGCACTATGGGAGCTCCAATGGACATCATCAGCAAGCGCTTGCAAGAACTCAACCGGTTGCGCATCCATCTGCATCCGGTGAGAATAAATATGGCAAACTGCTGCAGCAACAAAACCAACCCTCCAAACAGTATGGCCCTTACTACGAGCAGCAGCATCAGCAGCAACCACACAATGGCAACAACAACAACGTACACTATTCCTCCAACAGTCAGACTCCAAACTCCACCAATGGGGACGGTGCTGGTAGTAGAAATGCGTCACCACTTCCAGCCCGTGGTTCATCCACCTGCACCTCTCCTGTGCTGCGTTCGGCTGCACCCAGCGTCAAAAGTAATCGCATTATCAATGGCAATAACAATAACAATAACAATAGTATCCACCTCGACGCGTCGGCTTCCGGCGCTGGTAAAACGATCGCCGCCGGAAGCTCATTGACGGCCAGCTTCTCCAGCAAGTTTCACAAGCTGACGGGTGGGCGTACGAACGCCGGTGCAACGGACGGTGGCAACACGAGCGCTAGCAACAGTAAATTGAATCATGTTAATAACAACAATAGCACCACTACAGCCAACGGGTCCGGCAACACACCCAACAACGCGGGGCATCCTTACCAACACCACCATCATCAGCATCCGCATCATCAGTACCAAATCAATAACGTCACGACACATCTGCATCCACCGGCACAACCACTTCCGTCGGGCAAGCAGCAACCCCTGTCGTCGTCCTCCTCGTCCTCCTCACCACCACCAGGATCGCAGACGGGCACACACGGGCCGGGCACACCTTCGCCGGGCGTACACCATCTGCATCATCCATCAACGCACGGTCACCATCATCATCATCCGCACGGACCGATGGGTCATACGCTTTCATCGCCGGAAAGTGCTTACTCGACCGGATATTCTACCGATGGCACGTCACCGGGTAAGTGTGTCACGGCACAACTTTTCCTCTTCATTACCTTTTTTGTTGGGTTTTTGTTTTTTCTTTCTTTCTCCATTGTCCACTACGCCCCTTGTCGCTTTGTTTTCGCTCTTCGCTTTAATCGACATACGGCGTTCGCAAAAAGTCATAATTTTAGCGATGCAAGATGAGCGCCTGTGTGCCACCGCTTATCGAAAGCCATGATGAATTCCGTCCGCTTAGTGTCTAGCGGTAGTAAAACATACTTCCAATGCACGAACGAACGGCTTCGGAGGTAGATAAACATGTATCTACTTCTAATCAACGTTCTAATAAATAATGTCCCAAAATGGTGTCGTAAACTATTCTGCTCTCGATCGGCACCGGCCTTTCCTGCTTAGGTTATCGTGCTCAGCAACATGGCTTCCTGCCACGCTCACAATTGGCCATCCAAACGGAACGACACTGACGAGTAGCGCTCGTCAAACGGCTACTACGGCGTCTTCCCTGTTTGGTGGAGAATCACTTCCCCTTTTATGATGTGCCATTATTTTTTTATGATCCTGGAGTTGCTTCAATCAGCACGATATGATCGATACTGGCAATCTCGCGCAACGGTCGCACGGTGGTACAGGACGTCCGTTTCATGTTCTTAATTTGAATTGGTCGTTATAAAAAAAGAAAAAGAATATATGGTCGTCAAGAACGTGGCTCATTTATTATGGTTCTTCGTAGCCGTATGCCACTAGTCGCCATATAAACGTTGATCAACAGACGGGAAGATGGTTTAGGGGGAAATTTCATTAAGGAAAACTATTAACAGCTTACGTGAACAATCAACAATTTATTGGTCTGGATGATTTGGTTTTACTCAGTGCTTTAGATGGCGTTATTATTTAGTTTTCCGAGTACGTAATCGGTTGGAAATTCTGACAGTCAGTCAAAGAATTCGTATTTTTTAAAAGCAGATTCTACAAACAATAAGGGCAGAATACAATCATTAGGGCTACATTGTTACATCTCTTACTTTGATCAGTTATTTCTAACCTAAAAATAGAATCCTATATTTCCTACGGGAATTTATCTTCTTTTTGTACAAACACAAAAAAGAATAGAAACTAAAGTATGCAGATAGGTGTGACATATTACAAAGCCTTCAGTAGAAAACACTAAGCCGATGATACACTGGCAATTACAACAAATGAAACTAGTGCTCCACTTTATCATCTCTGGAGCATACTGGAGCATACGCTGGTGATGTGAGATTAATTTATTCCTATTGCTCTTCATGAACTATTTCCTTG
The DNA here is from genome assembly GCA_018908115.1 of Anopheles rivulorum. NCBI lineage: Eukaryota > Metazoa > Arthropoda > Insecta > Diptera > Culicidae > Anopheles > Anopheles rivulorum. The sequence goes on from CM032178.1 coordinate 27,971,351, forward strand.
TGTGCTGCAGAAAGAATGAGGTCTGCTTTGATGAAAATTGTTAGCTGCAAATGTTGGGTAAACTATTTTTCAATATCTGGTTGAAATTTCTAGTACCATCTTCATGTCAGGAAGCTTCTCAACAAGCACTCGTCTATGTGGAGATATTCGCTGTTTTGAGTCACAACTTGTGACACTATTGTTTATGTTGGCTGGTTACAGAATAAACTTTTATGAGGCAAAGATATGTTAACATTATCGAGGGTTTTTAGAATGCAATATTGGATGGACTCACAGGAACGCTTTTTTGGAGACATTTTTGATAAAATTTTTTATGTTTAAAAATACTTTTAATGTGGTGCTCGTCTCGTTATTAGCCATAAATGGCCTGTTGGATCGCTGATGTAAAAAGGCTAATAACACCCTCATCGGTTCTAGGTTTACATTCTAAGTTCTTGAAAAACTTCTTGGACAGAGGAGATGTATTCTTGTGGACTTTCATAATGAGACAACGCAAATTAGAGACACGCGCGCGTAAAACTGGACACGCTGATTCCGTTGAGAAGAATTCACAGTTTGCACAAATTGAGACCTTATACCTTGTTGATTGTAAGTGGCCATTTTCAGACGCATTAGATTCTCCTTCTTCGGAAGGCCCCGTTGGTATTAGTGCAAGAGGCCAATCATACATCTTGGATTTAACACAACAAATATCAACATGATTTGCACGTATTAAGGAGAATGAAATGATTTCAATATTGTTTTCCAAAGTGTATAAAATAGCATCAACATCAGTGAATTCACTCCTGGAGTAACACATTTTCATCTAACAATTCTCATAAAAACCAATTCAAATTTTGTAAAATTATCTCAATTTTACCATCATTTCCAACCAACTCTTCAACCTTCCTATCTGGTCAAGTTTTCAGTTACAAAGTGAAGTCTCATTAACATCATGGAAATATCTCAAAACCCGTAGGGAGCTCGAAAATCATGTTACATTCTGCAGAAAACACCAGAACATAATGTAGTATAACCACCGACAAATGTGTATTACTGATTGAAGAACCAAAAACAATAATCTGCCCAAATTGTACGTACTTACATCTGAACACGCTTGATTTACATATGGAAATTTGGCCGTAATTTGTTGGATTATTATCCTTTTTTTATCCATGGTTTTACCACATTTGCCGTTAGTGTGCAAAACCGTTCGCTGTTAGAACCAACCCAGAATCGAGTTGTTTCCTTGCGTTTCAATCTGTTTCATCCCCAATGAAAACATGAAAACACTGGAGCAAAAGTGGAGCAAAAATGCTCAATAAAAATGAGTACCGCAATTGTCGACCATCGTGCCTCATATTTCGCTAATACATTCCTCAACTATACTAACTTCCCGGAAGTTGGCAACCCTGGAACGAGCCAGCCGGGCAGTATGATCTATGCCCGGGGCAAAAAGGGTGCTATTTGCCATCATCACTCATCTAGCATTTCGCCCAAGCAAACCTTCGTGGCGTTTGGTACCTGTTTCGCAAGCATTTCTCTTGTGCTGCCAGTGAACTCGGCTGCTGATGCGTATTTCACCACTCTGTTGCCGTACACAGACCGGGAGGAAGCGAAAAGGCACAGATACTGCTTTTATGCTAATGCGATTTACTTGAATACCTTTAATGTTGGCAACAGCCTCGACTTGCAGACGGTTACCGGACGAGAATGTGCCCGAAAGCAAGACACAACTGCTGGGGCTAAGTTGATCTCCATTACATTTGGCAATCTTACGTGCATGAAAGCTACGAAGGAACAGAGTCTTGTCCCTTTTCGCTAGTGCCTCAGTATTTTGCCTTTATTCTTCACCAAGAGTAAACCTCATTTCTGATGGTCAAATTCTGGGTTGCTCGTACCACGGCTTGCTCAACGATGCCTGGTGTGCAGTAAACACTACGCTCACTGTCTCCAGGGCATTCTTTTGCTTCCATTGCAATCAAGTAGTATAATGTTTTGCGTTTCTCCGCTCCGTAGATCAACACCTTCGTGCACGGGTATGCCGGTGCCATAATCATCAACAGTTGTGAACCAGCTCGTGAACTAGCAAATTTACTGCTCAACTTATCCTCGGGGACATTCGAGAACTTGTGCGAATCGCTCACAAAAAAGAAATAGTAAAACAACAAAGCACAAACTTCTCGTGGGTGGACATGGTGTGTATAACTAACAAAAAATCTTCCTAAATTCAGACACACACCAATTTCGGTCCGGGGACCGGATGATGATGATGATGTGGTTTTGCGGTGCACTCTTTCCCGAGCGATCAATCAAAATTCAACAAACACGCAATTGCCGCGTCATGCGCGTCACACGCACGATTTCCTTCCCACTGGTTGCCCGATTGTCCTTGTGAATCGTTTCCCGACCGGTCATTCTCGGTAATGATACGTTTCATTCGCTTCTCGATTCTCGCACGCATTACACGTTTAATTGAATTCTCCCAAGCGAATACGGCGTCAATGTAACAGTCAAGTCATGGAAGGCAAATAAAAGTTGGCTCCGATAGTCGATCCATCCGGGTGCCATTTGGACTACAATCAAACCTGTCAGTTAGCGCTCACTTTACATTTGAATATTTTACGCAGCACCCAAGCGTGATAACGATGAAAACTTTTTTTTTCCCATATTGCAGCTCAGCGACTAGACATAGGGTGACATTTCTGATTATCACGAATGACGTGCATCGTTTCCTTCCCTCTGTATCCACTGATCCATTATTTGGCACTATTGGACAACCCCCAGTTTGTTGCCAGATTGGAGTTTTCCTTCGGTTGTGTGCGTTTGTGTTATCATCCACTTCGAGTGTAATGGCAAACAGAGGAGAGCAAACTTCTGTCAAGCCATTACGATGGCCAATTAAGTGTGAGTTTTATTGATTCGCTTGAAGCGTACCTTCCCTAGCTTCGGGGGTTGGTAATCCTCAAATTTTGCTCTCGAGCTATTCACGAACATGGCAATCTTGATTGCGCCCAGCCCAACGAATTCGGGATGGTTAATTCATTAAAGTTAATTCTTCCCCAACCGTGCAGACATAGGAAAGGAGTTGAACATGGAGAACCATGCCTCACGATATGAGGGTCGTGACAGTAAAATGATTAAACTACAATCAAACATTTACTTATCGATCGTAGAACGGTCAATGCAGTTATATTCAATTATAAAATTGGTAATTATTGAATCTTAACACAGTGCATTTTATCCACATTTTTTGAAATTTAAAGGATTAACTTTAAGGAGAGAACTCCACACAAACGTATTCTTTAAAAATGTTTTGTATTCTGTATTTTAAAAAGAGACTCCTCCAATATCTTTCAATTAACAATAACCTTAACATCTACCCATTCGCATAAATGGTTCCCTTTTTGCTTCAGTACATCGAATTGTGGTTTAATTTAAGTACCAATCTACCTGAATAGAAATTCCTATACGTCTGGCTTGCAAATCACCCTTGCAAACATGAAAGACTATTATGAAATTTTTGAATACCCATTTTCAATACCCAAAACACGCCCAACACGTCCCCCATCACACAAATACAATGCGAACAGAGCTTCCACCGGGCCATACGTTTCAATCTTATGCTTATTGCTTATTGCTACCAAAAGTCTACAATCACTTCATTCTTCGCTGTCGATCGTTTGCTGTCGAGTGTTTGCATACACATGGCCATGACATTAGGGCTTTATTGGAAAGCATACCGACGACGAGGCCGTATGGCATACCCATTCCTGGCTCTCGCGTACGACAATGTTTTGGAAAAGCTTTACGATACTTTAAGTTCCGCCTCGTCTTTCACCACCGAAACCAACCGAAACAAAACACTTCAAGGAACATTTCCTGCATATAGTGTCTGAACTAAAAAACAAACAAGAAACAGATTCTTCTGGATGGTGCGAGCAACATGCGGCAACAGCAAAATACCCCAATTCCTTCCCTAGAACCTCCCATCTTATTCCATCCCAAGCAGAAGAGATGCAGGTGGAAAGCGAAATGCCTTTTACCTTTCCAAATATAATAAAAATAATAATAACTTGTCAGAACGTAAAGGATCCCCAATCTCCAGAGCCATTTTGCCGCACCCTCGTGGCAACCAGTTTTTTCCCCAGCTCCAGTCCCCCAGCTTGGTGTGGCTCTCTTTCTCCCAATTTTGTGGAATGTTTCCCGGGAACGAGAAACTTTCTCTGGTATGAAACCAAAAAAAGCGAAACAAAACCAACACAACAACGGAGTATAGAATGTTCTTGAGGATGGGTGGTCTGCGACATTCATACATACATTTTGGTAATTTCCTACCCCGGTGCCCTTCCCACCCATTAAGACCTGAACCCCTTTGACTGCATTGAGGGACATAAAGAAAAATCACAGCTAACTTATCAACATTTGTATGCTAATAAACTGTTTACCAGGACGAAACCTCTCGTACTTCTGGTCTATCCAGACCGCAGCCTATGCCAGGTCCGTGTTCTAGGCGAAGTCGTTGAATAACCCGATACCGGGTCTATCGTGTGACCGGCCTGGGTAGAAGCATTCGCATACTGTCGGTTATAAACATGGCACAGGATGTTGCCACTACGCCAGTTATAGACGAAAAAGCTTTAACCTAAACCCCAGTGGACGAAATGGTGCGATACCGTGCCGGTTCAGACGCATCGGCCCTATTCCGGCCGGAGAACCTTTTGACGTGTCGCTACGAATTTAAGCTCCAGTGCAAACTGTAACTACTGTTGGCGAAATCTGTTGGTCCACTTTTACACGGCTACGTTACAACAGCAACTTGTAAACTTATCATGCTGCAACTCTTCACGGACATCACGGAAGATGTACAGAAGCATCGTACACCGTGTGTGTATTTGTTAACCCACGGAATAGTGGCATCAAACAGGCGTGGCATGATTTGGGTCAGCACGTCCAAACCCGTGTCCGTGTTATGCAAATGACCTATCATGTTTTCATGGATCGTTCCGTGGAGCCTCCTGCCCAGAATCAGAACAACCGAGTAGAGCTTTCGGTAAGGCTCGTCGAATGGACGTGGCGAGACGAGCTAACTTACAGCAAAATAGCTTTACCGTATCCATGTCCTATAAAGCTTGAACTGAGGTTGGAAAACAATTTCTCCCCCGGTTTTGCCTTTACTTCACCAAAGCCCACACCAATGCTTGGTTAGGTCCGCAACTTTAAACTTTGCCGCTGTCAGCATCGATCGACCTAAATCAGGATTATGACGATGGCCAATAAGTTAGGTCGATGTGGTAGGATGGTGGTAAACAGGCGAACGGTACTCGACATCGACATTACACTTGTAATCGTAGCACATTGAACGAGCCGTTGTCGATTGGAATTAGGACGGTGGTTTTGCGTCACGTTGTTAGCCATAAATAACTTGCTGTTCTACTTTAAATGTCTTGTGCCATTTAAATTTAAATTTAAGTCATTTAATTTGAAATAGAGTCTCGTGTTTGGAGATATTAAAAGGCTTTGAAATTTTACTTTAAATATCCCAAAACTGTTTGTCCTAACGTTTGTAGACAACTATACTAAGATGATTCCTTCTTTATTCTTTGCCATCAGAGGAACTTTTTCACTTCTTCTCAAAACAACTGATGTGTAAAATGTTAGAGACCACAGTAGAACAGCATAAATTTAAATACGATTGAGTACTAATGATATTCAAACTTTGAGTAAAGGGTATGAACTTAGACAACGGCCTCCTGATTCGCAGGGTCAGTTTCAACGTCCAAGGTTAACTCGTTTTTGAATGATTTATTCCGTAAATGATATAGATTCACTATGCTTCATAGGCACCTTATGGGTAAATTGGAAGATAATGATAATGGATAATGGACATCTTTGCAAAGTACGCAAAAAATTGTATTAAAGGCCTTAACGCTAGATAGCAAGAGCTCTACGATTGTCCTAGTTTGAGCAACTTGGAACTGATATACATGAATAAATAAATTAATATTTAATGCCAGAATTTTTCGATAGGTCGGCAAGAGAATGTGGAAATCAGATCTAGACTTTGTATTGAACATTAGAACTTAAAGAAAAATAATTTTCTTAGATCATTTACTAGATTCTGACGAAGAAAAACTTGAGCAGACAACGAGATAGGCTGTATATGTACCTTTTGGACATGATCGTGTTATATTGTTATCTTATATTGGATTCTACAAAATCTCAACGTATTATTCGTTACAACTAGCCAAAGTAAGTCAAAGGCTTCTCAATATAAACTGGTGGTAGTTCATCGATGCTTGCCCTTCTCATTTCTATTTTATTTTCATTGAATAATGAGTAATAAATCTACGAATACCGCTAAGAACCCAAACAACTTTGTGAAATAAATATAAAATGTCTTAACATCATAGCTTGAGCTCTATTCTCCGTATTCAAAGGAACCTTCTTCTCTACTTAAACCGCATTCCAAATTCTTGTAAGAAAGGAATATTTTAAAATATTTATAATACCTGGCCTAAATATTTATCATACCGTTATGAATGCTATAACACAACCGTAACTTCATTTGTACCAAATAAAGCAATACAATTCCGTCACACCTCGATAGTACAATTAGGAATGTTTTTTTCCCTTCAAAGGCTCTTTCTACTGCTAACAATAGAAAGCTCAGCAACGTGCAATATGAATCAAACAGCTGACAAGACCGTTTAGAAACCGATTACCGATTCACGATCGTTTCGATTTCGATTTCAATTCCAATTGCATAACAAACACATCCGACGGATGCTGGGAACAAGCATTTCCAACCATCTTTCTTTCTTTTCTTTCCTCCCGCGATGCTTGATTTAATGCTCCCAACAGTCGTCCCCACCGAACCGGAGCAGCACTTCATTCACAGCTGGAGAGGCAGAAAAAAAGTATACATCACCAACATACAAAACATGCAATGGGATCCGTTTCTGGAACCATGTTCAATTTTATTGCCCCACGTCTGCCATCTCATCGATGGCCGCGGCACTCCAGGGAAGACTCTACTGGGGAGGCTTACAGAGATATTGGACGAAGCAGCTTCCTCAACTCTCGCACACACACACACGAGATAAAGTGTTTCCGTTTTGTTGGTGGTGGTCGTTTTGTGCGTCAGGATGAATGATTTTATTGCTTGCTTCACTCGTCGACCCATTCCCAGTCTACCCGGTGTCACTTCGCTTCACATTTCGAACGTCAGCCAAAAGATGCCGGACGTGTTTTTCGCGAGCATTTTATTGCGGTGCTATAAAAAAGCGAAAACACACCCATTTGTCAACGGAAAGCTCTGTAGGTTGCTAACTAAATTGAATAAACATTGCCAACGTTTAGGACTGGTTTCTTACACCACACACACACACACGTGGGTTCCACGCACTTCTCCATCAAGCAAACACGAAGAATTTGTACATTTTACTACAGAAAAATAGCTCCCAATTCTTTAGCTATATCTACCTGGTGCAACCATTTTCACGATATTATTCCTTTCTCAGGTGGTTGTTCCTACACGCCCGAATACTACATCAATATCCGCACGGGGACGCACTACTTCCCGAAGGGCACTACACTACCGGGTGCACTCCACGGCAGAACGACAGCTGGCTTCGATCGTACCGGAACGGCGATCCCGCCAAATGCAACGGCCGGCAATCATCACGAGAATGGTTCCAAATTCAAATGTGCCCTTAATCGGATCGAAGAAAAGCATGTGGAGTTTTGCGTCGACGGCGAAATGGTAAGACACTCGGGCATGTACATTGCGACCCAAAAAAGGTGAAAGAATCTAGTTTATATTCCGAATGCACCTTTGGTGCGGTTTAACCGTACCCTTAACATGATGTCCCTTTATCGTTTTCGGTGCATGAAAAGTTCATTCTTTTCCACCGGTTTTCCAATTCCGTTGCAGGGAATATATTGTTCGCTTTTTTTTCTCGAGTTTTATTTCCTTCCCGGCAACTGATATGGTGTTTCCCATTTGCTCATTTCAATTCCCGGCACAGTTTGGTTGTGTTGTTTCCATTTCTACATCAGCTTAACATCATTCGTGTACACTCACCACCGGTCGAGACACGTGAATAACGTTTGCATTTTCTGAGCCCCATTTGAATTGCATCCTTTCCCCTTTGACGAGTTCAGTATAAACAGGCGACCAATTTACGCGTACCAGAAAGTTCCTCCTTTTCATACTCGTCATAACTGTTGTTTCCAGCATCGGCAACACACAACAAAAAACGGGAGTTCAATGATTGGTTCTATCTGTTCCATTTCCTTTCAGCACGTTGCCGGACCACGAGCGTGTGTCCCGGCTCCGGCTGCACCCAATCTGTCGAGCTTTAAGCCCACTTCCGGTGGTGGCACGAACGGGACCGCCGCTTTATCTCAACTTCAGCAGTCCCAACCGTCAGCGGCAGTGGCAGCACAGCAACCACAGCCCAACCAGCCACCGAATGCAGTTGCGATGAGCCCTATTATGCAGAAGAACCTCGGCATGCAGCATTACCGTAGCATTGAATGTGAGTATAATGCAAATAAGTAACGTAGCGTTTGTTTGTGCCTTGCTTTCACTTCCTGTCTTATATTGTACTGTTTCTGTTTGCGGGAGAGTGTATCGAACTGCAAAATAAGCTCAAAAAACGGCACAAAAAGACACCTCGTGGCATCATTTCTCTGAACAATTTTATAGGTTATGGCGCATAAAGTACCATTGTCTTGTATTTTGCACCGCAAAAAAAACAGGCCAATGCAAGTGCAATCGGACTTCCTCTGGGAAGCCGGTAACTACCATTGCTTCAACCACGACAACCAGAAATAGGAAATGGGATCCATCCAAAAGATTGCACTTGAAGGGCTCGAAGAAAGTTATGTGAATGTGCAAAGACACTTTGGACACATTGTGCCTGAGAAGCCGAGCGCGTGAAACCGAACTTTTCACTGCACACAAAAGCCACTTGCACAGAAGCTCGGAAAAGCGCAGCCTATGGAAATGCATTGAAAAGGAAAAAGTTTTGCTTCAACTTCCACTCAAAACGCACCGGAAGCACTATTCAACTTGTTACACCACGGCTGCAACATAGCTGCCTTGGGCCGCGGAGCTAATGCACACCAACTGAACCAACAGAAATGGGATAAATGCATTTCGTTGTAACTTTGCCGGCGGGAGCAGTTGCTGCTGTTGCATACACGGCGAATTTAATTATACGCCCTTTTGCACTTTGCTACTGGTGTGTATGAATATAGCAGAAGAGGACAGTTTAAGTGTGTGCTTCAAGAAATATCTACATCGTTGACATGCAAGCGAGACCGAGCCTTTTCTGTGCCATTGGAGATGGGTTTAATGTCGTGAGAAATGTTACACCTGGTTGACTTCCACGATGATACTACGGGGCAGTAATAACTCATGAATAATCAATAATAATGCCGGTGGTTTAAATGCCTTTTTGCTCGGAAAACCCAACTTCCAACCATCAAATCAAAAAACAAAACGTTATTGCATCACAATACCAGCATGTCGAATGTATGCCATTTCGCAGAGATGTAGAATACTGCTTTTACCATAACAATATGACCTTCCGAAGGATCTAAACTGATATTTCCGTGTCTTATGTTGTATCCTAACTTGATAGTCTATCCGTTAACTTCAGATGACTTCTAATTAAATTTACTTCCTGATGATCCTCTCTTAAGAATATAGTGGATCGACTATGTATGTGTTTTTGACATTCAATTGTTGGAGATTTAAACTTGGAATAGAATATTAAGTTGAGAGTATTTTTTTCCGGTTATTGCATCTTTGCCAGTGATCTCTTCGCATGATGATAATTTGCTTGAAATCTCTTGATGAAGACGACAACTTCCGATAGATTACTTTCAACTATATTTCAAAAATACCTCAAGTTCTCAAAGAAACAGCGTTTCATGTTAACTGATCCCCAAGAATAACCTACTTGAAGAATATGAAGCGAGAATTCCAATATTAGATCAACGCTTATATTCATGGTGGAGGACTAAAGATACTCAGAACTCACACCAGGCATTACCATCCAGTCTAAAGCAGATCTTGCCATTAATCTCGATTTCGGTATCATGATTTGCTTTCTTTACCGGTTACTTCAGCACTTAAGACGAAATGATAAGATCACTTTGCACCAGATCTTCATCTTTTACTTTGATAGTATTCTTTGGTTAGATCAACCTCTCATCTCTCGGCTGAAATTGCGTAGACATTAGAAATATCAAATTGGCTATATACGTCAGACAGAGAATAGATCACAATCACTATATTCTTCACCTTCGTGTGGAGCTTCAGGTAGGAGCTCCGTTAAAGCAAACGTCAGGCTGATATGCCAGAGCATTTCCGAACCATCAAACAACCATCAATGAAATCAATAAAATGGTAATCCTTCCTCTTTCAGCTCCATCACCTCGCCAACGGTGCAGAATCCGAACGAACCCTTGGTTAACGACGGCGGACGGTGCGCTTGCCAGTGCTAACTGTATTAAGCGAACGGAGCAAGATTCAGGATCTACCTCGTCCGGTATTAAATCCAGCAGCGGAACAGACGACAATAAAAATGACAACAAGTAAGCATGCATACTTTATGACAAACTCTTGACCACTAAATATTCTTCGATCCATTTCCCATTTCCAGCAAACCGAACGCACTCTCCGACACGGATTCCAGTTCGTCCACGGAGAAGATCGTCAACAAGAAGCCATTTACACCGAAGAGTCTTAAGAAAATGACGGGAGACATTTCGCGGCTGGACAGCAAATCTGGCCCGGTAACGCACGGTTCCAACCAGGACAGTGATGAGGACGCCACGCTGAACGAGATGATGGGCAAGTTTGATGAAAGTTACCATTACGAGAAGGAGACTGACATTTTGAGGTTAGTATTCTGCATATGTTCAATCGCCAATGTAGAAAGGACACGTTTCTACCATATATATTTTTAGTTGCAGCGACTCGGATCCTACGGACTGTCCGACCGACATTGATACCGGCCAAGATGCGGGCGACGAGTGTGACACGGACGATCTGCTCGATCTGGACTTTATCGATACGGGTTCAGTGCAGGAGGTACCCGATAAAGAAACCTATCGGCACACGGCCAGCTGTTCCATTCATCAATTCCCAGAGCGTAAAGCATCCTGCAAGCAGCAACGAACGCAGAGAAGCAAACGCACCAACGAATCTGGCGGTGGGTCCAAGCGTCGGAAGAAGTTGGTCCGCACGCGAAAGAAGACGTCCGATCAATCGGCCGCACTGGGTGTAAGCGATGGTACGGGCGTCGTTAGTCGTGGATGTCGCAGTTTAGGTGGCACTCCCGTCTCGTTGCGACGGAACCAACCGGATCAAGAGTTGCGCACTCCTACCAGGTGTTCACCGCTTACCAATCGTTGCAACTCGCTTACCTTTACCGAGGTGCATTCGCTGCACAGTCGGATACTGGCCATTTCTGAGAGCGAAAAGGCGCTGCTCCGAGCTGATCTGGAGGCGGACGTCAAGTACAAGCAGTTGATTCACGAAGCCGAATCGATCCTGTTTTCGATGAAGAGCAATAGTTCGATTTGTATCAAGGACCTAACCACCGTGCCGCCACCGTTGCCTCCACGCGAACCGCAACCTCCATCTGTGCCATCGCTCGCGAAAGAAACGCCAACGACGACTACCATTTCTAGCCCACGGCGCGTTTGCAATCCACCGGCCAACAAGCGGGTGGAGATGTTGCGCAATTGCGAGGCAGACTTGAGACGCGAGTTGGCAAAGACATGCTCGCAAAAGTGTAATGATGCGATGGGCAACCCGGCCGAGTTGAATCCCGCGGAGGGAGTTATCGTAAACAAACGGTTGGAGGTTTTGCGCTACGAAACTTCCTGCTCGCTGTCCGCACCAAACAGTCCCAAGAACACGCGTGTCCTGTTACCTCGCAAAACGCATGTCAGCAACTTTATGCACCATCAGGCCCGTCCAGTGGGCCCATTGGAAGCAAACCAGGCAAACGATCTGAAACAAAGTGCCAATCAATCGCCACCACCACCGCCACCGAGGCGATTAATGTCAAAGTCCCCGACGATCATGCGAAGGCGCTTCCGCAGTCAAAGTCCGCATCTAAATATAGAGTCAGACTCGGATTCGGACGATGTGAGTCGAAATCTGGACAGCAAGTCGAATGGCAAGGTGCATCGTGCCAACCACAACAACAAGGAAAATCTTACCAACCATCCGCAACCAATATCCTTCCCACAACCACCGCCCAAAAGCATCGCTGGCAAGCAGATGAACAACTATCGCCACACAATACATGGTCCCGCTCTCACGAATGGTGATGGTGATACAGCAAATGGATATGATTGTACCTCTGCAGAAGGGGTCACAAATGGCAACCATGGATCGAGTGTCACCGGGATGCACAAATCGCCACTAATATCGTTCCGTTCGGTAGACATTGGTTCACCGGTCACTGACGATAGCTATTGTCCGCAGAGTGAACCACTCAAGCGAAAAATATACACCTGCAGTGCAGCATTTGAGAAGATACAGCGAAGCCTTCACCATGATCCAGGTACTGGTTTGTCTTACATATAACACCCTCGTTACCGTAATAATTCGCTTACCTTTACTTCCCTTCAGATGCAAAACAGCAGCTCATCATTGATGCACTAGCAGAAATAAAACGCAGCCTGGAGGATCAAAGTGTGGAGTTGCACGAGCTTAACAATACGGAAAATTAAATTTGATCCGTCATCATCCACCAACGCTCTCCAGCGGTCGTTCGGCAAAGCATCAATCAAACGGCACCGTTGCGCCATCTAGCGAACATTTTGCTGCGCACTTTGGGTTGTGTCTTTGCTAACCTACTCGAATGTACTGCCGCATTTCGAGCAAGCGTTGAAACGCGCTCGACAATTGTTTTCAACTTTAACTTCCCCTTTTTCCCTTCGTTAGTAAGTAGTAAATTTTTGAATGTTTAGTCCACGAAAACCTGAATTATTGGCTGATTGTTCGTTTTTTGAATTAGCGTTATAAAAACCAAAAACGAAAAAAAAAATGGTACATCTACCGTAATTAACCTTTCAAAACACACTATTTTAGAATTTCGAATTCCATCCATCCATCCATTAGGTTGTAGTAGAGTTGATTCAACGCGCTATAGTAATCAACCACACGGACGACGATGACGACAAACGTAGTCTCGAACTCTAGTCAGTATCCTTAGTATAGAAACCTTTACCCCCCAAACAAAACAAAAAAACCCCATCTTATTCGATACCAGCCATTAGTCATTTATAAACTTACTAGTTCTCTTACTCGATCGCATTTCCACAATAATTCTCTGCCGTGGAAAGCATAAAAATGACTCGGTATTAGTTTATAGAAAACTAGCAACGAATGCTCTGCACCGTTCGAGCATGAAGTTATTCTTTTTTATTTGTTCTTACGGATTTAATTTTCGTGATTAAATGTGCTAAGGTACAAAACAAACAAACTAAACATTGCATTTCTTACTAGATGTAGTGATTTCAAGTTGTTACCTATTAACAATATGCAATATGTGCAATAGCGAGAAACAACTTAACCAACGATTAATTTCTATTCTATTTGTGTAAGTTTTTTTTTGTTTTAATTTTAAATATAATAAAACATTAATGATACATTCAATAAAATAGAGACAACATAGTGAATAACTAGTTTTGTGAATTTAGATCTGTTTAGTTTTTTGTCGAAGGTGATTTACTGGTTTTTCTTGATACAGTTCCAATAAGCAATCGTTACTTTACTTTATGTTTTGCTATCTTTGTGATTGAACTTCTGTTTAATCCTGTGTTTATCCATCTTTAATGTTAGTTATATTATAGTCTGATGTTTTCAATTACCTTACCTTTTCGAAGTCTTCCACGTTCCTTCCTGTTTTTTTTTTCAATGCTCTCCATTTCCTGTAGTGCTTTAAGAAAAGTGTTCAAAAAATTCCCAAACTTTATCATCGATTGTTAGAATAGATTTTATTTTTATACATATAGCGTAATTACACACCTAAAAAAAAATTGCGATTCATACTTAAAGGACCAAGCAATGCGAGCTTATCTGCTTATTTGCAACAACGGCGACAAGAACAACAAAAAAAGAACCGTAAATGCCTTTCCATCAAGCTGAATGTAAGAACTAAAGTCACAAAACTATTTATTCGTATACACACAAAATCAATCAATAACAGTGGATCAGTTTTAGTGGCGTAGTAAAACGGCTTTCTTTAACCGCCACACAGAAATACAAACACTGATGTTGGATTATTTGTAACATACATTAACTAACTTCATGGCATACAAACTAATGGAATAGATTTCGTAACAATATTTACTATCAAGCGTCTGATAAAGGAGAGTAAGCGTTGCGGTAGAGTCAAAGTCACATTGACAAAAAAAGATACAGAAAAAACGTACACATAGGGACAACCAGGGCAAATACGCAAATTATTAGCGCGCAATTTATTCGTACTAACTAATTATACACTCGAAACCGTAAGCGTACTGTTATTGCATTAGTTGTAGGAAACAAAAACTTTAACAAAGCAACAAAACAACAAAACAAGTAAGTAAAAATAAAAACCATACAAAAACACAATCGAATGCCGGTGACGTTAGTGCTTTTCTAGGATTTCCGGTCACAACGCAAGCAGTTGCTGCAAGATAAACAATTTTGTGCAAAGTGAGCTCAAAGATATGATAATCGATTTGGTCATTGGGGCTAATCATTAGCTATCCCGTTTGCGAAACCTTACCAAACCGTAATTAACTTCTGGACGCACAAGAGTAGCAAACAGATGAAGCGCAAAACAAAACATGCAAAAAGGAAACCTTACATCTTCCCGTACATCCTTGATACATTGTAACTATACTCATTTACACAATCGTATACAATGGCGTTTTGGGCGCTACCATAACACTCAACAAACGTAAACTCAACCAAACCTCGTATTTAATAAAAAAACAAACAGAATGCTAAACTTTAGAACGAAATCTATTGCTCAATCGTCCGATTTGTGTCCCTCTCTGGATTGTGAAGAAGTTATTTCCACCTTTAAAACCCATCTCCCGATACAATAGTATTCTGGAACTCTGTTTGAAAAGACTCAAGTGGAGTGCTGTGGTCAAACCTAACCACACTCGACATGATCGGTCACTTGAAGTTTCTGGAAACATACTTATCAGCTTCACAGGTGTGAAGAGCTTGTGTCGATATTCGATAATTCTTGCAAAACGAATCGAACGATCTTCGCAACAGGGAAACAGTTTCGAGCGTGAAACCCGACTTCCGCTGTGACACGGTGATGTCACAAAACGGTGCGTTTTTTTAAGTGGATTGTTTGTTTATTTGCGCTTTGCCCCTTAAAACCGGATTTCACACATGATCACGATGCGGATCATGAGCATCACCATGTGCTGTGACGATTCCCTTGTCTGCTTGCACATAGTTTGTACTTGCTGCTGGTTGAAGTTCTGTGGTTAGTTTCGCAAACCCAGAAGTTTGCGATAATGATACGATAATTGTAGTGTATGGATTGCACAAATTGGAGTGATAGATTAGCACAAGGTTGGCGGGAAATCGTGGAGGCTCAACATCATGCACCTGACATAACAAACCGTATATCTTCAGGAACATACGGATATCTTTTTCGATTTAATTTTATACATCAATAGTACCGTCGATCGGGAACGATCGTACTGTTTTGTATAACAGAAAACCGTTCGAGAAAAATCAACACCCGTTGTAAAGCATCGTCCGGAAGTTTCCAGAAAGTCTGATATATGCTTCTTTCCAATCCAATGTTCATTCAGCGATTGTATTGTGTATTACGTAGTCATCCTTTTGTTGTGCGAAACTTGCACAAGCCGGTTCTGCCAGTGGAGAAATGATGGAATCGTCGAGAAATCGCCGAAAACAGGATTTAGCGATTGTTGAAAATGTGAGTCGGACCATCTTCCCATTCCCTCTATGCTCTGTGTGACAGACAAATGGGACCAATGAATGGCATGCTCATTATGCAGTGGGAAGCATTAGCGGTTGTGGGATGGCAGAACTTAAGATAAAGATTTATTTGTTTTATTTGCTACAAAATCTTCGAATAAACGAGAATCGTGCAAGATAGCATTAGAATTTTGGTGGAATTGAGATTGCATTGGACTTTAATCACAACATATATAGAGTTAGATAAGAATTTGAGGACTGAGAAATGTTTCTTCTGTTTGGTGGGACCTGCTCAACATCCTTTATTATGAGTGAATTGTTATTTTCGGTGAATAATTAACTTTTAATATCAAGTACCCTTGAGGAGCTAGTACAGCGAAACAAATACAAGTTTTCACATACAAATAATTCAAAATATTTCAAATTCCAGCACTGTTAATTAAATGTTTTAACAGAGGATCCGGTAAACAATGCCAAGTCAAATGATCAAATAGTAAGTTCAGCTATTCAATAACATGTCTAATCTGGGTTCAAGTCCTGATTAGTTCGCACCCCACTACTTGAAAATCTTCATTATTAACTCTAACGACCTATAAAAACTAAACAAAGGGTCCGTATTTAAAGCCGGCGTAGTGTGTGCGATCAATCCCTCAAAAATCCCTCCACTTAACAAAAGCAAGAACAGCTATCAAGCGTGTGGCTTTGTGTAAATCGATTACGGTCTACTTTCTTCCCTGGGTAGCAACCCGATTATGGTATCGTTCGTTTTGGCGGAACAGCTGATTGCACGATGGAATTGTGTTGTTGTTTATTTGGAAAAGCTTACAGCCCGTGCAACCACACGTCGGGGGAAATCTCTCACCAAATTAACTCGTGCCGCCCACAGTCTTGTTCTGTCCGGGGCATAACGGCTTACTGATAACGATGGTGGGCCAACCCTTCAAAACGGCTGCCCTAGCAACAGGTGGCAACTCATCAACAGCTGATCCATGGCAGGAATAATAGGCTGGACATGGAGGTACTGGAAATGGATTATCTCCAAGCGCACCCTTGTCTGCACCGGAGAATGTATCGACAGATTAACATTTACTTTATGCCATATCATCACCTATAATCCGTTTTCTTTCGGTCGAACCGATCAATAACAATGCCCTGGCCAAGTGTCCTTCGCCCCAGGGAAGTAAAAGCTAATCTGTCCATCCATTTAAAGCCACCCTCTCGCGGACGTGCAATAATTCTAATTAAGCACATGCACTTACAGGCAAAACCCCCAAACATATGGCGAACTGCATCAAGCGTTGCATAAACGCTATCATGCACCAAACTCCCAACTCAACGTGCTCGTTTTTGCGTGATTAGACAAAATTGTTGATAAGAGGTAAACAAGTATGTTTTTTTTGTTTGCTTCTGCTTTTGCCCCCCGGAATTGAGATAATTTTGCAAAACCGGCACGTTTTTATGCCGCGTTTGTTACGGATGCGGTGTTTCGATTGGAGTCGGGCAACGATGGGTCCACCATCTGGGCAAACGTGTTTTTTTTTTTTGCTAATCCAACCAACCAGTCGACACACCTTCCATGGGTGTTGTTGTTCGTGCAACTGATTGCACTTCATTGCGAGCTTTATTGTAAGTTTCGATTGAGCAGATTAGTGCGTCGTTTTAACGCAACTCACCGAACATGAAACAAAACTTCCTGAAACAAACACATTTTTTGTTTTGATGTATTATTTTGTTTTTTTTATGCTCAAAAACATATAATTTTTAGCCCTGTTTTAGTTATTTCTTCTTCTAATCAGTGCATATTTCTTTATAAATTCGTTTCTTTTATTATTTTTTGAATTATTTTCTTTATCTTCTGTATTTTCCTATTTAGTTGTTTTCTCTTTTTACATATTTAATCACTTTCTTTTTCTTTTATTTAATATATTCATTTTTTATATGTTTACAAGTTATATTTCCTCAAAAATTTATTTATCGTCTAAATTTGACACTTATTTCACTTATTTAACATTTTGTTGCAGTGTATGCTTCGTTACACAAATATTTTCGTACTTTTATATTATCTGCATACAATGATGCAACTAACTACAGTCTGTTTTGAAAGCCCGCAAGTGAAGTGTAAGGCATATTTTAATCTTGGCAACATTCCTAATACATTCAAACAAATAAACAATCGCTCAGGCTAGCTGGACGTAGGCCGCAGACAAGCTGTCTCCAGCCGTGCCCCGTTCGTGACCATCCCGAAAGAACACCTGATGCGACCGAAATCACGTATACCTCCACCGAAAGGACCTCGAATTCATATCTCGCAGCCATACGCATGCTTCCAGACGGCTGAAACAAAACCACTCGGAACCACCTTGGAACCGCCAGCTTAAAACAACCAAACAGCAGCGAAACATAATCGATGCGTGTGTGGAAGGGTGATGCTGCTGCCTGGAAGTCCTTCGATCTGACAAACGACTGTCGAGCAAGAAAACCGGACCCAACCCAGAAGACCGGTTACTGAAAGCTCACGCGTATCAACACACACACACACTCTTGATGTCCGATGAAACCAAGCCCACGGCCCTCTTCGTAGTGTAACTTACAGTTGCTACGAACGAAATTATACCACACATTGATGCACTGAAGCACTCCCATCTGTATGAATCGTTACCATTGTACACCCGAATGGTGCAACACGCGCGTGGCTAGGTCACACGGCAGCATTATGTCCCTAGCGCGGATCATTAGCAAAACGCATCGTCCGCTCCGTGGTGGCATTAGAGTAGAGAGCATTAGAAGTGTTGATCATTCATGTTGAAAATCGGTGTGCGATCCAAACGGTGGCGGCCTTCTCACCGGCAAGACCTTTCACGGTTGCAAGCATTCCGATGGAAGCTAATTATCACGAGGCCAACCTGCCAACCCGTGTCTGATCACCAACTGGTGAGACATAGCATAGAAATTTCGGTGGTGGCGCACATGATTTACACCGCCAGCCTTCCCCCTTCTCCTCCGACCTCCACCTGCGCGGCACTCAAGTTCAGTGTCGAGCTGTCGAGTCCAATATAAACCATTCACGTATACATGTGTGTACACTATATACCGGACAGCGAAAGAAATACAACTTCAAGGTAATGACACTTTTATTTTACGGCAAAAATGAAACATTCTTAGCATGAAAAATTGTGCTCCAATCAATAGCTCGAGCGATCGCGATCGATGGTTCACAACAACGGCTTGCCGGATGATCTGGGTCTGGGAAAAACCTCTTCCTATTTGACTATTCCTACTTGACGAATCGACCACCATTAGCGCTATCTTGCCTGCAAAACCGGGGCCTGGCTGCACCATCAGCTCCATAAAAGCGACAGATGACGCACATGAAAACGAGAGCCTGAATGACGGGCCTCACTTAAAAGCACTGCTTGATGATATCGCAACCCGTAAGTTCACTCGATGAATAATGCAAATTAATCGTCGCTCAATCGCTGCGAGAAGAGAAGACAACCCGGCACAGGACTCGCGTATCGCGTATCGCACTTTATCGCCCGGGCAGGCAGACAGATGCCAAAACCGGAAATACGACCAAACATAGAATAGTTTGTTGCTGTGTGTCTGTGTTTTTTTTAATACTGTTTCACCATTTTGTCTTCTCACTTTTGTGCGCTCGGTGAATTTCAAAGCGGAGAAGCCGTCGATAGCTTCAAGTGAATATTTAATTATCTCGTGGCCAAGCATTTTTGGCCTCGTTCCATATTCAATGTGGACCCGTGAGTGAAGTGATCCGCACAGCTTCTACATCTAACCACAACGCTCATCCAAATGTGTCAAATGTATTGCAAACAGTAATTCCAGCTGACCCGGGATCGTTGTCACTGTTTAATTACTTATTTAATTACATGGCACGTACTGTAAGTAAAGCCTCTTTGGCTGCTGCTAGAATATATTGGATATACTTTTAAATTATAGTTTGTGAGACATCCTGTGCTGTACTGATTTGACGCTTAGTGTCTTGCTTGCCTTAATCTGGGAACTTAGCTAGTAGAACTTTATATAGATTCTGCTAGTTTGATATCAGTTTAAAGTTTCAAATAAACAGATCACCGCCGAAGAATTAGCATATTTAATGGATGGTAGGCAGTTAAGTATTTGGAATTGAATAAACTTTTCACACGTTAAAACAATTATTTATGTCCGGGGATACTATACAAATTTAGTATACGGGCCTCGGTCACTACATACAATACAATTTACGCTAGATGGACATTCAACGCATTCTCTCATCTGTTGATGAGGTAGTATCGAATCTTACAAGATCACCTCATCAAGACTTTAAGATCACTAATCGAGATACAAAACTACCAAAATTTCCCGATAAACAATGTCCAAAGTACACCAGACACAATCTATTAGGAATCTACTAACTATTGCTAATGAATTCTTCATATATTCGATCACTCTCACAACCGAACCAACCAATCGTTTTAAAGACTTTCACGGTTGAAAAGAAAGTAGCGTGCACTCTCCACCAAACGGTGACGCCAATGAATGTGGACAAATCTTTCATCCACCTATAAAACACTCAGCATGTGTGTGTGTCGAAAATTCGCTTTTTTCAATTAGTGAATTGCCGTCTACAAAACTGTTACGATTGTTTTGGGCAAATGAAAGTAACTGGAGCACCCCTTCGACAATAAGATACCATAACAGTACGCGTCGCACTGTCCTCATTTGCAGCAAAAGATGGTTTCATGTACAATGTGAACGATAGCAAGATTACAAATTTGGTCCAGATGTGCATTGGCGTGTAGTGGAGAAGTCGTGTAATTTAACGACTGCAACAGTAAAATCAATTGTTGCTTCAGAAAATGTGAGTGACACTGCATCCAGAAGAGTAACAAATAGTCACAAAGTGTCGAAATGTGTCCTCTTGGTTTGAAATATCTACAGTTCACATATCGGCAGCTATTTCCTGGAAGATATCCTGAAAAATATTGCAGAAGGCTCTAAAAGGTATTACTCAGTAAGAGAGAACAGCTAACCCAACGCTAATGCAGTAGATAGCTTTGTAAGACGGTTTTAGAAACATTTCCCTGTTGGGTTGTCCGGTATCATTCTCATGACATAATCCAGATACCAAAATTTAAGCGAATATAATGCCTTGACCAACATAGAATCGTGTTGTCATCTGTTTTATTAGATTCGATATTTCTTATCAATCTCATGGAATATGCATTGCTCCATTATTCCATCGCTAACTACTAGACAACGTATCATGAGCCTACAACAAATGTGAACATAAACACTGTTAACACGCAATTGATAGAGTAGTAAGGAATTCCTCTCCTATACTATTCGCAATATCAAAGTTCCACAATCGAACAATTGATTAAACTCGTGTGATCGATTACTCCCAACCCAAAACAAAAACAGCTCCAATTACACCTGTTACTTCCCTAAACAATACGACCCAGACCGAGGAGATGTGTCTTTTTTTTAAGTGTCGTTGTGTTGTCGCTTCTTCTCTCACAGTAGATCAAGCATCAACTGCGCAAAAAGCAAAAAGGCGCAGGTCTTCACTTTCGTTTCATCACAGCACATCACACAGCCAGAGTGTGAGTTGGGCTGTGAGTGGAGGTTTTGTAACGAAAGCACCCTTCCAAAAACGAAAACATTAACCAAAGCTCGTCAGCAAACAACCTTGACCGGATCGGTTGCGAGCGATGGATGCTTTTGTCCTCCAGCAGTCCGTCCGACACACGCCGACACGCCCTGGAAAAAGCATACATGCGGCTAGACCAGCAAAACTGGTCCCGTGAGGGGGTGCTGAAATATCAAAAGCTCGTCTGCGAAACGTTATCTTCGCTTCTTATTAGTACAGGTATTCCAGTTGCGTACGCAACACGTCCACGTCCAAACGCAACGTATGGTGGAGCGCGCGCATGCTGCATCGTAAATGAAAATCGCAGATAAAATGCGATTGTTGCAAACAGTCGCAACGAGTGCGGGATACTTTCTAGTGATCCTAAGGTCGTCTAGATCACCAGTATAACAGTATTCTACCAGTTACGAATAATGCAATTATCGTTCTACTGTTAAACGTAACTATTTCCTGCAAACGACACAGGTCACTTGCTTCAAGGAAGTTTATTCGAAATCCACCTGTTCAAACATGATGAGACGTAGACTGATTTGCAGTGGCTTGTTAAATGATTTACCAAAAAATTAAATTACATCGCACAGAGTCTTCAACATATTTCTCTATACTGCCCTTGACGTCAGTAGTGTAGGATGTTGGGATCACTTTTCACAATTTTCGGAAACGATATGACGCAAATACTGAAGAGTCATTACACGTCGTGCTGCGAAACAATTCCGCCAAAGTGTTTGCCACATGCTTGTTTCCGCCGCAAGCTTTCTTGATGAAGGGAAAGAACCCTTCGGCGTGATCTAGAAATGGGAGGAAATTGTACGACCAGAAGTAATTATCCACACCTCTGCCAATTGCTTATTTTGTTACCACTTCTAATTTCTTTTGATGTGTTTTGCGAAAGGGTACAGAAAGCAGAAACTTCGCTGACGTAAATAGACTTTCGTAGCACGCTTTGGCAGCATGAGCACAGCAACACTCTTCAAAAGCACGACTCCAATCTGAAGATCTGAACGAAAGGCAATAACAATGGGATCTTTTAGACGATCGACGATTGCAGAATTGCCGGTAAGACGATTGTTTGTCCCACCGGAACGAATTCCGATGCGGACAATTAAAGATTACTTATTGGCTGACATAGTAGTTAAGTATTAAGAGAGATTGTCGGTATCTCGCTCCCATGAGTTCATAAATTCCTTGACATCAGTAATCAGCGGTAAGTCCGCACGATTTGGTGCCCGACACTCGTAACGTGTAAATCCCACCGATCGCTACTATAAGGTTCAAGCTGATGCAACTTGTACGATCGATTACGATCTTTCTGCGCTCTTGAGCGTGCAACTACTAGCGAAATAAACACACACCATCTAAGGCGACTGAGCGTGTGTTGCGCACAAGTTTCGCGACCATTAACCTCTTTGCTATACTGGTGACGTTTTTAGTGGGGTTCGAATCTGTGTACGAGCCACCCCGTCCAAGCGAAAACATCTCACCACGGATGAAGGAAGCGTTACCAACGTGAACTCGAAATCGAACCAGACCCCGAAAACCTGCCCCTTCTTGGGGTCCTAGCTTTTCGCTTATCTTCAGCACGTCGTCCGATAGTTCCTGAGCGGCAAGTAAACCGGGTCATCAGAAATTGCACACCGTCAGACAAACAAAAACAAACAAACAAACAAACAAACAAAGCATCCAACCCCCGCGAACATGCGAAGGCTTGCCGGGGCTGATTAGCTCACCAGCAACACGTATACACGCCGCAGTACGCGTACCTTGTACATCCTGCGAACCGTGATGACCTTCTCGGTTCCCTTCCCGTACCGATGATTTAAAAGTGTGCGAACAACACACCCCCCAAAG
>CM032178.1:28006738-28069751 GCA_018908115.1 Anopheles rivulorum
TGTTTTAACCTACCGTTCACACTATACGGAACATGCATCATTTCTCAAAGCACAAAACAGTGTTTCTCAAGTGGCAATTTGCAGACCCAAAAAGCTTACACCGATACGTTGTCTTACTGTGTTTAACGCTTTCATCTATCTCTAAAGCGATTAGGGCGCTCAATCGTCAAACCAGCGGCACGTTCAACTCGCCCATTTCGCTTGACACACACATTATCTCAATAATTAAGCACACGAAAAGCACCAGGTAGTAGGTATTGTTATTTAAATATATGTATATATTTTTCTTCTTGCTATGTCACGTTTCATTTTTTGCCCTTTTTCATTTCAGATTCTTTTCACTAGTTTCTCATTACAGATAGACTAAACCAACTTTACACAATTTGACTTACACTTTGTTTGAACATCATGTGTCCGCCCGCGCATGCCATTCTTTGCACGCCACGTGCAGCGCGCGCGCGCGACCGTCATTTGCTTTGCTTGGAATATTCGTTCGATTGCTTTAGCGTAACAAGTCGTGTGTTGGTGAAATTATTATCCGTACGCCGTGTTTTTACTCGCTCCAGATTTAACGTTGCCCCCCCCCCCCCCCCCCCCCGGTGGAGTTTTTCTTTCTCTCTCTCTCTCCTCCTTTGAAGCATAAGGCTCTGAGCCCCGCTTCTTCTTCCTTGCAACGGGCGTGAAACAATTGAAGACGCGCTGACGCATGTCGCATGCCGTCGGGTAAGCGCCTTTGCTTATTTTGTTTTTACCTTTGTTATTCGGTTTCGTTTTTGCTTCGTTTTACCCGTACCATACACCTAGCTAGTTACTCTCCTACTCATTTGATAACATTTTTCTGTCACTATTTCTGTTTCACTTGTTAATTATAGTTGTTGTTGTTGTTGCTGTTTTCTTTTTGCCACTACATTACCGCTTTGCACAACGTTTCCTTTTTTCATATCATTTTTTTTATCACTATCCGAATCACGTTCCGTTTTTTCTTCCTTTTCGTTAATCGTTCAATTTCATTTCCTAATTTTTACATTCCTTTACAATCTCACCATATTGCCAGTGTTTAGTTTTTAATTTCTTTTAAAGTGATTATTTTTCCGTTTTTTTTTCCTTCTCCCTTTTCCTATCTCGTTTTTTTTTTTCTCTATTATGTTGTGCTCTAAAATTATTGTTTCTTTTCATTACTTCTTGATTAATATGATACGGAATGATTTCATTATCTTTTTGGCGGTACTCTGTAAGCCACGCAAGAACTTTCTCTCCACTGTAAAACACACGCTGCTGAAATCGTTTACAAGCAGACACAGTTTACGGTCGTCGAATCATTTGTGGTCGCTTCATCATCAAACACCACATCGCTAGCTACAAATGAAACAAAACGGATCACACTATGAAGCAAACGAAGGACAGCGATGTGTTTCCGAACTATGGGTAGCAACAAGCACTTTAATGCCACATTACGTATTACGCATTTTTTCTACTTCAGGCACAAGAAAAAACAGGACCATTTTTGCTTCCCCATATCACCGTATCTTCTTCTCGTACTAGAGGTTCGTCAACGGAAATCCTGAATTATGTTTATGTGGGTTTTTTTGTTTTGTTTTGAGAAAGAAAAAAAAAGATAATCCAATTATCATACGCCAAACCGAGGAAAAAAAAACAAGAACTCCACCGTGTTCAGAAACACTATCTAGCGTGATTAGCTTATCACCATATGACTGCCCGCTGCTCTGCGCTTAACACTATTCCCCGATTTGACCCATTGACCAAATTCAAACCAAACGTATAATGCAAGACTTATTCTACAGCTTAAATCACCATTATGTAATGTCTCTCGTGTACCAGTGTATGCATCCGTGTACAGTTCTTACGGAGCAGACCACACACAATCAGACACACATGCTTGACGCCGAGGATACGCAAACGGATGAGTGAGACGGAAACGAACGCACTATTATTTTGAATCGGATCAAAAACTAAACTAACGTTCGATCATCCGGCAATGATGACGCACACAAGCATTTAAATGGGTGCAACCGAATCCTGAGGCGCTTATCTTTTACATTTATTAAAGCGTACTCTGCGCGCATACACACGGCGAGTGTTTTGTTCTTTTTTTTTGTCAAAGTTCCTTCTTGTTGTTTTATTTTTTTCTTTTTTGTTTGTTTGTTTCGTTTCACTTACTAAATGCTTTCGTGTCTCAAATGCTGCACCGGTGATCGATATGAAAGACTTGTTGGGTTTTTTAGTTGCTTTAGTTGCAACTTTTTATACGCCACCTGATATAGCAAACAATATTATTATTCTGAATATATGTGTGTGTGTGTTTATTTTTTTTTTTGTTTTGCCAAATTTTAAACCGGGTACAAGTTACAATGAATGACTGGAGGAAAAAAGAACACATATCAGATCATGTGTAACAACAACAAAACAAAACATACAATTTTTATTGCCCCTTCATCCTCCTGCTGTCTTCACATTCCAGATTGGTGGTTGGAAAAAAACGAGTATTTTGCTTAAACTGGGTGCATGCAAAAACTAATGCAAACTAATGAGAACCAGGAATAAATAAAATATAATCTGCAACTCTCAAGCACATTGCACGCAACATCATGTTGCGTTACAGGGTAATTGTTCAATTTCAGTGAATTCACGGTCTTACTACCCCAGACTGTCATAATATGCTACACCCATTTTTGGAACTCTGTGCATTTGCGTCGTAAAGCGGCCGCTGGTTAAGGGTAAATGTCCTACGCTCTATACCGGTCACTATACTACTTACACTCTGCCGATGTACGCGATACTGTCAAAGGATATGTTTACACCTCACGCAAGCGTGTGTGCCCAACCAACACGAACCCAACCATGCCAAAGCATTCACTTAAATATTCGAACACACGCGCACACACACACACACGCATACATTCACCCAATTAAATCAAATGACATTCAGAACCGTGTTCGCGTGCGCAGGAATGCTCCCCCCTCCTCCCCCCCCCGCACCCTTCCTCCTGCGCGGATGATTTTCGCTACAACAGGACACAATGTACAGAAACTATAAATAATTTAATATACATAAAGCTTGTGAAAAAAAAAGAAAGTCTCAAGTACGCAACCCTTTTCCAGGTATGGGAAGATGATTGCAATTTAGGATCGTTTACACTCGTGAGCACGCATGTGTGTGATTTGTTGTTCGTTTTTTGTTCTTTTTTGGCGGAAAGTGGAACACAACAGATGAGCTTATCTGCCAGAAAAGTTTCTCGCAGCAAACAGCGATCAGAGCAGTGATGTTCCTCTGTGCGACACGCTTTATAGCTTTGTCGCACCGTACGCATTTATGCTTGAAAATGTGTGTGTGTGTGTGTGTGTGTGTGTGTAATTTTGTTTGTTTGTTTTGTTCACTTTCATCGATCGATCGCCCTACTTGCTGCTGTTGACTTTTCTCTGCAATCTTCTGCCTTCAACTACACACATCATACGCACTCTTCCTCGTTTTATCTTTCCGTCTCTTAAAACCAATTCCTCACGCACTTACATCACATATACGATTAAACGAATTTACAATCATGAAGTCTATCACCCAAATATGGTATGTGACAAATCGCGTACCTACAGGTCTCTCTCTTCTGCTGCTGCACAGGCACGTAGCACAGATCTGCACCTTTCCGGCCGGTTCACATTGTGTCGAATCTTTCACTTGTTTCTAGCCGTTCCGTCCATTTCCCAGAGGCCCTAAAGCGTGATGATGATCGGTATGATCACTTTGCTAACTATAATTTCTTTTGGTACAGTGCGTATGTCCCATTCAACTACACTATCACTCTTTCGGCCCGACAATTAAAATGACCCTGTTCCCTTAACTGGGATCTCAGGAATGGGTTTCTTTAGGTTTGGGTGCCCACAACGCATGTGGAATGTGTGAATAATTGCCTGCTAAAGCTTTAACAACACAATATGAACCAACCGGAAATGCATAACCCGGGCTACGCTGTCCGCGAGAACTCAACAGCTCAATCGCTCGGCTAATGCTTGATGCACTAGCAACACAAACGGGGTCCCCCAATGGCTAACGAATTACCCCCGGACGAAAGAGTTGTAAAGGTAGGCACTTTACAATCTAAACCGGCCCGACATCGCTCTGATACCGTGCCGTCAGATAGTTGGCGGCTTCACTCATCTGCTCTAGCGACCGGTACAGTCCGATCAGATGCGTGCGAAACTGTTTGGCAAGCTCGGCGCTGCGGTCCTGCTCTTGGTTACCTTCCGACTCGATGCCGGAATCGTTTTCCGCCGACGTTTCGCTGTCCGAATCGCTCAGCGTGCTTGCCGAGTTGGAGGATGCGACCGATACCGTGCTCGGGCGTCGATTGTGACCCTTCGCCGACGTTGCCGTCACCGTAGCGGGACTGCTGCTGCTCGCGTCGACCTTTTCGCTTCCGGACACCGGGGAGGACGATCCGGTACTGCTACTGTTGGTGCTAGTGGTCACGTCCGTGGCTGTATTGCTGCTGCTGTTAGTGCTATTTGCGGTGGAATTGTTCGTGCCGGTGGTGTCAGTGTTATTGCTGTTACCCTTGGACGAGGCCGAGCTCTTCGTCGCACAACCCATTACCACCGACTCCTCGACACTGTCTTCCGCATCCTGGCGTCCCCAAAGCAAATCCACTTTCACCAACTTCAGCATGTTGTACAGTTCGAACAGTTCTGAAGTGTTTAGCGTTTCGCGTATCGACGCACGGTTCGACTTCTTGCCGTGATGTGCTCCGTGATGTTGTGCTTTTGGTGCGGCTGGCACAGTGTCTGTAGCGTCCCCAACCTATGTACCGGTAGAGAAAGAACAACAATACACCAAACGTTAGATACCGGGCTTATTTGTTCCTTTACATTTATTCATTCATCAATTACATTCTCTGTCATTAATACCTAAACAGCTTTCTATAAACATTGGATGGCCCTTCACTAAACTCTACGTCAACCAAAGGTAAAAATCTCATCAAAAAGGACAGCTTAGCTTGCGTTTGCGCATGATCAGCCACATCTGGTAAGATGTGATCTGCTGGCTAAAGGAAGTGGACATGTTGCCATTTAATTTACAAAACGGAACAACAAACGAAACAATGAATCTATTGAAAAGATTTCACTTTCATTTTGCAAAGGAAAGAAAACATCTTTTATTACAACAAATTGATTGATAGCATCAGTATGAACAACAGGCACGAAAAGAGAAATTTTGTCTTCCATTCGTGTGATTTTCTGCATGCAACATGCGATGGATCGATGCACACACATACGTGAGAAAAATTTTAGAAAATTTCAAAATCAAAAACTCTTAAAAGTAACATTTTAAATGTTTTTATTATTTGCTTTTCAATTCAGAAAATTTTGCTTATTTTTTCTATTTAATTTCATTGATGAAAGATGCAAACGTTACACATTATTATGCAATTTCTCTTCCTTCAGTAAACCCATCAATTAGCATCTGATAATTTGCCACACTTAAGTAAGTGTAGTTTTCTTCAAAAATAGCTCATTCCCATACAGCGTTCGCTTTCACACGCAGCTACAGACCAAAAAGTGCCCAGTGAAAGGAGGAAGGAAATACAAATGCATCGTTGTCGTTGCAAGGGCCACTACTCTCGCGTTGATGCAACAATCTACATTAACGAAAACCGCTGAAAAGAGCATTGTGGATGTGAGTTGCGAAAGCATAAAAAAGTCGAATGATTTTTTTTTGTTTTGTTTTGTGGCCACGCTAGACAGGCGAAAATTAGCAAGCGGGGATGGGAAATTGCAAACCCACTCCCTCATCTCCCTCATCCACGAAAGAAACCATCATTAAACCGCCTGCTGCCGCAACGAATAGCGCCTTCCTGCCGCACGATGGCAGGCAAAACTAAACACTTTCTTGGCTTTCTTGGCCACCAGCACCATGAGCTAATGCCGTTTCGTGCTCGTCATTGTGCTGAGCCGCAAAAGCCAGCCACCAACGGCATTACTAGCAACAAAACATACCTTTGCCGTTGCCACATTAGTGCATTTGAAAAGTGGATAAAATCTTCAATCTACACAGGAAAACTTGGAGAACAAAACATGCCATTTTCCTATGAACAGTGATTAAATAATGTTGCGAATTGACAAATACTATCAGAGATTTCTGTGTTTTATTTTAAATGGAATTAATTATACTATTTTAGAATGTATGCAAATGATTGAGGATGCTCAGGAGCTAACAAATGTTTTTAGTACAAAGGATTTTAGTACCTTAGTATCAAGAATGAGAAGGATATATTGATCAAGTAGGAAATGTGATCGATCTTTCAAGTATGAGCAATAATTATCAATTTTTATGATAAATCATAGAAATGTGTTTTCCAATATTTTGTAAACTCTGTTGTAGAATTTAAAAATCACCAATATCCAAGTGTATTGACTAACTTCTTCATATAACTTAACTCCATTGCAATAAAAAACGGCAAATCAACGTGATTCCGTCCAATTTTGAAATTGCTCAAAAAATTGTTTCAATTTACCTTGCGATCCATTAACCTGCACGGTACCAGTATCGTTTCGTCCATCGCGTTTACGTTGCGGACGAACTTATCCATGGCATTCAATATGCTTTGTTTAGAGAACTCCTGGTCATCGTGTCGAGCGATCCGTCGTAAGCAGTTTCTAAAATAGGCAGAGAGAGAAAGAGAGAGAGAGAGAAATGTAAACATGTACTATGCACCCAGAAAATAAACATTGCACACATTATTATACATATGTAAAGGAAATTGAAGGTGAACGACAGACGGATATCAGCACTCCAAGGGCAAAGTTCATGAATGATCGGTGCAATTAATATCTCTCTGTACATCAGGTAGAATGAAAGAGAATACAGCCAGCTATATCGTATGGTTTCGCACACGTATCTAAATGATTGTTAATCGATAAAATATAATATTAGTTATAATGACGCAAATGCCCCGAACGTTATCAACCTTCTCATGTAAGGACGTTGCAATATCTCATTAATCATCGAAAGCAGTATGATGGCAATTAATGAATTATTGAGCAAATTTAATCAAAGAATCGAGGCACACAATTCAACGTACCCTTCTTATCACATCTCAACCATTTTTCGATTTTGCCTTAATTAACTATCTCTTCACATCAAATTCATTTTTTTCATAAATGAAGCAGCTGGCCAGCTGTAACTAACTACCTCTCTCATCAGCACTTTTGACCATCCGAGTTTGTGCTCGGAAGCCCTTGTTGAAGCCAACTTTGTTTTGCATACCCGAATATAACGCAAAACATGGTTTCATGGTGCGTTTGCGACCTGTGCAATTACGACAAAAAAAAAACAGACATTCCCTAAGAAGTAGCACATATGGAAAAGCCTCAAGGTCCACGTTTACGTACAACTTTACCCTCTTCCTTCGCCTTACGTACACACACACCTGGAGTCTACCACAAAAAACCCGTACAAGTGTATATTTCAAACACTGATGCCTTCCAACACCCATGTCCGCTAGGCTTTGTGGGAGGGGGGAGGGGGGTCTTAATAAATAAAGCTTCCTCTCTCCCCACCTTATGTGACTATTTAAAGCCCAGCAATTAAAGAGTGAAGCAATTCTCAGCAACAACATATGACTAAATGAGTTTCGCGAAAGCGGAAGCGCCTTATCACGAGGTAACAGCCTTCAATAAGCGGAGCACACCTCTCCTCAAACACAGATGGCACTCAATATTTCGTATGTTCCAAATATTCACGAAAACCTACAAGGTTTTCGACATTTTTACAATCATTCGAACGAAACGAAACGTGGAAGTAAAGGAGAAATCTTGAAGGTAACAAGGGAAAACTATACCCCGGGTAGGGTTCGCGCATCCACCGACCTGGAATTGGTAGGGAGGAATTGGTTGCCTTTGACCTAATCTGGTCCCAACAAGTCGGCACTTGTCGGCACCCTCGCCACAATTTCTGCACATTCTGCCAGCAGACACAGCACTGTCAGTGCGATAATTGGACTAGCTTGTAATACTCTACTACCCCTGGAGCACACCAAGCCAAACGGGTTACGATGGCGTAATAAACCAGGAACCGCAGACACACAAACATAATCGTGCGCTTTCTGGACAGGTGCAATTGGGTACACGAATCACATAACGATATCGCTCTATTGATCCGTCAGCGGTGATGAAATACCTTGCCAAAGGGTCGTTTGTCACCACCGCAAAGGCGGCTGCAGACATTAAGAAATGGTTAGAAGCTGGTGGGAGTGGTATAGAAAAAGCTTTAAAAATTTATAAATTATTTATTTTATTTAAAAAAAATAAATCTCTAATCTAAATACGAATCATTGCAAATGTCTATTTAAAAGTGTCCGCGTCATTTATTTTTTCGTAGTGAACTTGCAAACCCGCCATTAGGCAATGGATGAAATGGCCATAGCTGCGATCGTTTATTCCTCCGATATCATTAGCATTAGCATTGGGGTGTGATAAACTTTTTTTGCTTTATTTGCTTGAAAATTATTATCAAACTCACGTGAACAATTATTCGTTCAAGTTCAAAACTGTACATGCATGCATGCTGTCGCATACTCTTGCCGTACGTGGACATTCGCATCTAATCGCAACTGTACAACACTCGTAACCTTCTGCAAGCAGCATTTTGGCATGCATGCAATATTTTATCATGCGAATGTACAGTAATTGCTTGTCGTGCTGCGCAATATCATAATCCTTCACCTTACCACCACCAACAGCTGGCAACACCAACAGTCTGCAGCACCCAACGAAAGTGGCCGCATTACCTCGAAAAAGTCTGCACACACAGCTTTGCCACATCGACCATATCGCGGCACGCAGTTTCGCTTGCTGGAGGTCAATTGTCAAATTGTGTCGCGTCCAAAAAATCAAGTACGCTGACCAGAGAGGTGTGTGGCATTCCAAAGTCTAGCCCGAAACCATTCCAACGTCACCAACACCAAGGAAATGGCCTTTGCGAAGGTGCGCGGAATAGTTTAGGTACCGTAGCGCTTGAGGAACCAACGCTGCGAGCCTTCTGTTACCTCCTAACGGGCAAACCAGTCTCTTTCTCACTCTCTATCTATCTTCAACGTCTCAAGGTCCGGCCGTCGGTACGGACGACCATGCCGAAATGGTGGCGAACAGCGAGTGTCACGAACAGACCCTAATAATCGCGCACTGATGGGATGGTTAGTTTGTTTTTGATAGCAAAAGCCGCTTGGTTCACCAGGGCCCACCACACCAAAGGGAAGGTCGATGAGTGTTGAGGATGGCATTGTGGATGCAAGTGACACGACGCGATACTGCACGCATAATTGGACGCAGTGTCTTGAATATCAAACACCTGTTCCGAAATAACGGTACGTGTGCCACCCCACACCAGCCAGTGCACCACCGGTAGGTAATGATGACATTTTCTTCTGAGCTTTTTAATGTTTTGTGTCTGTTTGAATCCATTTTTTTGGATCTTTTCTCTGTCCTTAAACAGATATTTTATTTTGCGTTCTTTTTTAGCTCATAGTATACAACTTATGGCCAGTCCCACCATAACTTATGATCCAACATTTTCACTAGAATATCAAGAGTGGTTTACTTAGCCTATTTAATGTATTAGCTACATATAGGTATACGACTTGACAACATCCTGATATTGTAGAGATAAAAAATGATCGATCGTTTTATACGATTGAATCAAATAGCCTTTATATCAGATGTCTATTTGACGATCGAGTGCAAGATTTCGGAAAGAAAGGCAAGAAATGGACCACTCAATCATTCCAAACTACTCAGAAGTAAAGTACAGATAAATTGATGAACAGATCCTTGACATCGTCTCAAAGTTTCCTTCTTTTTTTTTGCAGTTCAAGTTCTACATCTACAACGTTTGGTAAAAACACCTTCCACGAGTGTTGAAGCTCGGAAAAGCTTTAGAGCTTTAGCTAGGCTAGTCATGTCATAAGAATGATACCGGACTACCCGACCCGTAAAGGTTGATCGAGAGAAGCCATTTTGACAAGCTGAGATGAAGTTTTTGATGTGAAGTCGTTGATGCTTCCACCAGAATGCGCAAGATAATAGATGGACAGAGGATGGCGCATGACCATGAGCAGTTTAGAGGACACCAAACCAATTATGCTTGCAATAATAAATTGAAACGTAATTCAATGTAAGTCTTTTCAAGACAATCTTATTGGTAGTGGCATTCAATTCGCGTATTTCCCACAAAAAAATAATACGAATTCGTTTAACAACAAACAACTGGCACGCGCACTTTCGATGTGATCCAACATCAACAGCCGGTGGAGCTTGTAGACTTTATACGATTGGGTAAATATGTTTTTACCCCCTGCATGAAAGCCTGTTCTTCGCTACACAACTCAAATCTCTCGGCTACTCTCGCTTTCATCTACGACGTTTAAATATGCCACCACCAAAGTTCAAACACATTCGACTGCGACTTTAACCCAATCGAACGGGCCTCCCTCCCGGCAGGCGCTTTAGACTTTCCCAACCCTCCCCGGCGTTTGTTTTGTCCAGTTCGTCTAGTTTCGGCAGAGATTGTGTGGTGCAAGACACGTCAAAGATCTTCCCCTTCTACCAGACTTCAGAGACGGCAGTCGCAACGAACTATTGACACTGCAGGTGATGTGGTCTGTTGGGGACGGGTTTGGATTATTGCTTCACCGTCATCGTCGTCCGCTCGCCGCGCATCTACTCTCCTCGTCGTCCTGATCCTCAACCGGTCCACCTCTTTTCGTATGGTGGGCCGCTGGCGGGCTCGCGCACGCGCACACTCACACACGAACCGAACCAAGGAACGGTGGTCGGCGTTCACTCGGTCGACCTTGGCAAAAATTAACTGTGAATGAACGCGACGCGATCTCATCGCCGATCATGCGCCACGACACGGTATATACAGCAGCGCCCTCAGCCTTCCCAGGTGACGTTGTGGGGCGTACGCCACAAAGCACGCCACCGTACTGCGACGGGTGCTCAACTGTGTTCGGTAACGCGCAGCAAGCAGGTGAATGGTATTTCTGACACGAGTGCAGTGCAGCAGCCCGCGATCTATGCCGCACGAAAATAAAACAATGACACATGGGATGGGGATACCACGTAGCGAATGCATGCTTCTGCTATGCAACCCGTACGATACTCCAAGCACTTCGGTGTCAATTTCCCTGTCCTGTTTCCATTCTACTGTGAGGACTTTATTATTATAAGAAAATACTACTAGAACGCATGCCAGCTTAAACAAACGCAAGATATCGCTTGTTGAAATATAGGTTGATTGGATTCCAACAGACATTCACACATACCAACTTATCTGTACCACTCTATCGA
Source organism: Anopheles rivulorum (assembly GCA_018908115.1). Classification (NCBI taxonomy): domain Eukaryota; kingdom Metazoa; phylum Arthropoda; class Insecta; order Diptera; family Culicidae; genus Anopheles; species Anopheles rivulorum. Next base: position 28,018,097 of record CM032178.1, read on the forward strand.
TCGTAACCTGCTCAATACTTGCACACCGTATCGCCTAGCATTTGATTCCATCAACTTCAAATGGGTGTTACATAAACGATTTGACCAGCAGCGATGGTGCGACTAGTAGTGCGCGAGGAATTTGGAGCGAAAGGCGATCGGTGATGCTGCAAGCACAACCCCCAGCATACCTAAACGATCCGCCCAAGACACTGGGAGGATGGAAATCTTATTCGCCCAACAAGAACAGCCGATGCCGGGTGTGATGCTGGTAGACCTATCCCACCTTTTTCACGGCTGTTCCAGCCGAATGCCGAATGTCTACAAAATTTCGGAACAACAAAACAAAACAAAACCCCCAAAAAAACAGCCCCCCACAGGACGTAACCGGGTTACGGTCCGATGAAATTTTTGCGAAACTTTCGGACAACTTTCGATGCTTTAGACATCGCTGCTCTCCCCGTCGATGGCGGGAGTGTCCTCGACATGCTTAGCGAAACTGATGCCAAGACAACCGAACTGATGAACAAATAAAAGGCAAGATGTGACATAACGGCAATCTGTAGTTTGTAATCACAACACATATTCCACAATACTTTTCTTTTTACCCCAGGCATCTGGTGTATGAAGTAAAGGCAAAAACAATACCTTTTTACTACCTACCCCCCTCACCTCCTTCGTTTTTTTTTTACAGACGTACACACATTTCCGACAAATATTTACAACCATTCGAACACCCCATCGGCGACGGCCACTCACCTTTGCGCGACGCGATAAAGCATAAGAACAGGGTCGGGAATTGTTTACGTTTTGCCGAAGAAGCAAAAATAAAGCGTTAAACCATGGTGGAGGAATTGGTTAATGAGCGACCATTCGTACCGAGAAGTAAAAGTTGTTTCGAATTATTTTCGATCGATGCAGGTTTTTCCATTCGTTGCTGACCTCCCGTAGGGGTCGTTTCATCCCTCCAAGGACAATGGGGTTTGGAGAGGGGGAAATTATGCTTTGTAAGCGATCGTGGCTGAAAGATGCCTTAAAGGCATCAAAGGTGTCCTTCGCAAGATCTCTTCCTTCTTTTCAATGGTAAAAAAAAGATTTTTACCGAACGAAATGTTTTTCCTACACAGGTTTACCACACACACTATCAGTGTGTGTGTTTATCAGTTCATCAAGTGCAAACGGGAATGGTGGTGAATATTCATTCCCATACTTCCTAGGCACCGGTAGGGGGAGCAACCGGGTTAAGCAGCGTATGATCATCGTTTTAATTCAAAAAGCATTTAAATTGCAACGATTCGACCTGCGATTCTTGATGAGCACACAAAACACACACACACACACACACACAGGTCAATAAAGTTTATAAACAAAACAACCATTAATTATACATACAAACCCTCACCTTTGTGCATGCACAGGGTGACAGGTTTGCGATATATCGTACCGATGCACAGCCGACACCACAAACAATGCGATCACAAAGTTTGACCCAGTAAGCAAATAATTAATTCACCTGCCGATCGATTGGGCAGCAGCAGTTCCATTCTAGGCCAACTTTTTGTGCTAATGCACGCGCGATTTCGTACCACTTCCTGGCCAGCGGAACAGCCGCAACATTGTTCGCAAAATGAAGGCCTTTACCAACACAGATTGTAGTGAATTCCAGTGTCGGATGATTTAGTAGCAGTGTTATCGAATTTTATGCTTAACTGGTTTTACCGGTTATTTTATCGCAAACGAAAATACCTCGCAACAGATAGACCGATCGTGTGCCGTCTGTAATATTGCCGGTCGGAGTAATTTGTGATACTCTATGCTTTTTTCTCTCTCTCTCTCTCTCTCTCTCTTACTGCTACAGTGACACTGCTAATCACTCTTATCGCAATTTTTCCTACCACCTAGTAGTATTAAAGTTATTACTTCAGAAATGTCATTTCTGTCACACACCCCCACACACACACACACATACAGATGAAATTACAATTTGCAGACGGACGTCCATCGTAAATGAAGAAGCCAAAAAGTGCGGAACATTCCAGTGCCATAATATTGGACACCTCCCCATCACCACTGGATCGGCCGCACAAGTGTATATCCATTCACGTGATACCACTTCTTCTAGAAGATTTTTTTTAAAAAAGAGATTGAGTGTGTGTGTTACATTTTTTTTCTTTTTGGTATTGTACGTGGCTTCGCGAGTTTTGTAACCTGTTCTTCTTTATCCCTCTGTACGTACGTTTTACCGAAACAGTTGGTCGTGCGAAGCGCGAATGAAGAAAATCATCTGATCGACGCGGAACCCCAATACGCAACGGCGTGTGTAGCAATAGAAGCCGCCTGTGTTCGATACGGTGGTGTGAGTGTTTTTTCACCCAAAGTACACACGTCTAGCGTCATAGTAGCCCTGCATGTGTACGTATGTTCCGTTGCAACGCGTCTGGTGCGCATGCACCAGCGCACATCAGAGCAGGCCGGGGCAGAAAAAAAAACAGATATGCTTTACCGCACAGACACATTCCAACTCTCTCTCTCTCGCTCGCTCTCTCTGTACAGCACAGGCGGTGAGGCAATATTTGACACTTCAACAACCGCTAGCCAGCCGGGCGTTATCATTACCGGACGGTGTGCGAAGATATGTGATACCGTTTTTCCTCACTCATCGATGATCTTGGCGACTGAGCGATGATGATATCAGCAGCGTTGTTGGGACAGTCGAGAGCGTTTGAATCATCTTCTGAATCATCGTTACTTCTTTTTAAAAAGCTGCAAATGTTTTGCGTTATGTTGGTGTTTTCTTTTCATTTAGCTGCATACCCGAACCACCGAAAGTGTACAGCAGCACTAAGCCATCTTGCATGTCGAAAATACTGCACGTACTGAACACGAGCTTTTTGATGCAAAAAAAAATGCCGCTGGTGCACTACTTCTTTACGCACAGCTCGGCCGAACGGCTGAACATAAATATGTGCTGACCTTAAGGCGACGGTGGCGGTGGCGGCTTTCGAGGCTACAGCACACTGATATGCGTCGACCTTACTAATGTATTCGTATCCAGCAATCTAGTCAACCATGGCCCCAAACAAAACGGCTTCGCACACAACCGCGCGTTGCTGCTGCTGCTGCTACTGCGATCATCATGTTTCGTTCGAAGGTGCGTTATGCGTGAGTGATCGATAAATGCTTCAGGGCCAACTGCAATTAACCAAGCAATTGTTACACACTGGCAAATGCCCGTGTGTATGTATCGAAATCGACGACTTGCAAGTGCACACACAATCACACAAGAGAGAGAAAGAGAATAAAACGGAGGACATCATCGAAAGGATTCGCGGTGTTCTGGAAGCTTACCGGTTGTTTTCCATGTTTGTGGGCAGATCCGAGTAACCGTTCATGTTTGTCCTGTTTTGGCGTTTGTGTGTTTGGCGGTGCGAATATGATGCGGGTTTTCCACCGTTTTTTGGGCAGGCAGGAACAGTAACTGAACTTTCTTCACCTCCGATTTTCCGATATGATACACTGCTCTAGGCACACCACACAACAAAGCACACACTGTTTTAGATTACCCGACAAACAAAAAAAAAACCGCAGCTCTTCGACACACTTGAAAATGGGTGAGCTGTACGCGGCTAGAGCTACTTGGATGTATAATGTGTTTTTCCCTCGTATCCGACCGAATTCAGGGGTTTCCTTTACGTTAGTGATTTCCTATCTTGCTCTCCCTTTGTATCCCCCTCTTTCGCTTTCTCTCGTACGGTATCACACGCCCTTTGCTGCTTTGCACGCACGGGATGCTGGGGATATTTCTGATATTTTGTTTAAATGCAACCGCTCCTATTTCTTGCTTCGTTTGCCTTGCTGCTGCTGCTGCTGCTGCTACTGTTGCTGTTGCTAATGCTCATAACACACTGCAATTTGCACACGCACGTTACTGCAGAGACAAACACATACACACACGCGCACACCACGTTGGTTGAGCTGAGGAAAACGAAACTTTGCTGCCAAATTTTCTCATTCACAGGGACGACGACGACGACGACAGCCTTCACCTTACGGTTTTTCTAAGGTGTACGGAGACTTTTCCTCGCGGCTTTGACTTGTACGGGGGGTTTTGTTTTTTGAGGATGAATTTCGTTTTCCTGGCTACGGGCGGCGGGCCGTTTGAGTTTTCTCGCGGACACACAACCTACGCGACGCGACGGACGATTTCCAATTGAAAAAAATACGTTACTGCCGCAGAAGGTAAACGCTACGCGCTGTACCAAGCTGCACAGTGCTGTACGCTTTCATAGCACAGCGTCTGGGCAAACAAATCTGACAATTAGCGTCCAAAAGAGCGCTTCATAACTCGAAGGAAATGGTAGCGTATTTTATATGAATTTATTATTGCACCACAAATTATATATCCCTTTTAGAGTAACATTTTAAGTCACAACTCGCTATAACACAATAACTTTTTAGTCTCGCTAACGTTCTGGCATGCACTGTGTTACCCACACATACACACCCCAACTGTCAAGCAGTAGCATGCTTCTCTTTCTTGCAAATGTGTCGAATACGTTTGCCGGTTCTTTCAACGGATCGGCTGATCATTCAATCTGCTCTCTGATTGGCTGCTTGCAAGCAAGCGTGGTAGTGTGTGCAAAAATCAGAAGAAACTTTCTCGTGATAAAAAAAACATAGCGTTCCTTTGATGTGTGTGCTCGATAACAGTATGTGGCAAAAGTTTGATGACGAAAAATATTTAAAACAATAACAATTAATAGTAGTTCGAAAATTCGATGCAGTGGGAAGTATGCTATTGATATTGTAATATTTAAATAATTTTTAAATTTTAGCAATATTCCAATAATTAAATTAAACAATTAAAAATCCTTAATTTTATAATTCTTTTTACTCAGGGGCTGGCAACCAAATGGAAGGTTTAACTTGGATCATCTATCCATTTGGATTGTCAATTAAATTTAATGGTTTTGTTCAATTATTCAGTATTCAAAACCAGTTAAAGCTAATGTCGTATAGTCTTCCCATGAAAGGTACTAAATGCCGTTTAAATCGTTATACTGTAAATTATTTATAGTTGAAAATTTATTATAAGCATCGTTTGAAAAGATTTAAACCTTTTTCCCAGTTTTTAAGCAATTATCTACAAATGCTATCAAACTCACACAAAATAAAAATGACTTTAAGTAGTAAAATTCTAGGCAGGTACATATTCTTATGAAATAATGAATGTAATGAAAGCCACATCATGCCACAGTAGAAAGGTAAGAAAATATAATTGAAAACAATACAGTACAGATGATCGGTGGGAAAGGGCATGAGAGGAAAAGAAACGACACGCGATCTGGGGACTGGAGGAGGAGGCCGCAACATCGTACGATCGTAATTTTTTGCATCAATTTTTGGTCCACTCAAACATCCTCCCTTCTCCATCAGATGCATCCGTTATCCTTTGAGGTTAGCAGCAGTTCAACGTTTGGCATAAAAAATAAAGAAGGTAAAAAGAATGACAAAAGGATCAATTGTTTGATGTTAAATTACAGTTGTTTGATTATTATTTGTTGCGTTATTATTTACGAAAGGGTCTTCATCTTCAACCATTGTGATGCGCACTCCAAGGGTTCGGTGAAGTAATATTGAAATATGAACCACTTGCCAGTATGCAGTTCCCACTCACATCCTCCTGCGAAGCGAGAATTATTACGAAAGTTCTAGGTCGTCGTTTCGCGTTCCGCATATTTTATTAATTCGATTGGCGAGCCTTGCGAGAAGAAAGGAGGGTATACAATGACGAGAAAAAAAAAAACACACACACCCAGATGGCGTGATGCAATGGAAAGATACGACAGGGATCGCCAATTTTGCCACTGCACGATCATGTTGATTAATAATGCTTTTGTCGAACGGAACGATCTAGATCTGGGACCCTTTTTCGAATCACTTAAGATCGCACTAACTGCTACCGTAAGGAAGAGTGAGGGTGTGTGCTAGTTTAGTGGTCAATCATGCCACCCCCGATGGGTAATTTGAACGGCAGACGGCCACTCATTATGCAATGCTGTGTGTACAATTGAATGCATTTGTTCCGATTGATAAGCATTTGATTTCTAAGCCTTCATTCCGGTACAGCGCCAAACAGCAGGCGTCGAGAGTGGCGCAATTTCAATGACACATTGTTTGGTGTCGTGCGATCTAAGTTTTTCAATCGCTATCATTTTACCGTTGATAACAGAATCACGCGTTTTTGAGGAAGTGCAAATGCGTAGAAATAATAAAAGCAAGTTGTTTGATTTACGCTGATTCTTTGCCTTTTTTTTCTGTCACGTAGTACATTTTTTGTGATTTTGCTATAAGTTTTAAGGAAGATTATATAAAGTCGTTATATTATCATTTTTTAAATAGTTTAATAATTTAATTTAGAAAAATCATAACAACAAGGTCCTATTTGAACCGCAAAAGGGGTTTCAAAGTCTTCTTACTTTAAGTACCAAATTAAAGCACTCATAAACATAAATCAAACAATGTAAAGTGTAAAATATTCTAAATTATCTTCGTCCTACCGTGTACATTTGCATTTGTTACCCACACGGGCTGTTACGGAATGCAAAATAAATTCAGTTCTAGTTGCTGCATATCGCGTAGGTGACATTTTGTCTGGTTTATAGCTGAGCTCACATGTATCTGCAATAATGTATAGCTTTACATTAGCAATTCAGTCTATTAATTTAAAAAAAAGTACCCGACACTACTGACGTTAACGAGGGATTCATAAAGTGTTTTTTCCCTCCATTCCTCAAACGATAGTTTTTTTTCCTTTAAGTTACCTCTTTTCACAATTTTCAAGTAATAACCACAGTATTTCATTGATTTACTACTAACGAATGGGTTTACAACATACCATACATTTATATTTGTTGATAACTGTTCCCAACCCATTGCATGACGAACCGATAAGTTAAAATGGCACGCACTGTAATAACACGTGTACGAACGAAGTGAGTGATTTATCGGAAGTGAGTTCACTACTGTTTCACTACTTTTGTTCTCACTTCACATGTAACTTGTGAGAAAATAGCGTTCACGACAATTGGAGTTTCAATGTACGTACGTAATTCAACCGCGTGATTTCAGGCTAAAGGTATAAAGCGGTATGGAAATGATAAGAAGTAAAATCTTCTGTGAGTTAATTATGATTCAAATTTGATTTAGAATTAAAATCGGGATGTGCGCGGACGCACTTCCCGGCTACCAAAAATTGCGCATACGAGTTATCCACATGAGGGATAATCGCAGGGGTCAACCCAACCCAGAGTGCAATGGAAGAGCCTCGCCCTGGGGGAACCGCCTTGCTGATCACGGTAACCCCTATGCCAGGTAAGTATGCTTTCTCGTACGCATTCTTGCCCACCCCATCGAGCGGCTACATGCAGCGCTAGCGATTGCTAACTGCTACACAGCTACAACCCAGAACGCTCTCATCTCANATGTGCGCGGACGCACTTCCCGGCTACCAAAAATTGCGCATACGAGTTATCCACATGAGGGATAATCGCAGGGGTCAACCCAACCCAGAGTGCAATGGAAGAGCCTCGCCCTGGGGGAACCGCCTTGCTGATCACGGTAACCCCTATGCCAGGTAAGTATGCTTTCTCGTACGCATTCTTGCCCACCCCATCGAGCGGCTACATGCAGCGCTAGCGATTGCTAACTGCTACACAGCTACAACCCAGAACGCTCTCATCTCACACCATTAAACAATGAGCCCAAAGCGACGAGCATACACGCATTTCATCTCAGTTGGCTACGCAATGAAACCATTCGTTCGTCGTATCCTGTGAAGCAGTATTGTACTTTTTTCAACTTGTCGTTTACTTTATAATGAATAGGAAAACATTGTAAATAGTTTCAGTAGTAAAAATAGGACCGCAAAAATTGCAGAAACGTTTCTCTTCACGCACTTGCTGCGCTCTCTTGCAAACGCATTTGACAGCCAGCTCCGAGATGCTCTCAATGTTTTGCGCTTGTCAAAAGCCGGCTGGCGAACCAAAACAAATCCAGAAACCGCGATTTCCTCCTAAAGATGTCCAAATTTTTGTCTCTTTTCGCAAAACCATTTCCCATCATTGGAATGGTTCACGTGAAGGCATTGCCTGGTAAGAGAAAGGACTCAAATCTGTACACGAAAACAAGATCCTACACGTGACGAATTCGTTCTACCAACAGGAACTCCACTGTACAAAGGCAACATGGAAAGCATAATCGGTGCAGCGCGTGCCGAAGCGGCTATCTATCGTGAATGCGGAGTGGTAAGCCTGTTTGGATACATTCGAACAACTCCGCGTAGGCCGCAAGACTAATGATTCGTCCCGCAGGATGGTCTGTTGGTTGAAAACATGCATGACATTCCTTATGTGCGCCCTGCTGACGGTTGCGGTCCGGAAATCACGGCAGCAATGAGCAGAGTAGCGCTTGCAGTACGTGATACAGTACCGGACATACCATGCGGGGTGCAAATTCTAGCCGGATGCAATCGTGAAGCACTTGCCGTGGCCAAAGTGTGCCAGCTGCAGTTCATACGGGCCGAAGGGTTCGTATTCGGTCACATGGCCGACGAAGGGTTTACGGATGCATGCGCTGGGTCTTTGCTTCGATATCGTAAACGGATCGAAGCAGATGATGTCCTCGTGATTACCGATATCAAGAAAAAGCACAGGTAACATGGCAGGGCTTTACATGACGTCAGCCATCGATAATGAGTTCATTCCGATTTCCACAGTTCACATGCCATTACGAGCGATGTGTCGATTGCGGAAACGGCACATGCAGCAGAGTTCTTTCTTTCCGATGGACTAATTGTAACCGGCAGCTCCACTGGGTCCAGTGCCGAACGGGGTGACTTGCAAGCTCTACACGGGAACACCACTTTACCACTCATCATCGGTTCTGGCCTAACGCTGGATAATTTACACAACTATTGGACGCTAGCACAGGCAGCAATTGTTGGTTCCCATTTCAAGGTAAACGGACACTGGAGTGCCGATCTGTGCCGAGCGCGTGTACAATCTTTCATAAAAGGCGTAGAAACGTTACGACGTCAGCAACCAAGCTAACTACTAGCTGTTAGCTTTTTTATTCATTTAAATAAAGCTATATTTACTTTTTCTTCAGCAATAAATGACCCTTCGGCTTTAATTTTTCGCCCAACAGCTTTTGTTTGGTTTCTTCTGCCTCGACCAAATGCCGATTATGTCGTTCGACGGCAAAGTCAATTTCTTTGGAAAGTGTTACGATTTGTTGCGCGATTTCACGCTGTTGAATAATTCTTTTCTTCTGGTTAGACTGCGACGAAAGAAACAGAGCACAACATGTTATTGATGAGGATTTCCATACCTATAGTATCGGGACGAGTTTTTACTTACTCCGAACGGTGTTACACGCCCATCCATGAAGGTGTAATCAGGAAGATGTGTTAGCGGGCTGGATTTGTTTGGATTCCGAGCACATTTTTTCGTTTCCACATTTAACACAGCGGCCCCACGACTAGATTGTACTCCTGTGGGAAAATAGATCAAAGTTACTTCAACATACGTAAAATTGCACAAAAGATCGCGTACCCTTGTGGAAGCATCGAATAAATAGGAGATTTTTAAGCACCGGCATTCTGCAAAATACCAAAACACACTTTCGATTCTGATGTTTTGATTATCCAACACCAACTAACATTGGCAACTGCTCTAGAACATGGTGGCACACTGGTAATTCGCTTGTTCGCGAAATTAGGCATGCAAAATTATCTAAACAAGAAACACCACCTGAAGGTAAAACATTCCGTTCGGTCTTTTTTATTTCTTGCAATAGAAAAAACCGTATTGTTTCAATTAAACGAATAAAATGCATTTTCCCTCATCAACCGAAATGATGCGTGAAAGTGCTGAAACAAGGCGTATAGATACACAGCAGTGATGTCACAACATAACTGTCATTTTTGACTTTAATGAAAATTCAGCGACAAATAATAATAACAATAAAAACCTACCTGTGTGGAACTTTGTAAATTTTACCGTGCCGTCGATGGTACCACTTGAGCACAGACGCAGCATTTAATCAGTGAAAATGGTAGTTAAAAATTCCAGCTTCGACAAGGGATCGAAGACCAAACAGTCGCACATTGCTGCAGTGTGGAACCGTGCCATCAAACCCAACTCGGAATGGGCTGAAAAGGTACAGATGAGTTTTCGGTAGACGAGCTAGCGAAATATTGCTTGTGGCCCTTTCTGAAGAGAGTGTAGTTAGGAAAACTGGTTAATCGAATAATACTTTCTAAAATTATTTTAAAACGTTCTGTTACTGGTAGAATCATTCATATTTAACTCCGGTTAGATTTGAATGCATTTTGGAATAGAACTAATGTGTGGTACATGCTTTGTTGAAACATGTGATACTTCCATCCAATAATGCTTACCTTTCTTTCAGGATGATTTTCTGGATGTAGTATACTGGGCCCGGCAGGTGCTGAGCATTCTGATTGGAATAGTAATGGGTCTTATTCCGCTGAAAGGATTCGTCGCTCTTGCTTTGTAAGTTTAAATCAGTAAAATAATCCAAAACGACCATACCCATATCTTACCTTCCGTTCAATCCGATCATTTCTACAGGTTTGCCTTGCTGAACTGTGGAGCAGTTTACCTATACAGCACCAGCTTCCAGAACATTGACGAGGATGCGTACGGTGGCATGTGGGAGGTGGTGAAGGAAGGCTTCATGACATCCTTCGCGTGCTTTTTGGTCACGTGGATCATCTTCTACACCGGCATCCATTTCGATAGCGTTGTAATAGAAAAGAGCCTTTAGAGAAAAGAAGCCACATTGTTGTTATACACTCAACTATAAAAGACTTGTAAAGCAGGAAGGAGGAGTATGCAATCGTTTGTTTGATTAATTTATTTTACACACTCATCAGCAAAACCCGTACAGCGCAGTTTTTACGCGTGCAACACGGAACAACCAAATAAAGCATGTAGAATGAATCAATCGTAAGCAATGTTTCTCATTCGTACGGTTTTAAGCACACAATTCGGCAAGATGTTGGAAAATGAATGAAAGAATGTGGTAAATACGAAGCAATAATATTAACAAATCGAGTAGCTGCTATATGCTTGCCAGCAGCATAATTTAAATTTTCCCATACTGATACTTTATCTAATTAAGATGCGTGTGAAGGAGAGAAAAAAGCAAACCTTCACTATATGCATCTCACTCAAATGCATTACCCTCGCATCTCACGATGCGTAGCCAACTGAGATGAAATGCGAACTCGCTTCCGTTGCGTGAGATGAGAGCGTTCTGGGTAGAGCTGTGTAGCAGTGTGTAGCAATCGCTAGCGCTGCATGTAGCCGTTCGATGGGGTGGGCAAGAATGCGTACGAGAAAGCATACTTACCTGGCATAGGGGTTACCGTGATCAGCAAGGCGGTTCCCCCAGGGCGAGGCTCTTCCATTGCACTCTGGGTTGGGTTGACCCCTGCGATTATCCCTCATGTGGATAACTCGTATGCGCAATTTTTGGTAGCCGGGAAGTGCGTCCGCGCACATCCCGATTTTAATACATAAAGAAATAAATAAAACACTTCTATCCAAACTATCGTCCATGCGATATCGTAAACATAGATGTGAAACGTGTTCTGTTTAACTTACTCATTTCGGATTGTGAAGTATATTCGTTCAAACATTGGATTTCCTTTTTAAAAATCTACAAACACTGGAATTTTATTGTTTGGAGTGTAGTATTGGGAGGCTTTGCTGCTCATCTTGTGTTGCTCTAGATTTATTCGAAACGACCCACAAACGGTCTAAGCTACTGAAAAATACATACGATTGTTTATTAACGTGTGCTTCTATGAGAGTGTCGCAGGGATCGATTACAAAACCGGGTGGTTCGTTGTAAAGCTCCAGCCAGATGCTGCTGGGCATCCGCAAAACACCCCACGCCCAGTGACTTACAGCGAATGTCTCTGCTTCGGCGAACACGACCCAACACCTGGAGCCATACACACACTTGTAATATATTTGTGCTCAACCTTCACTGCCAATCGAAATCATCAAACTGTCTCTACCGTGAATACGTTCTCGAACTGTATAATGCTCAAATCGGTGTCTGTGGAAGTGTTCTGTAATTGATCTAATGTGTGATCTATTCTACCATACTGGCTATATGCTTGCGGTTGTTACTCGTCACCATGACAACTACGTACGATTATCGATGTCTCTAGACGACCACTGGTTACTCTTCTAGAATGCTTTTTGCATGTTTGTTACTTGCAGCTGATTTTCGCCTATTACTATCCTTATTTTGGCACAGTTCCTTCTCATTCTACGTCCTTCGAAAACCAGTGCGTGTGCATGTGTGTGAGAAAATCGCATCGAGAGCTAACACATAGATCCGAATTGGATGACACTTTCTGGATGCAATCCTGTCTTTTTTTTGTTGTCCTGTATACCTGCCACACACTGCCGTTGCCGTGTTCGTATGCTTCTTCGTATGATAGCCGCAAACTTGAGTATCCCTTAATCCCTAAACCTTACCTGCAGCCTTTAATAACATTCCTGCCTTTTGAAAAAGACGCCTTGTGACGGAGGCAAAGAAGTTAGCAAAAACGATAGGAAAAAAACAATCAAGTGTTCATTAGTTCATTTCATACCCGCTAAGTTTCTAATAACGCACCGTTCCGTTTTGACCAAAAACATTGTTGGAGGACAATAATAACAGTCTTTTAATGAGCTACCATATGGTGTGGCGATAGTACAGCTACAAAACAAACAAACAAACAAAAAAGTTACATTACACTAACATAAAACACGCTAATCACTCGCAGTGGGAGAGCAAACCCAGTTGTCCGAAAGTAGTAAAATAGATAGCAACGTGTACACGTGTGCAGACACGTTAAAGTCTTGCAGTAAAAAATAATACTTTTCTTGGTATGCAATTGAATTGAGTCGTTGCATGTTCCGTGTCGCGGTGTTGTAGAAAAATAGAAGAAGAATTGTTTAAAACCATAGAATAGATTAACAAACAAAAAAGGAATATACAAAAACGAAATGTAAAAAGAAACCTACGTTCTGATGTACCCTGCCGTATCCAAATATCATTTTGCACCAAATATTACTGGACTCGCCTCAATCTATTCAACATGTTCCAACCACCCACTAACTACCACCATCATACACAAAGTTCGTTCCCTTCGGTGATGCTTGTAACGTTGATGACCTGTTTTAAGCGTCTGAATGCTCCACAGTGTGTTCCTTCCTGGTGCGTAGAGAGCGTGACAGACAAATAGGCCAACTTTGTTTTTTTCCTCGAATTTTCGTCACACATCGACCGTGTCTTCGTTCTTGTAGACGGTGGACTCTCTGTACATGGTTTTACGTGATGATTTCTGCAGCCCTTCAACTAGCGTCTCCTAAAACAGGTAAAGCATAAGTAGTATAAGTACTTAATATAAAAAAAACATAATAAAGTTATAAATGCGTTAAAGCAGATGAAAATGTTAATAATAGCACAGGAAAATAGCTACCAAAAGAAAAAAAAAAAACCAAAAACGTGCCAAAGTAAAAAAAAAGAACTGAAAATGGTGCTTCTTTTATGGAAATTCGTATGTGGTATGATCAAGATGGAACGTCAATCAGTCGACTACTAGTGCGAGATGATGCAAATGAAGTGAAACTTTTAACCGAATCGAAACCAACCTCAAACAAAGCGGTAATCTTTTTGCCAGCCACAATACGTTTAATGACCGTTTCGTCTTTCGGTGGCGTTTTAGCGACGGATTCCTCATCAGTGCTGCTGCTGTTGGGCAGTGCAGTATCACCATTTTTGTTAAAGCTGCTATTCGGACTGCTACCGGTACTACCGCTACTTAAAGTGCTACTAATTGTTTGACTATTGCGCCCCAGCAGTGAGGACGGTGAGGTACGCATCGCGGCCGATGCCGTATGCGCGGAAATGGAACTTCGCAACAGGGAGTTACGTTCGAGTTCTACTGCTTGGTGGGAAGATTGGTACGACCGGCGTTCGCAAGCAAGCAAATAATAAATCATATCAAATCAACAACACGTGCACGTTAACGATCGTCATCCAGCAAAAGGGCACAGAAGTCACACGCGTGGAATCGTATGCAAAAGAATAAAACAAAATAAAACATCAAACAAAAAAATCAAACCAACTTTCTTGCTAACATGCAAAACAAAACAGAGGTAAATGTGTTACACTCTCCGAAACACTCTGTGAAACCATATACCATACCTCCCAGCTTGTTTAGCCCGGCTGCCATATCCCTGACGGATTTCTTCTCGATGACGGCACCTGCAAAATGTAACGTGTCGCAATTAGAAGGTGTTCCACCGAATCCTTTTTAAATCCGCTCGTTACCTGGTGTAATACCCAGTATACTTCCACCCGTACCGGCCGTACTTATAGCACCGGGCGTTATGCCGACGATGGAACCTCCGGGCGTTTGGCCGGAGATCAGCACCAGATCCCCATCCGTATCGATACTGTCGACGGACGGTTCGTTAAACTCATTTTTGGATTCATGCCCCAGCACCGACCACGGTCGAGGTTTTGGTGAGATGATCGGTGTTTTCTGGCCGGTTCCATTGCCAAGCCGCGACATTCCATGCACCGGTGGTTCCACGTGATGGCTGCGTACCGATTCATTGCTGGGCGATTTGCTGCCCGTAATCGGTGCCGCACCATTGTCGACCGGTCGAGCATCGCGTACCGGCGTTTCGACTACTTCCGTGGCCGCTTTCACCAGGGGCGATTTACGGTTGACCGATGGTGATACCTTTTCCAGATTATCCGACGAACGAGAACGGGACGTCCAGTTAACGCCCTTCAGCAGTGGTGATGAGCGATCCAATTTCAGTGGCTTGCGTTCCTCCAGTATCGGTGTTGTTTCACCCGATGTTACATTGCTAAAGCGGCCGCCACCATCATCGCGGCTCAGCGTAGGGCTGTCGACAAAGCTCAGCGAACTACACTCCTCGGAGGTGGGAGAAACGAGTGGCGTTAGGGTGGATGGGGTAGCCGAACCAGGCCGGAAGAAGGATTCAATGCCTTCGTTTACTGCCGTTCCGCTACCACCGGCCACGCCACTGCTGTCCGTTATGACCGGTTTTTTTGGTGCACGTGTTTTTGCCCGCTTCGGACGTCCTGTGATCAACAAACGTGAAAACCGTTAGCCATTAATGCATTAACAAGATACGTATTATGGGTCTAATTAATTTCAACCTTTTCTGGACTCTGTTCAAGTTGAACTGGACTTGTAGACAGGATTCTGTTTGAACGAACCTTACTCAGAACATGGTCGATTTAAGACCATGCTAAAGTTCCAGATAAACCTCAAAACATTCCAAAATCAACTGGAAATCTTCATTTTTGCTTACCTTTAACCAAATGCTGCAATGTAAGCGATTGACTCGGAAGCTCCGTAATTGAGTCACAACATTCGTCCTCCTTCGCGTTGGGCGATTCGTACTTCTTCGAACCGCTGGTATTGCTGCTGCTTCGAGACACGCTCGCAATGGACGCCTCGGTAACGTCCGGAATGTTAGCAAGGCTTAGATTTTCAATGCCCAGCCCAACTACCGACTGTGGCCGAACCTTTCTCGCGATCGAACGACGCTTATGCTGCAGTTGCGGTGTTGCCTAACGTACGGGTAAATATTTCATTAGGGAAAAGCTCAACAAAATAGACAAATTGCTTAATTGGCATGGATAATCTGGCAAAACTGGAAACCGAAATGGGAAAGCATGCAGCCCTTTTCTACTTTTTCGGGGTGCAGGCAATACAATTAAAGGGGAGCAAACTTATCACTGTGGTACAGCCAATTAAATGGGGGAAGATGCATGCATAAATAGGTAGTGACCGCTAGGCTATAATACTCACTAGGTTTAGGTATTCCAATTTCTGGCGTATTTGTTTGTGTGTGTGTGTTTGTTTGGGTGTGTGTGAGAGAGAGAGNTGTCTCTTTTCGCAAAACCATTTCCCATCATTGGAATGGTTCACGTGAAGGCATTGCCTGGTAAGAGAAAGGACTCAAATCTGTACACGAAAACAAGATCCTACACGTGACGAATTCGTTCTACCAACAGGAACTCCACTGTACAAAGGCAACATGGAAAGCATAATCGGTGCAGCGCGTGCCGAAGCGGCTATCTATCGTGAATGCGGAGTGGTAAGCCTGTTTGGATACATTCGAACAACTCCGCGTAGGCCGCAAGACTAATGATTCGTCCCGCAGGATGGACTGTTGGTTGAAAACATGCATGACATTCCTTATGTGCGCCCTGCTGACGGTTGCGGTCCGGAAATCACGGCAGCAATGAGTAGAGTAGCGCTTGCAGTACGTGATACAGTACCGGACATACCATGCGGGGTGCAAATTCTAGCCGGATGCAATCGTGAAGCACTTGCCGTGGCCAAAGTGTGCCATCTGCAGTTCATACGGGCAGAAGGGTTCGTATTCGGTCACATGGCCGACGAAGGTTTTACGGATGCATGCGCTGGGTCTTTGCTTCGATATCGTAAACAGATCGAAGCAGATGATGTCCTCGTGATTACCGATATCAAGAAAAAGCACAGGTAACATGGGAGGGCTTTACATGACGTCAGCCATCGATAATGAGTTCATTCCGATTTCCACAGTTCACATGCCATTACGAGCGATGTGTCGATTGCGGAAACGGCACATGCAGCAGAGTTCTTTCTTTCCGATGGACTAATTGTAACCGGCAGCTCCACTGGGTCCAGTGCCGAACGGGGTGACTTGCAAGCTCTACACGGGAATACCACTTTACCACTCATCATCGGTTCTGGCCTAACACTGGATAATTTACACAACTATTGGACGCTAGCACTGGCAGCAATTGTTGGTTCCCATTTCAAGGTAAACGGACACTGGAGTGCCGATCTGTGCCGAGCGCGTGTACAATCTTTCATGAAAGGCGTAGAAACGTTACGACGTCAGCAACCAAGCTAACTACTAGCTGTTAGCTTTTTTATTCATTTAAATAAAGCTATCTTTACTTTTTCTTCAGCAATAAATGACCCTTCGGCTTTAACTTTTCGCCCAACAGCTTTTGTTTGGTTTCTTCTGCCTCGACCAAATGCCGATTATGTCGTTCGACGGCAAAGTCAATTTCTTTGGAAAGTGTTACGATTTGTTGCGCGATTTCACGCTGTTGAATAATTCTTTTCTTCTGGTTAGACTGCGACGAAAGAAACAGAGCACAACATGTTATTGATGATAATTTCCATATCTATAGTATCGGTTTATACTTACTCCGAACGGTGTTACACGCCCATCCATGAAGGTGTAATCAGGAAGATGTGTTAGAGGGCTGGATTTGTTTGGATTCCGAGCACATTTTTTCGTTTCCACATTTAACACAGCGGCCCCACGACTAGATTGTACTCCTGTGGGAAAATAGTTCAAAGTTACTTCAACACACGTAAAATTGCACAAATGATCGCGTACCCTTGTGGAAGCATCGAATAAATAGGAGATTTTTAAGCACCGGCATTCTGCTAAATACCAAAACACACTTTCGGTTCTGATGTTTTGATTATCCAACACCAACTAACATTGACAACTGCTCTAGAACATGGTGGCACAATGGTAATTCACTTGTTCGCGAAATTAGGCATCCAAAATTATCTAAACAAGAAACACCACCTGAAGGTAAAACATTCCGTTCCGTCTTTTTTATTTCTTGCAATAGAAAAAACCGTATTGTTTCAATTAAACGAATAAAATGCATTTTCCCTCATCAACCGAAATGATGCGTGAAAGTGCTGAAACAAGACGTATAGATACACAGCAGTGATGTCACAACATAACTGTCATTTTTTACTTTAATGAAAATTCAGCGACAAATAATAATAACAATAAAAACCTACCTGTGTGGAACTTTGTAAATTTTACCGTGCCGTCGATGGTACCACTTGAGCACAGACGCAGCATTTAATCAGTGAAAATGGTAGTTAAAAATTCCAGCTTCGACAAGGGATCGAAGACCAAACAGTCGCACATTGCTGCAGTGTGGAACCGTGCCATCAAACCCAACTCGGAATGGGCTGAAAAGGTACAGATGAGTTTTCGGTAGACGAGCTAGCGAAATATTGCTTGTGGCCCTTTCTGAAGAGAGTGTAGTTAGGAAAACTGGTTAATCGAATAATACTTTCTAAAATTATTATAAATCGTTCTGTTACTGGTAGAATCATTCATGTTTAACTCCGGTTAAATTTGTATGCATTTTGGAATAGAACTAATGTGTGGTACATGCTTTGTTGAAACATGTGATACTTCCATCCAATAATGCTTACCTTTCTTTCAGGATGATTTTCTGGATGTAGTATACTGGGCCCGGCAGGTGCTGAGCATTCTGATTGGAATAGTAATGGGTCTTATTCCGCTGAAAGGATTCGTCGCTCTTGCTTTGTAAGTTTAAATCAGTAAAATAATCCAAAACGACCATACCCATATCTTACCTTCCGTTTAATGCGATCATTTCTACAGGTTTGCCTTGCTGAACTGTGGAGCAGTTTACCTATACAGCACCAGCTTCCAGAACATTGACGAGGATGCGTACGGTGGCATGTGGGAGGTGGTGAAGGAAGGCTTCATGACATCCTTCGCGTGCTTTTTGGTCACGTGGATCATCTTCTACACCGGCATCCATTTCGATAGCGTTGTAATAGAAAAGAGTCTTTAGAGAAAAGAAGCCACATTGTTGTTATACACTCAACTATAAAAGACTTGTAAAGCAGGAAGGAGGAGTATGCAATCGTTTGTTTGATTAATTTATTTTACACACTCATCAGCAAAACCCGTACAGCGCAGTTTTTACGCGTGCAACACGGAACAACCAAATAAAGCATGTAGAATGAATCAATCGTAAGCAATGTTTCTCATTCGTACGGTTTTAAGCACACAATTCGGCAAGATGTTGGAAAATGAATGAAAGAATGTGGTAAATACGAAGCAATAATATTAACAAATCGAGTACCTGCTATATGCTTGCCAGCAGCATAATTTAAATTTTCCCATACTGATACTTTATCTAATTAAGATGCGTGTGAAGGAGAGAAATAAGCAAACCTTCACTATATGCATCTCACTCAAATGCATTACCCTCGCATCTCACGATGCGTAGCCTACTGAGATGAAATGCGAACTCGCTTCCGTTGCGTGAGATGAGAGCGTGTAGCAGTTAGCAATCGCTAGCGCTGCATGTAGCCGTTCGATGGGGTGAGCAAGAATGCGTACGAGAAAGCATACTTACCTGGCATAGGGGTTACCGTGATCAGCAAGGCGGTTCCCCCAGGGCGAGGCTCTTCCATTGCACTCTGGGTTGGGTTGACCCCTGCGATTATCCCTCATGTGGATAACTCGTATGCGCAATTTTTGGTAGCCGGGAAGTGCGTCCGCGCACATCCCGATTTTAATGCATAAAGAAATAATTAAATCACTTCTATCCAAACTATCATCCATGCGATATCGTAAACATAGATGTGAAACGTGTGCTGTTTAACTTACTCGTTTCGGATTGTGAAGTATAGTCATTCAAACATTGGATTTCCTTTTTAAAAATCTACAAACACTGGAATTTTATTGTTTGGAGTGTAGTATTGGGAGGCTTTGCTGCTCATCTTGTGTTGCTCTAGATTTATTCGAAACGACCCACAAACGGTCTAAGCTACTGAAAAATACATACGATTGTTTATTAACGTGTGCTTCTATGAGAGTGTCGCAGGGATCGATTACAAAACCGGGTGGTTCGTTGTAAAGCTCCAGCCAGATGCTGCTGGGCATCCGCATCAACACCCCACGCCCAGTGACTTACAGCGAATGTCTCTGCTTCGGCGAACACGACCCAACACCTGGAGCCATACACACACTTGTTATATATTTGTGCTCAACCTTCACTGCCAATCGAAATCATCAAACTGTCTCTACCGTGAATACGTTCTCGAACTGTATAATGCTCAAATCGGTGTCTGTGGAAGTGTTCTGTAATTGATCTAATGTGTGATCTATTCTACCATACTGGCTATATGCTTGCGGTTGTTACTCGTCACCATGACAACTACGTACGATTATCGATGTCTCTAGACGACCACTGGTTACTCTTCTAGAATGCTTTTTGCATGTTTGTTACTTGCAGCTGATTTTCGCCTATTACTATCCTTATTTTGGCACAGTTCCTTCTCATTCTACGTCCTTCGAAAACCAGTGCGTGTGCATGTGTGTGAGAAAATCGCATCGAGAGCTAACACACAGATCCGAATTGGATGACAATCCTGTCTTTTTTTTTGTTGTCCTGTATACCTGCCACACACTGCCGTTGCCGTGTTCGTATGCTTCTTCGTATGATAGCCACAAACTTGAGTATCCCTTAATCCCTAAACCTTACCTGCAGCCTTTAATAACATTCCTGCCTTTTGAAAAAGACGCCTTGTGACGGAGGCAAAGAAGTTAGCAAAAACGATAGGAAAAAAACAATCAAGTGTTCATTAGTTCATTTCATACCCGCTAAGTTTCTAATAACGCACCGTTCCGTTTTGACCAAAAACATTGTTGGAGGACAATAATAACAGTCTTTTAATGAGCTACCATATGGTGTGGCGATAGTACAGCTACAAAACAAACAAACAAACAAAAAAGTTACATTACACTAACATAAAACACGCTCATCACTCGCAGTGGGACAGCAAACCCAGTTGTCCGAAAGTAGTAAAATAGATAGCAACGTGTACACGTGTGCAGACACGTTAAAGTCTTGCAGTAAAAAATAATACTTTTCTTGGTATGCAATTGAATTGAGTCGTTGCATGTTCCG
Organism: Anopheles rivulorum; assembly: GCA_018908115.1. NCBI lineage: Eukaryota > Metazoa > Arthropoda > Insecta > Diptera > Culicidae > Anopheles > Anopheles rivulorum. The sequence continues at coordinate 28,038,977 of CM032178.1, forward strand.
TGTCTCGATGGTGTAGAAAAATAGAAGAATTGTTTAAAACCATAGAATAGATTAACAAACAAAAAAAGAATATACAAAAAACGAAATGTAAAAAGAAACCTACGTTCTGATGTACCCTGCCGTATCCAAATATCATTTTGCACCAAATATTATTGGACTCGCCTCAATCTATTCAACATGTTCCAATCACCCACTAACTACCACCATCATACACAAAGTTCGTTCCCTTCGGTGATGCTTGTAACGTTGATGCCCTGTTTTAAGCGCCTGAATGCTCCACAGTGTGTTCCTTCCTGGTGCGTAGAGAGCGTGACAGACAAATGGCCCAACTTTGTTTTTTTCCTCGAATTTTCGTCACACATCGACCGTGTCTTCGTTCTTGTAGACGGTGGACTCTCTGTACATGGTTTTACGTGATGATTTCTGCAGCCCTTCAACTAGCGTCTCCTAAAACAGGTAAAGCATAAGTAGTATAAGTAGTTAATATAAAAAAAAACATAATAAAGTGATAAATGCGTTAAAGCAGATGAAAATGTTAATAATAGCGCAGGAAAATAGCTACCAAACGAAAAAAAAACCAAAAACGTGCCAAAGTATAAAAAAAGAACTGAAAATGGTGCTTCTTTTATGGAAATTCGTATGTGGTATGATCAAGATGGAACGTCAATCAGTCGACTACTAGTGCGAGATGATGCAAATGAAGTGAAACTTTGAACCGAATCGAAACCAACCTCAAACAAAGCGGTAATTTTTTTGCCAGCCACAATACGTTTAATGACCGTTTCGTCTTTCGGTGGCGTTTTAGCGACGGATTCCTCATCAGTGCTGCTGCTGTTGGGCAGTGCAGTATCACCATTTTTGTTAAAGCTGCTATTCGGACTGCTACCGGTACTACCGCTACTTAAAGTGCTACTAATTGTCTGACTATTGCGCCCCAGCAGTGAGGACGGTGAGGTACGCATCGCGGCCGATGCCGTATGAGCGGAAATGGAACTTCGCAACAGGGAGTTACGCTCGAGTTCTACTGCTTGGTGGGAAGATTGGTACGACCGGCGTTCGCAAGCAAGCAAATAATAAATCATATCAAATCAACAACACGTGCACGTTAACGATCGTCATCCAGCAAAAAGGGCACAGAAGTCACACGCGTGGAATCGTATGCAAAAGAATAAAACAAAATAAAACATCAAACAAAAAAATCAAACCAACTTTCTTGCTAACATGCAAAACAAAACAGAGGTAAATGTGTTACACTCTCCGAAACACTCTGTGAAACCGTATACCATACCTCCCAGCTTGTTTAGCCCGGCTGCCATATCCCTGACGGATTTCTTCTCGATGACGGCACCTGCAAAATGTAACGTGTCGCAATTAGAAGGTGTTCCACCGAATCCTTTTTAAATCCGCTCGTTACCTGGTGTAATACCCAGTATACTTCCACCCGTACCGGCCGTACTTATAGCACCGGGCGTTATGCCGACGATGGAACCTCCGGGCGTTTGGCCGGAGATCAGCACCAGATCCCCATCCGTATCGATACTGTCGACGGACGGTTCGTTAAACTCATTTTTGGATTCATGCCCCAGCACCGACCACGGTCGAGGTTTCGGTGAGATGATCGGTGTTTTCTGGCCGGTTCCATTGCCAAGCCGCGACATTCCATGCACCGGTGGTTCCACGTGATGGCTGCGTACCGATTCATTGCTGGGCGATTTGCTGCCCGTGATCGGGGGTGCCGCACCATTGTCGACCGGTCGAGCATCGCGTACCGGCGTTTCGACTACTTCCGTGGCCGCTTTCACCAGGGGCGATTTACGGTTGACCGATGGTGATACCTTTTCCAGATTATCCGACGAACGAGAACGGGACGTCCAGTTAACGCCCTTCAGCAGTGGCGATGAGCGATCCAATTTCAGTGGCTTGCGTTCCTCCAGTATCGGTGTTGTTTCACCCGATGTTACATTGCTAAAGCGGCCGCCACCATCATCGCGGCTCAGCGTAGGGCTGTCGACAAAGCTCAGCGAACTACACTCCTCGGAGGTGGGAGAAACGAGTGGCGTTAGGGTGGATGGGGTAGCCGAACCAGGCCGGAAGAAGGATTCAATGCCTTCGTTTACTGCCGTTCCGCTACCACCGGCCACGCCACTGCTGTCCGTTATGACCGGTTTTTTTGGTGCACGTGTTTTTGCCCGCTTCGGACGTCCTGTGATCAACAAACGTGAAAACCATTAGCCATTAATGCATTAACAAGATACGTATTATGGGTCTAATTAATTTCAACCTTTTCTGGATTCTGTTCAAGTTGAACTGGACTTGTAGACAGGATTCTGTTTGAACGAACCTTACTCAGAACATGGTCGATTTAAGACCATGCTAAAGTTCCAGATAAACCTCAAAACATTCCAAAATCAACTGGAAATCTTCATTTTTGCTTACCTTTAACCAAATGCTGCAATGTAAGCGATTGACTCGGAAGCTCCGTAATTGAGTCACAACATTCGTCCTCCTTCGCGTTGGGCGATTCGTACTTCTTCGAACCGCTAGTATTGCTGCTGCTTCGAGACACGCTCGCAATGGACGCCTCGGTAACGTCCGGAATGTTAGCAAGGCTTAGATTTTCAATGCCCAACCCAACTACCGACTGTGGCCGAACCTTTCTCGCGATCGAACGACGCTTATGCTGCAGTTGCGGTGTTGCCTAACGTACGGGTAAATGTTTCATTAGGGAAAAGCTCAACAAAATAGACAAATTGCTTAATTGGCATGGATAATCTGGCAAAACTGGAAACCGAAATGGGAAAGCATGCAGCCCTTTTCTACTTTTACGGGGTGCAGGCAATACAATTAAAGGGGAGCAAACTTATAACTGTGGTACAGGCCAATTAAATGGGGGAAGATGCATGCATAAATAGGTAGTGACCGCTAGGCTATAATACTCACTAGGTTTAGGTATTCCAATTTCTGGCGTATTTGTTTGTGTGTGTGTGTTTGTTTGGGTGTGTGTGAGAGAGAGAGAGCGAGCGCGTATGTGGTAAGAAATGGGATGAAAGTAATTGATGAAAAATGTTGGAATGAATTTTAAACGTTGGTAGAGAAAGATGAAACAATGAGGTACAATGTACAAAACAATTGCATTAACAGTTGAGACTACACTTACCGTGGGCGAATCAAGACCAAGTTTCGGTAAATCTAATCCACGCAATTCAAAGTTTGCTATCGGCTCGGTGCTCTGTCAGAATGGTGGATAAGACAAAACATTAGTAAAATGACAAAAATAATAAATAAATAAATAGTAAACAGTACCTGACTAGAATTATTTTTGCTTCCATCTAACGAATGCAAATCGTCCGTAAAGCTGAGTGGTCCCTCGGCAATGCCCAAACCCTTGCGATAGCGTGTTAACGCTTCCAGCACCTCATCTGTTGCGCGATCAGAAATCAAACTTGCCAACGATTGCTCTACCTCGCTGTGGAAACAAAAAGGGGAAAGAAACGAATGTTTAGCACGTTGCTTGCCTTCGAACGTGGCACATGTTATACCTGATGCGATTCATCACTTCCCCACCGGCACTGTTTACGAGGCAGCTTTGCAAGAACTCCTCCGAGATCGTCAATCGTTCCGCACATCCTTTACGCAGCTCGGTCAACACTACCTGGGAGCCCAACGTTTTTGGACACTGTTCGATGCCTGTGCGCAGCATTGTTTCCATCGTTTCCTGTAGAAATAAAAGGAACCATTTATGCTTGCTTCCCATGAACGTGCTTGCACCGAATGTATCTACCTCCAGATAGCTCTTGATCGATTGATGCAGTTCCGTTTTCATCTTTCCGAGCCGAACCTCAATCGGGTGCGGATCACAGCGTACGGATTCTTGCAACTTCGGGAGCAACTGTTTGCAGTTTTCGGCATCCTCCAGCAAACGGGACAAGCTCCCATCGAGCGANGCATTGTTTCCATCGTTTCCTGTAGAAATAAAAGGAACCATTTATGCTTGCTTCCCATGAACGTGCTTGCACCGAATGTATCTACCTCCAGATAGCTCTTGATCGATTGATGCAGTTCCGTTTTCATCTTTCCGAGCCGAACCTCAATCGGGTGCGGATCACAGCGTACGGATTCTTGCAACTTCGGGAGCAACTGTTTGCAGTTTTCGGCATCCTCCAGCAAACGGGACAAGCTCCCATCGAGCGAACTCTGTCGGGAGGACATCGTTTCTTGCGTTTCTGCTACCAACTTGTCCAACACTTGGTGCGTGGATGAGAGCAGAAAACCGTGCTGTAGCCTGTTGGAGTGAAGAAAATTAAGTGAAAACGATAATTTTTCCATTTTAGGAGAGTTCCATATTCAAAAAAAACGCCCACCACTTACCGAAAACCTTGTCCATGTGTGCGCTTGAATCCATTTCCATTGCGGAACAGCAGTTCTTGCATTTTTCTCATCAACCCATCGGTACGTTCCGGGTGTTGCTTCAGGCATGGCGCAATGTCATGCAGCGGGAACGGCATATTGCGCACGGAGAAATTGTTCTCCAGCGCATACACGATGTCCGCGTAGCCTTGCAGCGTAATGTTGTTCCGATCGAGTGCGATCGTTTTCAGCTTATTGTTTATCTGCAGCGCCTTGGCAAGCAACCGGGCACCGATATCACCCATCAGGTTGCCCGTAATGTCCAGCATCTGCAAATGTTGGTTGCTGCCGAGTGCGTTGATAAAGTTGTGCAGATCCGTTTTCAGCCGATTCTCCGCTAGCACTAGCTCGTGCAGCTGGAAATCTTCCTTCTGGATTAAATTCACCAACGAATCCATTACCGTGCTGATGTGTTTCAGTTTCATGCCGGTAAAGCATTTCGTCATGTATAGCGATCGGATCGAGGGATTTTTCCCGATCGCAGTTAGCACGTGTGCCAGCTCGTAATCCATATTGTTATCGCTGATATCGAGGCTCGCTAGTACGCGCACGCCGTGAATGCAGGACTCGAGCACGTGCGCACCCTGCGATCCTAGCGAGTTGCCACTCAGGTCGAGGTACAGACCGGCCGTGGATTCGTTGCATGCCAACCCCAGCAGCAGATGTTTGAGTGCCTCCAGCGGCAGCTTACAGTTGGCAATGTTAAGATGCTTCAGACTTAGACTGCTGGTGAAGAACTGCTTGAACGAGGGTGGAATTTCTTTGCCTTTCTTCGTACCGAAATTGTTGTGCGATACGTTCAAGTGCAGAAGATGGGTGGCGCAACCGCGCAAGAGAGCTCCAAAGACCTGCAACAAAGGGGTTTAAGCATGTTTTAAACCGATTTTACAAACAAACATCTCACTTACACTTTCTAACGTTGTATCCGTACGGGAAATGTCCAAATGTTCGATTACATTAGGCTGCGCTAAAAAGTTGTACAGATTCTAAAAAAATAAAAGAAAATGATCAATAAATTTTGGATCACATTTAACAATGCCGTACGCCAAATTCTAACGAAACGTTACATTTACGTCATCCTTAAGAATGTTACCACTCAGGTCGAGATACGTGAGTGAGTTGGAAATATTTTGATTTAATGACAGCGAATGAGCCAACTGATTGACACCTTTAGCCGTTAGGCCGCAATGTGCCAGCGCTAGCTTGGAAAAGCCTTTCGACATTTTTGCTATTGGTCCAGCCAAATGTGTAGCTCCTGGGGGAAAGATAAAAAAAAGAAACAATTATTATTTTAGTATTTTAAAGTACAACTTAGCTGCACCACAAACGTTATCGTACCTTTGTCCTCGATAACATTATGGCTTAAGTCAATCGATCGTAATGCAGGCGCAGAATTTGATATCACAGCAACAGCTAGCTTATGTATAAAGTCAGACCTGCAAGAGAAGTGTAGAAATATGATTATTCGTGTTCGTGATCATACTGTCCAAGAAAAAACCCGAACATACTTTAATCCCAACGATTCCAGATGCAGTTCTTCCAGCCAAAGCGATCGCCGCAGTACCTGCAACACCCGCTCGAGCGTTTCCGTGGACAGCCGGGTATGGGACGCTTTCAGCCCACGAAAGAATGTATTGTACTCGAGCGCGGCAACGATCGCCATCAGATCTTTTTGCTCCAGATGATCAAAGTCACGCAAATTGAGCACGCGGGCATCGTGCGAGAGGTAGATGGTGTCGATATCCCATGCCACCTCCTCCCGGTACTGGACCGCATGCAGATCGCACATGCAGGCGTACTGCATGCTAAATCCACCGCACGGGCCCACATTGCGCGGATCGGATGGGCGCAATTCGTCCGAAAAGATCGAAGTACGCTCGATCGGATTCACATCGATCTGGAAAAAGGCAAAAAGCAGAGAGTGTGATAGTAAAATCGATCATACAAATCCGGGATCCGTTGCTATTACCTTTCGTATTATGTACCGTAGCGGAACCGTGGGAAATATCTGCTTAATGGCAGATGATAAATCAGTTAAAATTACGTCGGCATTCTGTGGATTGAATGGGAATAAAAAAAAAACGAGAGATAAATAATATTTACGTGAGCTATATATTTTACGATCCTTACCGATGTGAAACTTCCAGCATCTCCAATTGTTGAAAAGGAATAGCTCTTATCGTTGGTGGTGATTGTAAAATGTGTTGGCTTCCGACTTTCGATCGATTGTATATCTAGGTAGTGAAAATGGCAGTCTATCTGCAAGGGATAAGATAGAAATAAACACAGAGGGTAGTTAAGTTTGGCCGCCCTTATCGTTGCTCGTATCGCACACCACACGATATGCAAGCAGTTTAAAGACTTACCCTTGTCGGTACTTTGGCTGTAAGCAGATACACTCGCACGGGTGTGAAAACCTGTAAACAAGGCGCAGTTTAGTTTAACCATGGGTCCGGTTCGTTCTATTGCAGCATACACTTACCAAAACTCTGTTCTCCGTTTTATCGCTCTTTACCTCAAGTTTTACCATATACTTTACCAGAATTTTGGTGTGGCGGCCGAGAAGAGTCTTCACACTCTCTGTAAATATGGACAACACACACATCATACGTTAATTTTAGTTTACCATATTTCATTTGTTTTACAGTTTCTTATAAACCCAGACGTTCGCAGAGAAGAAGCTTGCATCACCTGTTAAATTCTTATTAGCACCCAGGTGAATCAATTTTAAAACTTTAGCTAAATATTTGCCAGCATGTTCAACAATTTGTGCTGACGAGAGCTCGCTATTACGCTTCGAAAGCATGTTGATGGAACGTTCTTCAAATGTACACTGTCGTCTTGAAAGCATTGTGAAATCATAGGGCTAAATCTTTGCTCAGGTTGCTCTTATCAATTCTTATCGATACCGATACCACTATCACTAGATGTAGGTTTTCTATTTACGTTAAAAAACACGATAGATACGGGAAATTGCATCATAACAGAAACGGTGCTGGTTCGATGCATTTCCAGACCAACTGAGTATGACTCAGGCTGCTTCCTGGTTAAGTGGGTTATGGCTTTGTAGCGCATCACCGATTGGTATGCGGTCATTGTTTCTCCTTCTGGTAAGAACCGGAGGGGGGGAAGGCGACGCAATTTGGACGAATATCTTTATTCACCATCGAAAGGGCCGTTTCTGGCTTCGAATGATATGTGGGCCCGATTGCACCTTCAACTACTCAGTTCGAAACATTGTTACGGTCCATTTCTGCAAACGGTGGGCTGGGTGTAAACATTTTCTTCTGCAAACATTATTTACCGTTCAGGTCTTTCGTCAGTTGCGAACGAGTAGACATGTTGAAGCCGCTTTGGAATGCACGTAACGTAGCCTGCAACTTTCTCCACACGACACTAGCTTCACCTACATAGTTAGCGATTTGTTAAAGCTCTAGCGCTTCGGTGCTTTATTGGGGGTGCAAACTGGGTGCAGTGATTACAAATTCATTGGCGACGACTCTGACAACCATCTTTGATAATCCTATGCAAAAATTTGATTGTGTCTGTAGCCCGCAGCTTTGACAGCTGCAAATAGGGATGGGTTTAGTATGCCTAGTCGATAACTGCAATCTTTTGGTTTTTTGTGAGGAATTTGCATTCGAGATGTTTTAGCGTTTGAAAACATATTACAGAACTGCAATTGAGTGTTGATTTGTACACGGTTCGGAATGTATTTCATTCCAATCAAACTATGCGAAAACATAATATTATCAAACTGCTGCATTTTGGTGTACAAATACTTCAGCATTCAGCACTTCAGCACAACTGTCAGGCGCTGTTGATGGGAGTATTTCAACGAAAAGCATCCTCGAGATCATTCGAATTTTATTAACTCTAGTGTGAAAGTGAAAACGCACGACACCCTGATAGATAAAATATGTTTCCTCGTGTAATTCTCCTTTTTCGCCAGTCATCCTATAGCTTAGGTAAGTTGAGATTCGCCTGCCGTTGTACCGAAAAGTTGAACTGTTTCGTAAGCGAATGACGTTCGCTGAACCGTTTACATGCGAAGGGTTCAGCCGGGAGGGTGCGATTGATTCTCGTGTGTTTGTTTTGCTCGGTAAAATTATTGCACGGTACACAGGCATGGTACAGTAAATCGTTTTGTGTTGTTAAACGAATCTAGCAAAAGTGTANAATTCTCCTTTTTCGCCAGTCATCCTATAGCTTAGGTAAGTTGAGATTCGCCTGCCGTTGTACCGAAAAGTTGAACTGTTTCGTAAGCGAATGACGTTCGCTGAACCGTTTACATGCGAAGGGTTCAGCCGGGAGGGTGCGATTGATTCTCGTGTGTTTGTTTTGCTCGGTAAAATTATTGCACGGTACACAGGCATGGTACAGTAAATCGTTTTGTGTTGTTAAACGAATCTAGCAAAAGTGTAGATAGTGGAAAAGATTGATTTTGCTTCAGTCGGCATTGCCAGCAAGGTCGTAAAAATCGGCCATCCTTGTGGGTTACCGCGAGTGTTGTGATTGCATATTGTTGAGCAATTGGGCAGCATCATTTTCTCCCTCATGGCATCGGCACCTTCCCCGGTTTCTTCCACTATGGATGTGCTTGAAGCGGTGCTAGTAAAGCTAGCTGAGGGTGATTACAAATCGGCCATCGATATCATTGTCGATCCGGCAAACGACACTACGATAAAGCTCCAATCGATGGAGTTGGTTTCACTAATTGCCAACAATCTAACCGATGCGAATGCCGAAACTAAACCCGAGCTGTACTCTGCCACGGAAACGATCTTAAATCGTATAGCACAAAAGTGCAGCCCCCCGGAAGTGCTGTACGAACTGATGGAAAAAATCCGCACCACGACGAGCGACGATGTGTTCACCAGCCTACTGAAATCAATGCAGATTGCTATACTACGCCTTCCGACAAAGCGAGCCCGTTGTCTGGAATGGGTTTTTCAAACAATCATCGAATATGTGGACAAAATTGCGCTGCCGGACGTGCTCAACAAAGATATGGACGAAAAGGAAGAAGAACTGTTGGAATGTGAAGAATCCATCAGGCGGTTGTTGCAGCTTTACATCACATTGCTACTGTTTCTGGAACCTATCGTTAAACGGCTGGATCAACCTACAAACGATGTGTTCTTCGACGCTAGACTAACGCAGAAAAATGCACTAATATGCTTCTTGCTTCGGCTAATGGGAAAATTGTTCCCCTTTCTTCAACTGCAAAGAATCGAGCAACCGAGGAAAACGTTACGTCCGTCTGCGAAATTACCAGGTAACCGTCAAAACTTGGATGCCGATCAATAGTTATGGTAAATTAGTAAATTTCTGTTTTGTTTTAGCCAGCAAAAGCTATTCCATCCAAGTAGCAGAGGATTTGATCCGATCGTTTGTGCAGCTTGTAAAGGATCCACTGTTTATGCTGCCGTATGGAGAAAAACGCATCCACCTTGAAAGCAAAAGGAAGAAAACCGATTCCGAAGAGAAAGCAAACAACGATTGTTTTTTATATCACGAAACGTACACAACGGAGGGTTTTGCTATGCTGTTCTACCTATTACTCAGCGAAGATTTACTGCCGGAAAATGTGCCACAGATTTACGACCGTCGCTATATTTTTGAGATGGGATTGCGCTACGTTGTGATTTTACTAAGCGGCGAGCGTACGGTCGTGTACTTCAAGGGCATTCGGCTAGCCCAAGCGTTGGTCAAATTGGTGAAGGGCATCGAACTTACCTCGCGAGACTTGGGGGCACCAATCCATAGAACCTTCTGTGAGCAGTATGTGCGTGCTTTGGAAAGGTCGGGAAGTGTGCGCAACCGAGATGTTGGTATAAGCGTGCTAACAGATTACATTCACACTTTCGACGATGAAGGACGGTACATGATTATATCGCATATGCTTACCAAGTTCGATGACGATTCGGTACGAGCGTATGCGATCACTGTGTATAAGGATTTAATAAGCGGCGATATACGCAACAAGAGGCAGGAAGAACCACTCGTCCAATGGTACAGTGGGGAAATTTTGCAAGGCATGCTTACCAATCACATTTGTGTGCTGAAGAAAGGTGTTAAGACGGATCTGATAGATAATAGCTATAGCATTACAAGCGCCCTGTCGGCACTGTGGTTACTGTTGAAGACTGATCAATGTAACAGAAGCCACATTTGGGACTATTACGGTACACTCGAGGCACAGTTCCTGCAGGAACTTAGGAAGGCAATTGACCTAACCCGTGCACATTATAAAAACGAACTGAAAACCACTGCGGAAGACGATAATTTGCAGACGGGTGTAGACCATTCGGCCGAGATTACGGTTAGTACGCTGAATGGAGATTTGCCACCGGTTTTGACAAAGGAGAAAAAGATAGAACTGTGCCAGGGAATGTTATTGCGGTTGGATATGTTGGATTTCCAGCTGGCTAGAGTAAATGGAGCGATTGAACAAATGAAACGTAATAACGATAAAAGTGGTTCAAAACGGCCGATGGATGTTGAATAAATTAAATAACAAAATACATTAGAATCTTGTTAATTGTGTATAACAAACTGTTAATTATGTTTTGTTGTAAATGAGCATTTTTTAATAAGTTATTTGTAAATTTTCTATTTTCAGGTAGAAATGTGCTATCAAACTCTAGAACGGTCGTGAAGGGTGAAACTGCCCTGACTGTGAGTGCGATTCATTGCAGATATTTTGGTAACACTGGAGCTCTTCAGAGGGCGAACGAAAGTTTTGACGATTTCCGTGCACGCGAAGAAAAGAAAGAGCAGGAATATGCGAAACAACAGCAGTCAGCCACTGGAGCGCCTGGTACAAGTTCCAGCACACATACCGACACATTTTCATCCACATCGGACGATCAGGAATCGTCCGATCCTAGTGTGGAACGTACCAAGGCAATGATCCTGGATGCAGCGTTAGCATTTGTGCAATCACACGGCTGGTCGAAACAGGCCATCGCAAAAGGGGCTGAAGCAGTGAACTACCCGAGCGTTAGTCACGGATTATTTCCTCGGGGTGGAATTGAACTCGTGCACCATTTCTACAAGCAGTGCAACCTTAAACTCATCGACTACCTCAAACAAGAGACGGCGGATGTGGAAAAGGTTCCTAATCCGTCGGAATTCGCGCGCAAAGCGATCGAATTTCGACTCCGTTTGCTTGAACCGTACCTGAAGTATTGGCCACAGGCACTCGGACTAATGGCGCTACCACCGAACGCACCACACTCGTTGGCGAACGTGCTAACGCTAGTGGACGACATTTGCTACTATGCAGGAGATCGTTCGGTCGATGTAAGGACATCATCTTGAACCATTTGCTAGAGCACATTTTCTATTGTATGGCCCGTTTTTTTGTTGGTTTCATTTTAGTTTAACTGGTACACACGACGCATCGGGTTAGCGTGTATCTACAAAACGGCAGAACTGTACATGCTGCAGGATTCTTCGGCCGGTTTCGAAAAAACGTGGAAATTTCTCGAACGTCGCATGGAGGAGGCTAGCTTAGTGCACGAGTTTCTGGTCAAATCGGAAGATGCCACGCATCATCTGCAAAATGCCGTTGGTTCGGCTTTCACAACGGTGGGTTACGATTGTTCAACGTGCACAGTAAGAGTTCAGCCTAAGCTAAAAAATCGCTTTGTACCATTCCAGGCACGTAACATTCTTGGGTTAAACTTTGATCGTCGATGATATGACTAGCGTGTTTGGGCACTGTCCGGAAAACGAACAAAGCCGAAAGGAAAGTATTCCTCGCAGTTAGACAAAGCCATTTCACAGTCATTTTACATTCAGCATACCAAAACATTTTGGCTCAGGAATGACACAAATAAACGAATCAAGTAACTAAAAAGGAAGCATATATGCGAATCGAATGGTAAGAACAAAATAAGCAATTATGGCTATAGGTAGTACAAATAGTTTCTCCCTCAACAAGAAATACGTTTAATTCCATACATTAGAACTTCTTTTTATTGTGTAGTCGATCAATTCTCGAACTGCTTATCTTTGGTGATACAATCGTGACAAGGACAATTAACTATATACACATTATGAGTATGTGTTTGTGTGTGTTTGTGATCCGTTTTTTTTTTCTTGAAGACAACGCAAAGTCGCACAGAATTTCACCGTCTTCATGTTGGAGTTTATCTACTTTGCTAACATGAATGGAGCGAATATAGTATTCGTAGCATTGGTGGTTGCCATTAAGGATGAGGAAACGAATTGTTGACACGTGATCATGTTATACAGAGTGCATTCGATTTTGCCACTGCCAGATCGATCTGACGATCAGCTTCTTCTGCTTCCGGATTTCCGGCGATTTCACTGGTACAGTTTTCCTTCGTACGTATGAACCGCCTGCATTTACGCTACCATCATCCAATAGCATCCAATTGCTAACTAGAGATCGTAGAAGTTCTCCTCTACGTATGCCTTCAGCTTTTCCGGCAGTGGCAGTTCGTCGATCGATTTGGCATCAATCTTTTGCCGTATGATAAACCGGCATAAATGCTGCAGGGAGGAAACTTCGTAGAATCGATTGACCGGCCTGGTCAGACGGACAGGAAACGGGGGCATTAAGGTTGTGTCTTGCTTCACATAGCCTATCACACCGTATTCGGACTTTTTCATTGTGTCCTGTATCAAGTCTACCATCGTTTTGTACGTCGTCGGTGTCGTTAAGCCAGAAAACGACCTGCAGGAAGAAAAAAGATATTCGATTATTACACCATACTGCAAAGCGAACATGCCTTTGTGACCCATACAACGCTTACCAGTAATTGTTTTCAAAGTCAATGCGACAGTGCAACGTTATACCGGAGCTTCGGAAACTGACCGTAAACTGGTGCTTTTCCGTCTGTGAATCCCGCACCAGGAACGTCCCGTTCACCTTCTGGGCAAGCCGTTTCTGTGCCGCTAGCCGTGTCAGCTTGCCCCAGTACCAACCGTACTGTAGCAGATCGATGCGCATCTGTGCCATCATGTCGTCCATGTCGGAAGCGCTCTGGTCGGTTGTGGCGGTGACGGATGATGGGTTCACCAACGGTGTTCTGCTATCTTCCACTGCATTTGGTTCAGTATCTCTACTGTTCATTATCACAGGCAGGTTGGCATTGGGTGATGAAAACCGTATCGGATTCTGGGCATGTCGTTCAATAACGATCCGCGCAAAATCATTTCCACTTACGCGCGAATCGGTCCCAGCAAGTCGATCCTGCGTCATACCACCATTGCAGCGGCTTGTGTCGTTGCAGGTTGTGTTTGTGCTGGCGGTGTTGCCGTTTGTTGTGGTCGCCCCCAATGTGTTGGCCACATTCGGCTCAAATGCTTTCACTTTGACCGAGGTGAATTTCTTCTGGAACCGTTTGCGCAGTGTGTAAAATACGCTACCACCTTCGTGTTGACTATTGTGATTGTTTTCATCGCTGGTAAACAACTCATCCTTGACAGGTCCTGCACCATCGTTCTTCTTGGTGTGGGCTGTGGCCACCACCACGGTCGTGGCGGACGAGGACCGCTTTCTTCGGAGCGAGAGGAACCAATTGAACCGACAAATACCGTCCGTGGACGATGTACGCGGGGCAGTGGACGCTTTCGAGATTCGGTCGGTATTGGATCGCCCGTGGGTGCTTTGTCGTCCACAAGCTTCCGCTGAAACGCTATCTGTCTGCTGCTCCATTGTCATCAACGGAGGGTAAATCACGGTTTGCGTACAACCACACGCAAACTGAACGATATTCACATTAGATACAGATTAGCCTTTTGAGCACCAACAGTATGAAAATGCTTTGCTTTTAGTTTGTGTTTTGTTTTGCCTGGGCCCGTTCGTTTAGCACTGGACTATGGCCAACGTCGGAGCCATTCTTGTTGATAGAGAACGTACAGAAAAATATCGGAATGTTTCGGAGAGCGAAAACATGACAGGAGAATAGCGGAGAGAAAAATTAAAGTGCAGGGTTTGACAGCCACTTTTCAAACGATCATAGCGAAAAGGCACTTTTTTCTTTTGCAAGATTAGAATTAATAAAATATCGTGTTTTGCGGAATTTACAATGGTTTCAACCAGGTAAATGGTGGTTCATCATGCATGTTTACGATTTGGACCATGTTTGAGAAAAACTTTTAAAAATAATTTTACTTTGAAATCAATCCTTGTGGAAGAGAAAATTTAGCCCTGCCTAGTTTGACATTTTGTTCATATGTTGCTGGATCTAAAAACAATAATGTTTTTTTCAGTCTTTTTGAACAGAACACAAATGTTAAAAGCGTTTGAAAATTAATTAAAAGATAAAATTTATTTGCTACAACTTATGGCACTAAGCAATTAAACTTTCGCAGTGGACTGTAGTTACGTTTCGATTTGGGAAGTCTTGCGTACGGGAGAACGTTCCGGGTGATATGTGGTACCAATCTAGTAGAGCGAAGACAAGAGTCGCAATTACTATATCAACGGTCATTTGCTTTCCAGTAGTAGACGCTCAAAAAATGACAGAATACTAACTATGGAGATAGTAAACATTTTAAGGTTGTTGTTGTTTAAAAAGATTGCAACGAAGCAAGAGCTGCCCATCAGTGGCAGCTGTACATAATGTTGTTTATTTCATGCTTTATTCATTAAAAAAAATAAATATCAATTATAATAATAAATTTGATATCGAAACCGGGAATCAATGGTATGTATTCATCTGAAAACGCTCCTTTCCTTTGCAAATGCTGACTTTCTGCATAGATCGTTACTATACAGCATGTATGGCAAAGAAGAATTAAAGAACAATACTTTTAATGGTTTTTTTGTTTTTTACTGTCCAATCATTAAGCCACTCATTTTGGCTCACATATATTTTCATTATTTCTGCTGATATTTTGGTAAAGCAGGAAGATGATCGATCGCAGATTAGACTTGCAACTTGGCCTATCTGCCTTGTTAGACCCAACGTATAGTAGAGCACTATGGGACAAATTGAAACCTCTTCTGAGGTTGTATTTCAATGGTTAATCACATAATAGTGACGATCGAGTAGCGGTTTTGTTCAATTGCTTGTTCTCTCTTTTGGTAGGTAAAGATCTTTAAAAATGTTTCATAAAATAGAATTTGTATATTTCGTCTGTACGGTTTTGTAACGAACAAATTTTTGTTTTGAATAACCAATTAGGTAATACATTTTCCACACAACCATGCTAGTGCCGTATCCGATCGTGGAAGAGTCGCTGTCCTCTGCGCTATCTCAGTCACGCTGGGTATGATCCCTTGTTGGTGTTTGTGAATGAAGGGCTCATCAATCGATGATCGCTTAATTCCGTGCGACGTTATTTCTTTTCCCTTCTGGTGCAGTTATCAGTCCGACTGACCAATACAAACATATTTTTCCCCTAGCAAGAGATAAGGCATCGGGGTGCGTTAACGCCGAGGCCGCTAGAGGAAGAAAGCATCAAAAGTGCTCAAAGAATAGATTAAGGACTTCAGTCTAGTGCTGCGAGTCGCGACAAGTGCGCCGTTTTTGTGTGCGAGTTAGTTCCTCTCGGTGTGGCCCTCGTTGATTAAGGGCACAATAGGAAAGAAAGTTCTTCAACCGTTTACCGTGCAGCTGTTAGGTTAGGTTAAGCGTAACGTAGCACCAGCAGCAGCAGGCACAGTGGACGTGTTAGCGACAATCGTACGCGTTCCGAGCCGCATTCGTACGCCAACATGCCCGAGATGGTTGCTTTTAACAGCCCGGAAACGGTCATCCCGACCAGCTCCGATACCGACCGACCGCGGAAACCGCTGAAGAGGCGAACCAGTGCATTGAATACCATATTTTACTATCTCGGCCTAGAGCAACGTTCCGGCGAAGATGCCAAAGAAAACCAGTGCCTCCGAATACTTAGTGAGTTGCGTGTTACATTTTTCGGTGAATTATGTTCTAAACCTTACTACAGGAGCGTCACGCGCACGATCGTACAGCGAACGTAATTCAAGCATTTGCCAAACATCGTACGACGATTTGCTGCGATTACGCACAAATCGTATGGTGTCTTCTGGTGTGACCATGTGCTTGACAGCTGATGGCAGGTGAAATGTGATGGCTTCTCAAGTGCTAGATTTAAATAANGAAGATGCCAAAGAAAACCAGTGCCTCCGAATACTTAGTGAGTTGCGTGTTACATTTTTCGGTGAATTATGTTCTAAACCTTACTACAGGAGCGTCACGCGCACGATCGTACAGCGAACGTAATTCAAGCATTTGCCAAACATCGTACGACGATTTGCTGCGATTACGCACAAATCGTATGGTGTCTTCTGGTGTGACCATGTGCTTGACAGCTGATGGCAGGTGAAATGTGATGGCTTCTCAAGTGCTAGATTTAAATAATGAACTGCGCTGACCTCTGGCGCCTTATCTGTTCGATTTATCATGTTTCGGGGGCATCGAAAAAAAAGCGAAAAAAAAAGCGGACGATTGTCGAAAGTGAAACGTAAATGCGCGTGTTGGTTCATATCGCGATCGTACTCGTTTTTTCTACTGCTCTCATGGCTCTATAACCACACACACACACACTCACACACACACTGGTTGAATCATTTCCGAATCCAGTCCACGGCTACGGCTGTGATTTGATGTTGTATATTATTATGCTTTTTTTTTTGTTTGTTTGTTGTAAGTCGACACATTTTTGCTTCCGCATTAGATTCAACCGCCGCACAAATCATCACTATTGCTACACACAACGCAACCGGGAACTCCAAACGTTCGCCACGGGAAAGAACGACGCGTCCCGAGACTGGCGCTTCGCAACGTAAACGTTAAACACACTTGCGATCGTTGGCCGCGTATCAACAAATGCGGACGACGATGCGTTGATATGGGGCTCGATCGGCCGTATTCGGCACTGCCACATTGCGTACGGACGCAATATCAATTTTTGTGAAAGAAAACATGACATTTCGGGTCAAGGATTGTGATCGATGTGTGTGCCGCCGCCAGATCAGAAGTTAGGCTAGGTGTAGTGACTAAAGGGAAGCTTCTTGGTTCCCTTGTTGTTAGTTAGAGCGCGAGTGAGCGCGCACACACACAAGCCTCTAATCTAGTAGGAAGTATGCGAAGCTTTAGATTACACCCTTCACACACTGGCTGGCTGGTTGCTTGACTTGTTTCGCTGCCCTATTCAATTAGCTAACAAACATCCTTTGTACGGTGAGCAGCCATGGTTTCACCGATTGATCGCTTCCTCACCTATCGATACAGTGTGACGCCATTTTGCCCATGCACTTTAGTCGTCACCACGTTCCCGGTTGATTGTAGTGCACAATCGCTCGCGACCTCAAACCAGCTAGCAGCTCGGGGGCTAAGATGGGAATTTGCATTTGTGTCTGTCCGTTATTATTTTTTTTTCTCTCCTCTGGTTGTTTGCCATTTGCCTGTTACAAGATTTGCCCAGCGAGCATTATCGCAACGCGTCGATCTTGCCGGCAAGACCTCAAGCCATGTCAAGGAAATTGAAAACATACCCTTTTTGTCCGTGCCACGCTTCTCCCGAATCGGAAGAAATGTTTTACGACATGTGTACATGACATACATATTTCTGGTATTGACGATTAAACGATGTACCTAAGAGAAAAAAAGGGAAAAGAAGGGACAAAATGCTTCTTTCACTAGGACAAGTTGTTAGTTTGAAAGTGATCAGCTCAGCTGAAACGATCTGTGAATGAAGTGGGAAACCGAAAAAAATCCTTCCCCAACAAAGGAATGGATGTGCGAATGGTTCTCGTGCGCTAATCGCACGCTGTCGCTACTGTGTGCTTGTACCAAGGCCGCGAAAGGTCACTAAGCACGCATCTGAACACGCTGTTGATAATAATTTGGATCCTTTCATCTAGCGCCATAAGTGATTAATAACTTTGTGTGTGTGTGTGTGTGTGTCTGTGGAAACGATGGAAACGTACAAGTGTAAGCCTTTCTGTGTGAGGATTTTGTAAAAGCTGGTTGATGGTTAGATATCTGTATAAACTATTAATACATACGGTCGGCGTAGCTTGTGTGTGGAGTGTTTAATCGAATGAAGACTACTTCAAGCTTGTTGCTAGGCAGCGCTACACCTATTGTTCCATTATAGGTTCAAACTTTGCAAAAAGCATAAAATGGCTTTAACCACGCATTCGTTAAGATGTGTATAAATAGCCTAGATCGAACAGTCATAATAGTAGGCGAGAAGGCCCAGCAGTGTTTACCATCAAGCTGAATGCTCTGGTAGACTACCACTTCTATTCCGGAAGCTTTTGTTGCTGTCACCTTCCCTCTTGACTATACTGGGATTATTAATTCCTACATGAAGTACTGCTACAGTACGTAAGAAGTTTGCTTAGTACGTTGTCACTGGTTGTATTGCTCACTCCAATGTTTTGACCTAAAGAATTGTTCTTATCGTCGGTTTGAACTAGCCTCTCCGATATCCTGTTTTGTAAGCACATACCACTTGACTTACTAAGTCTAACTAAGTATGTTTGTCTAATCAATTATTTCAATTATTCTGTTCTGGAAATACATTACCTAAGTAACAGTATTTGCTATGTTGCTGAGGTAGTATGGCGTATAAATTTACTTTATTGAATGTTTTAAACTAACAATGGTACTCCATACTATACTTTGGGGTTTTCATCAAGATTGTATCACTTATTTGGACATTTAGTTCTTACTATTAGGAACAAGTTTAGATCTTCGAATGTCAACTCGTGAGGCGCTTCTATAGCACCAATAACTCTAGTTTGGATACTAAACGCTAGAGCTCTTTCTATATAGGCGAGCTAAAGTGAGTCAAGGCAATTAGTGCTTTTCTAGTTATATGACTAGCCCACGAGACCCTGACGGTTTTAATAACTTAGGAGGGGCTAATGAAGGAACTATTTTACTGTTTTTCTATCCATATATGAGAACAAAATCCCCTGTGCTATTTTTCCAAAAGGATTTTAGCTTTGGCTAACGTCCCTGAATGTTTCCCTGACTATTCGAATTAACGTTCTTTTCAATATTTCGTGCGTTAAATTAAACAACCAAAACATACACTGTTAATCGTTTGTTCGATACAGATTTTAACTGGAGTAACAGAATTTAAGGAGTAAATGAAATCTCACCTGCCGGTGAGCTTCATTCTTCACGTTTTAACGGAGAGTTTGTACAACTCTCTTCTGATGTAATACATTCACAGTGTTCAGTTAATCATTCATGAGTTGTATAACATGTGCTTTACTTGGTTTGTGTTGTAATTCCCTGTACTAATTATCAATTCACTGAAAGCGATTTATGTTATACATGAGCTATTTAGCATACGAATTAGTTGGTTCACGTTTTAATTCTGATATTTTTAGCTCTATGAATGAGTTGATGAATTCACACCTTCTTATATTTCCAATTCCCTCAAGAGATTCGGTATTCCCATCTGTAGTTTAGAAAGATTAAGTTTGTTCTGTATTAGAAGATAATTTTCTATAATCATATTAATCTTATTAAAAGTCCTGCTTGCTACACGGGAAGCCAACTAAACATTAGTAAACTAGGGCTATGTGTTAAATATTTGACATTTGATTTTTATCTAATTTAATTTGATGTTTTATTCAATATTATTTTAATATTGAATTTATTTTTTAATGCTATGCTTTAATGCTAAGCTATGCTGTTTGTTTAACAATGTATGTTTATTGTTTCACAGAATCGTATTCTGACCATCCAATATTCTACATTATTCAAATAGCATACTTATTATTATCACATTTTTTACATATGTATGATTTTTTGCTCTTCTTTCCAGTATTCGTAGTTCTATTTCTAGTATTTGTTGCAAGCGCAATTGGATTCATCATCATGTGGTGCACGGACATGTACAACAATTCCTTACTACAGGTAACTTTTTTAAATGAGTTTGCTTCAGCTATGTTAGAATCAAGTGCTATATTTCATTTTTTTCTTTTGCTTTAGCAATTAATACTTAAAGAAAATTCTACTGCGGCAGAATGGTGGGCAAGACCACCGGTATATCCTCTACTTAAGGTGCACATATTTAACTACACCAATGCGCAGGAGTTCCTCGATGGGAAAGCATCCAAGCTGAAGGTAGAAGATTTGGGCCCATACGTTTACAAAGAAACGGCAAAGAAAGTGAATGTAACGCACAATGGTGATGGAACCATCTCGTACCGGGTAAGTAAGTCAGGAAACGTTATTGCACAATTCACAGCTCGATAGGTCGAGATCAATCTCTCACCAGTGCTACCAGAAATAGTCGATTGGTACTAATGATCATGTTGTTTCTTCTCTTGTCTTATGTCACTAGGAGTATCGTGACATACAGTACCTGCCGGAAGAATCGAAAGGCAAACCGTACGATCAGGTCGTGGTACCGAACGTCGTGTTTCTAACCGGTGTTTCCAAGAAACGTGCGGAAGGATCGTTTAATCAGATCGCCTTCAATTTCGCCGCTCGATCTGCAGATTCCTCGGCGTTCATCAAGAAACCGGTCGAATCCTTGCTCTGGGGATACGAAGACAAGTTGCTAGCTTTAGCCAAAACAATGTTTGGCAATGAGATCGAAACTTCCCAGTTTGGCATGCTAATGACAGTAAGTACGATCACTGATGGCAGCAGATAAGCAACGAGTAAGTAAGTCTATTAACGTTGTTATGCTTTCCACGTTTGCTGCAGCGCAACGGAACCAGTGCGGAGAATTTTACTGTCTTCTCGGGCGAATCCAGTCTGCAGCAGCTGGGCATCATCAAACATTTGGACGGTAAGCCCCGGCTCGATTTGTGGCACACGGATGAGTGTGATCACGTCGGCGGAACCGATGGTTCCCAGTTTCCACCCCATCTGATGGACCGCAAGCACCCGCTCAAGGTGTTTATCAAGTCACTCTGCCGAAAGTTCCCACTCGCCTACGACAGTGAGGTGACAGCGCTCGATGGCATCCCGGCCTGGCGGTACAAAATCCCAACCAACGTGTTTTCGCATCCCGATGAGCACATGCCGAACCATTGCTTCTGCCACCTGGAGTCCGGTTCGTGCCCACCCAGCGGGCTGTTCAACATTACCGGCTGTTCGATGGGTGCGCCCATTTTTGCCTCATTTCCGCATTTCTACACCGGCGATCAACGGCTGATCGAGTCGATCGAGGGCGTGGAACCGGTGCAGGAAAAGCACGAAACGTACGCCGACATTCACCCGCGGTTAGCTTTTCCGATCGACGGTGCGTCACGGTTTCAGATCAACGTGCAAGTGCAGAAGGCGGCCATGATTTCGGGTAAGTAGTGTATCATCAGTGCAACTCAACTCAATATCTAACATTTGTCTGCGTAATGTTGCAGGACTGGAAGAGTTCAACGATGGCCAGTATTTACCGATAATCTGGCTGGAAGTCGTGCCGGGTATCATTTCGGACGAACTGCGCGCCATGATCTATCACAGCACGTACAGTGCTAACGCGATCCAGATGTCACTGCGCGTCGGTACGCTTGCAATCTTTGTGCTATCGTTCGTGCTGCTCATTGCCAAATGCTACTACCAAGCGAGGTGTTCCAGGAAAAAGTAATACCCTGCATCTACCGACACGACTCGAGCACCATCAAAAAGTGACGCCTTGTTTCGTACAAGAAAGAACGTGGAGTTACCCGCCGAAAAGCTCCATTCCAACATTTCACTATGAATACTCACCAGTTCGCTGAGCATTGCGTGCAAACATCCGTTTCGGCAATGCCGCTTCCATGCCCATCGTGTGCCCTTCTGCAGCAATATAGCATTAGGATCTTTTCGCATCGTAACAGTACGTAACAGCGTTCGAATCATCGATAGCAGTTTGTTTGATACGCAGCTACAAAAGTGCCCTCGTTAGAACGTTTGTTTGTTTGTTTTTTTTATTATCTTAAGCAGAGGTTTAGCGTTCCCATAGCTCCACCTGCCTGCTATTCTCTACGCGTTAGTGCGCAACTAAATGTGCCAGTTGGTAAGAAATAAGTTAGAATACGTCTTACGTAGTGTATCTGTTTTGTGTGTTTTTTTGTTGCTGTTTTATCTTGTAAATTACTCGTAACTCGCCTCCCCTTCCCGCGACCCTTAGCTGCGGCCTAACCTACATCCGTCTATGTAGTACGATCATAGGCCCCGACTCTACGCAAGTTGCTCTCGCTAACTTGCCCGGCTGATTACTGGCTGTGCATGCACATCGGGGAGGAAAATATCGCTTTAGAACGTGCTTCGATGCGCTGCATTGCATCCCAGTACTGCTAGGGCTATTAGTGGGCCAGATTGTTTCAGATTGTACTGCGTATTACCGGGCCCGTTCATTTCGCCGCTGAGAACCGTTTCGTTTAGCCGGCGGTCTGATAAATAGATAATGATAATAGCAATGCCGTTCGCCGTAAGTGACGTACCTCAACGAAGGCAATAAAACAAATTTCGTTGCTGATGTGTAGATATATATAAAACGATCGTATCATCGATGCATCGAACTGCATTGTTCGATTCGGGTGAAAGAAAAAAAAATAAGACTGCTTTTTTTTTGCACGCTGCACAAAACGCTGATGACCGTTTGCGTCATAATGATTGCGGATATATTTGTACTGGAATATAAAAGTCTAGATTATTGCTTAGCTTGGTTTGTCTTATCGATCATAACATCGATCAAACCTCGATCATACTCAAATAGCTAGAGCTTTTAGAGTTTTGCAGTACGAAGATGCAGAAGTTCTCGAATAACTCATTTATATCTCCAATTTCTTTCTAACTTGTGATTGCAACGTACATAATCCCTCCGATATCAAACTTCTGATTTCAGTTAATTTAATGTAGAGCAATGTAACAGGTTTATGAAATCTCCTTCGGGTCTCTGATCCTAAATTTATGAATATGTGTCTTTTAGCCAGCCCATTGAGACTATTAGCGGTGTAGATATTGTCATGGTAGCACTGATATCTGGCACGTTGTTTCATACGTAGGAGTGACTATCTTTCAGTGATTAAATAAATTAAGGAAAAAACTTTCTAGGACCGACCAAGAGTTCCTCTCTTGGTACTCTCTCTTCTTGGACCTATAAGACTCATAAGACATAAGACTATAAGCATCAGGTTAGAGTGTGCTTCCTACGAAGGAGCGGATCACATGAGATTTTGTACCGAACCTGTCCTGCCCATCTCCTGAAGTTGTAGTACGCCCTCTTTTAAGTTTGACGCACTCTAAGCTGATGACGAAGTCATTATGTCTCATTTGGCAGACATATTCATTTTTGTTACGTAGTCGAATGATCAATTTGGTATATCTTTTTACTACTGCATTCAATATGATAACCAGCTATATTCACTATTAGCATCAGGTTTTGAGAATTGGCAACTTTGACAGAAAAAAAAAATCTTCCCAAAACGATCACACAAAATGGAGCTTTAGAGAGAGAAAAAAAGTCCACATTGGCCCATTTGATTCGCTTCCATCCCTAATAAATGTTCGATTGTTCACGTAATGTCCGCCCACGAACAAACGAAAACATATCCAAAACTTTTCATACAATCCTACAAATGTGCATATATTTTGCATCATTTATAGTTGCTAACCTTTCTAATATAGTCAGCTTCCATCTTTCTCTTATCCACGGCAAGGCAACGGCATCTGTTGCACACTTTCTGTGTGCTCTTGGCGTGTGTCTGTATGTGTGGGCAAGAGGACGCAATTATAACGTGTCTGTTTTGGACTTTAGCGTTATGAGCGTTTCACCATGAACCATTTTGATAAACATTAACATTTTTGTATAATTCATCAGCACTGTTTGGCTCGCTGCCCGTTAAATGAAGCGCTGGTCTTTTCTTTTCGTTGCTTTATTGTTGAGAGTTGAGAGCTGTAGCTGCCATGTTCTGCACATGGCGGGCTCTTAACTTTCTTCCAACGAACAAATGCGGTACCGGTACAGGTGGCACCGTCCAAATGCTTCCTGCACCGGTCTAGGTCATATTTGCTAGCGTCGTACGGTGTGGTTGCACGTAAACAAAAGCAACGTTCTTCACAATTAGCACAACGTTTGCGTTTCCCCGGTTGACTAGCATTGAAGTCTTTCGATGGGTGACCGAAACGATCGTTGCCAAAAAAAAAAGAAAAAAAAATCGAAGGTAAAGAAACTAAAAACTCAATCGAAAGCCTCCGTAGGTAGAGACGCTCTGTTCTCCTATTTCGACATCCGCCTCGGTTTGCCACGGAAATCGGAAAGTCCGTTCCGGGGCGGGTCGACCAACCAGCGCATTAACCCTTTGGTGCAAAACGTGTGATTACATACCGAGTGGACAACTAATTATTGGAGTAAAAATAAATCTCATATGGACGGTTTCTTTTCTTGTTTAGTTCCCGGCATTTCCTGGCACAATTTAACCCGATCGGTAATTTCACAGCGAAAGATCAATCCCCTAGGAATGGAGTTTTCCCCTCCCCCCCCCCCCCCCCCCCCCCCCCCCCCCCTGCCCCCCCCCCGCCACCCCCCCCCCCCCCCCACCCCCCCCCCCCCCCCGCCCCCCCCCCCCCCCCCCCCACCCCCCCCCCCCCCCCCCGCCCGCCCGCCCCCCCCCCNGCCGGCGGTCTGATAAATAGATAATGATAATAGCAATGCCGTTCGCCGTAAGTGACGTACCTCAACGAAGGCAATAAAACAAATTTCGTTGCTGATGTGTAGATATATATAAAACGATCGTATCATCGATGCATCGAACTGCATTGTTCGATTCGGGTGAAAGAAAAAAAAATAAGACTGCTTTTTTTTTGCACGCTGCACAAAACGCTGATGACCGTTTGCGTCATAATGATTGCGGATATATTTGTACTGGAATATAAAAGTCTAGATTATTGCTTAGCTTGGTTTGTCTTATCGATCATAACATCGATCAAACCTCGATCATACTCAAATAGCTAGAGCTTTTAGAGTTTTGCAGTACGAAGATGCAGAAGTTCTCGAATAACTCATTTCTATCTCCAATTTCTTTCTAACTTGTGATTCCAACGTACATAATCCCTCCGATATCAAATTTCTGATTTCAGTTAATCTAATGTAGAGCAATGTAACAGGTTTATGAAATCTCCTTCGGGTCTCGGATCCTAAATTTATGAATATGTGTCTTTTAGCCAGCCCATTGAGACTATTAGCGGTGTAGATCCTGTCATGGTAGCACTGATATCTGGCACGTTGTTTCATACGTAGGAGTGACTATCTTTCAGTGATTAAATAAATTAAAGAAAAAACTATCTAGGACCGACTAAGAGTTCCTGAGATACTCTCTCTTCTTGGACCTAAATGACAATGCCAGCCATTCCAGGCTTATTAGATATCTTTTTACCAAGCATCAGGTTAGTGTGTGCTTCCTACGAAGGAGCGGTTCACATGAGATTTTGTACCGAACCTGTCTTGCCCATCTTCTGAAGTTGTAGTAGCGCTCTTTTAAGTTTTACGCACTCTAAGCTGATGACGAAGTCATTATGTCTCATTTGGCAGACATATTCATTTTTGTTACGTAGTCGAATGATCAATTTGGTATATCTTTTTACTACTGCATTCAATATGATAACCAGCTATATTCACTATTAGCATCAGGTTTTGAGAATTGGCAACTTTGACAGAAAAAAAAAATCTTCCCAAAACGATCACACAAAATGGAGCTTTAGAGAGAGAAAAAAAAGTCAACATTGGCCCATTTGATTCGCTTCCATCCCTAATAAATGTTCGATTGTTCACGTAATGTTCGCCCACGAACAAACGAAAACATATCCAAAACTTTCCATACAATCCTACAAATGTGCATATATTTTGCATCATTTATAGTTGCTAACCTTTCTAATATAGTCAGCTTCCATCTTTCTCTTATCCACGGCAAGGCAACGGCATCTGTTGCACACTTTCTGTGTGCTCTTGGCGTGTGCCTGTATGTGTGGGCAAGAGGACGCAATTATAACGTGTCTGTTTTGGACTTTAGCGTTATGAGCGTTTCACCATGAACCATTTTGATAAACATTAACATTTTTGTATAATTCATCAGCACTGTTTTGCTCGCTGCCCGTTAAATGAAGCGCTGGTCTTTTCTTTTCGTTGCTTTATTGTTGAGAGTTGAGAGCTGTAGCTGCCATGTTCTGCACATGACGGGCTCTTAACTTTCTTCCAACGAACAAATGCGGTACCGGTACAGGTGGCACCGTCCAAATGCTTCCTGCACCGGTCTAGGTCATATTTGCTAGCGTCGTACGGTGTGGTTGTACGTAAACAAAAGCAACGTTCTTCACAATTAGCACAACGTTTGCGTTTCCCCGGTTGACTAGCATCGAAGTCTTTCGATGGGTGACCGAAACGATCGTTGCCAAAAAAAAAATGAAAAGAATTCGAAGGTAAAGAAACTAAAAACTCAATCGAAAGCCTCCGTAGGTAGAGACGCTCTGTTCTCCTATTTCGACCTCCGCCTCGGTTTGCCACGGAAATCGGAAAGTCCGTTCCGGGGCGGGTCGACCAATCAGCGCATTAACCCTTTGGTGCAAAACGTGTGATTACATACCGAGTGGACAACTAATTATTGGAGTGAAAATAAATCTCATATGGACGGTTTTTTTTTCTTGTTTAGTTCCCGGCATTTCCTGGCACAATTTAACACGATCGGTAATTTCACAGCGAAAGATCGATCCCCTAGGAGTGGAGTTTTTTCCCCCCCCGGCAGGGTTAGTGCCTGTGGCAGGAAAGCAAACACGCATAATCTACCGTCCCGTGGTCGCTAGCCCCCACGCAAACGTAACCAGCGATCGTTATGGGCGATCGTGCAACGCACGTCGGACGGTTCAGTCGCTTGGTTGAACTCGACACGTTCGGAAGTAAGTCCCACACGGCAGTAGTGGAACACACATACAAGCCACGAGTTCCAGCACGATCGCTACCAGCGCACGGTCAGTCCTTTCGTTGCTTGCCTTTTTTTGATTTTTTGGTCCACACACGCGTACACGGTCGTCGGATTAGCGGTTTTTTGTTTGGTTGTGCCCCGAGTGTGTGTGTGTGTGTGTGTGCCCTTTTATTAAGTTTTTGTAAAGGCAATCTCGCCCATCGTCTCGATAGTGCGTACGCGCTTAGTGCCTGGTGCGTTTAGTGTGTTTCCTTCTCGTTCATCCGTTTTACGCGTTTTTGCAGTTCGCAATCCCGTTACGGATGTCGGAACGATATACAACAACAACAAAAAAAACATAAAAATTCGGTCACAGTCCAACCGTTGCAGCAGCTATTCATGCCGGTGGAACAAAAAAAAACGGTAACGGTGCTACACAGCGTTGTGATTCATGCGTACCCGTGTTTGTCATCTTCAGTTTGACGCGCGTTAAAAGATGGTTTGTGCCCGAAAGCTTATCATTGGCTTATCCAATACATTAAGTATGGCTGCAGTTGGCGGGCATTTTGTCCGTGTTAGTTGAACGGCGTGAGTGTGTAGCATGAGATGTAGCAACGATCACTTATTTCTCGCCATGCGTATTCCACAATGCGCTGGATACTTTTTTTGTTTGTTTCATTCCCACTTTATTTCCTTTTACTTCCGCTTATTTGCTTTAAAAAAAGCTTTCTATTTATACGTGTGTGTGTGTGTGTGTTTTTTTTGTTGTTTATTTTCTTTCTTTTGTGCCTTTTTTTTAAATATTTATTGACGTCACGTAGCAATATCGGTGTTGTGTGTGCTTTTTTTATTGCTTCTTCCTTCTTAATGTTTGCTTTAGTATCGTAGCTTTCATCCAGACCAGCAGCTTCCGTTGTGTGCCGTGTGTATATCGGTGTTCGATCGGTGTTCGTAAAAAAGCAAAAAATCACCCCAAAAGTTTAAGCCAGTTCCCGGGCAGCCGGTGGGGGTTTTTTTTGTTTTTGCAAACAAGCGTTCCTACGCGTGGCCTTTTACCGATGTGCGAGGATCAGTGAAGTGTGCTCGTAACCTCCAGTGTGTGTTTCTCTGTGTGTGTCACGGTGAGTGGTGTGAAAATCCAACCTCCAAGGTGTGTGTTGACATCATCCAACTGTCCTGCTGGTTTGGGCTTTCCGCTCAACTAAAGTGTGCCCAGACCGGACCGGACACGCAACGATCTGCAAGCTAGGCAACCGGATCGGATCGGATCGGATCACCCCATCGCCGAAATCGGAACGAGCTCATCATGTTTCTCGGCCGGCGCAACTTTAAGCTGTGTAAGTGCTTTCGAATATATTTTAAAACGTAACGTAATATGAGTCACGCGGTACGGGTGCGCAATGTACGGGATCCTTTCCAATTGCGATCGGACGGTGAAGCTGAAAAATGGCTCAAAAGGCTGATGCTGCTGTTTTTTTTTTCAAAATTATCTGTTCAACCCGTATTTTTTTTTTCCTCTCAAAAGAGGGGGAGTGAAAATTTTCTCTTTTTTACACAAAACAATCGCACACGAAAGATGAAGCAGGGGCAAACACATTTCCACATGCAGCCGTGCATCGGCGTGTGGTATCAATTCTAGTATATATATATTATTTGTTTTGCTTCACGTGTTGTTTCGATAGTCACACTCTCTCGTACGCTCAGGGGCCTTTCTTTCAACTGCACGGAAATTGTCGTGCTGCATGCACCGACTGTCGTTGCGTGGTGTGTTAAGTTAACTGTTAACCGACGCATGACCGAAACCAAACACTCGAAAATGGTGCAAAACTTTAGCAAAGCGCACACGAAACGTACGATTCGAAGCTGAAACGATATTTTGCTTCCCCTGCAAAGCGCAGTTCGCTTCGGGCCGCTGAGAAATCGATCAGTTTCACTGTCAGTAGGTCACGTGCCGATGCTAAGATCCTTGGTTCGTTTTGTTTTTTCTTTCTTTTCTGCGCGAAAACGCACCTACAAGCGAACGGTGGAAAATGGCTCATGCGTCTACTAATCCCAAAAACGCAACCACGAAAATTTTCCACCGCAACAAACGGCTGACGGTGAGGTGGTTTCGATGCGGTTTTTGCGCTCACGCTCACTCGGATGTGAAGCGATAATTGATCTCGCTTATATTTGGTGTTTTTTTGTTGTTGTTTTTGAAGGTGGTCTTTTTTTGTCTTTCTCAAAAAAAAACCAGCGAAAAACATAACGAAAAAACCTCCTGGTGGAAGACGCTGCGGGTGCGCTAATGTAAGAAGGAATTTTCATTCGGATAACGTGCTAGTAATTAGTGCTAATGGTCGCAAGTTGCAGCGAGCACGCTTTTAGACCGCTTAACGGTTTCTACGGATTCTAATGTGGTTAGAAATAGAATAAAGAAACACGCAACTTTGTTAGTACAAGAGACAATTCTTACAACAGAAACACTCTTTCTTTGTGTGTCCTTTGTAAGCCAAATGTTCAAGCACAATCAAGCGTTTTTAGGATTTCTTTGTTAACAATATGAAGTTTGTAAAATGAAGAAAAAACATATCTAAAACTCATCCATCAGCAACTGTTGAATTGTTTAACCTAAATAATTAATGTGACTAGATATCAAAATGAGCGGTAGTTTAAGTGTTTAATAATATAAATTATTTTAAAACGAAAGGTAAAACATATCTAAAATAATGTTCCTCTCGTGATTAAGTTTGAGATCAATATAGATATAAAGAAATATAGATATTTCTTCCATATAGATAATAATAATACTATATTTACTTAATTTTCCAAACCTTTTTAAAAGTATGGTGATACTGCTTAAACTGTGTGTTTTCAGCTCAATGCATTTTAAAGTATATCACGTAATAAGCGTTAAGGCGGTAGATCACAAGGACATCTATTACTACTACTACAGCGATACATAAGTAAGGCATTGTTTTCGAAAGGAGTTTTTTTTTTGCTTTGATTTCATTGAGTTCCAAATTTTATAGCATAATTACGGTTGGATGGTACCGCAAACAGCAAACCGATGGATGTATGAAAGCATTCAAGCGGTAGATAGAGCGTTGCTCAATTATTTCTATTATTGACCAGCTTCCTTATTGTGCTCACCGTTGAAACATATTATTGCACCGTATCTTATGGTAATTGTAACAACAAAAAAAAGAAGTGATTGTTCAAAACGCAGGACGCAAGTGATTCATTTCGAAGATGACCCTCAGTGCTTTTTCGTTCTGTAGTAGCGAAACACTTGTCCATGGATTCCTGACACATTAGGTAGTGTTAATTTCAGACTACCCCGATTTACAAATGCCAATGTATTTTAGGTTTTGTTTTCTATGCGCCGAGCGTTCCTAATGACCACCGATCGGCTGCCAATTGTAGTGGGGTGGCAGGGACAGCTAAACAACACAAGAAATACTTCACAACCTTCACTGACTTATCGGTGTGGATGCGTGACTTCGTTACCAAATGGTTCAGCTCAAG
>CM032178.1:28097035-28164042 GCA_018908115.1 Anopheles rivulorum
TTGTTGCACCTCATACTTGTCCTTAGTACTTTCCCGAGAACATAAGCGGGAAAGCCACTTTTTTATAAAATCCCGTAGACAGTTGAAGCAAAAGCTTGAGAAAGCCTTCTGCCGATAACACCTTCCCTTAGCGCACTAGCAATGTTTATGTTACGTGAGTTCGTTTCTTTCGTCGCTTCCACTTGTTTACTATCAAATACCAATCAACGCAGCGCATCATTTAATCGATGTGTGCGTGTTGGCAATCACTGCTCCATGTCCATGAACTATTGGTAAGAAATGTAAAAAAAAAAAACGGAATAAACTGCATCACTAATCCTATCACCGCATACGGCCTGATAACGGACTGCTCGAATGCGATGACGTCCCAGATACGACCGCACGCTTCAACCTCTCTGCTAGTCGAGTTCTCTGTCGGTTCATTGTGTAGCCGATTCATTCGATTGCTACTCACCAAGTGCAAGTTGTGCTAAATTTTGTCCCACATCGAAGAGGTTCAATATCAATGGCATTTACGATCGCGTGGTGAGTGCGAATCTAGAGCAGAATGGCGCTCCAATTGGGCTTACGCAACGAATGGAACACACGACACGGCATGGTTCTGATTATCGGTGCTACTTTTTTACCCGTGACACTCAATCACACCTTATCTCTAAACATTACGGTTTGATAACCCCTTATTGGCTATCTTTGTTATCGATTCGGTAACATCCAGCAGCAGTGAAGCTACAACCTAAATATTTCAGCATTTAAAAAATTAGAAAATATATATTCCATTTAGCCAAAGCTTCATAAGCTTCTCCACCAATATACTGGCCACACTTGGCTTTTGTTCTGCGCTCGCTGTGCTTCATCGCGACGTTTGCAAATATAATCACGCCCAGCATGTGCTCATATCAATGGCATGGCAGTACGAGTTGTTTCTGCCAGCCCAGCAAAACAATAAACAAAACCCGAACAGACACACACACACTCGCTCACCTCCCGGGCCATCCACGATGACGATGATGATCGTAAGGAGAAGTAAACGAAGCGGCATCGCTGACTAGAGATTGATAAGCGGTGAATATACGCGATAGTTGTTGCGTTATTGTGGGCATATTTTGGGTTTTAATCGTACCCGCTAGGGATGCCGACCAGTCCTGTACGGGCAGCCCGTTAGTACAGTGGTGGAGTCTTTTTAAAAAGCAATTATAATCCTTTTAACCAGTGATTGAAACGTTATTTCTTTACCGCACAGAGTGTTAGAAGTCACTTAAAGACGTTGTAAATAATTGTTCTACTGGAATTCTGGTGAAGTGGTGAAGCTATTTTAAAACAATCAAAAAGCTTATGAGATAAACCTCACAAACGATGGATGTAAAGCTGCTGAATGGAAATAAAATTCCAGTTCCTGCACGAAGAAAGCACACAAACGCTAAAGGTAAAACGCGTACCGTCGATCGGCAAATAAGTGGTCGAAATAAATTCACCGTTAAAGCGTTACGCGTTACACACGCCGGTGTTGAATATTTTCACTAGGAAATGAATTATACGATTACGCCGTAGTCTAAGCAGCAGACAGCTAGTGATAAGATTCCGTACTACCGAACCCAGAGCGTGTGTGAAGGAAGTGAAAATAAAATAGGAAATGCGTGTAACAAAAAAAAAGGACGTTTCTAATTCAGTTTGCACTCGGTAGCATTAGCCGATAAGTGCTTTGATGGGTGTGTTTAATAGTCTTTAATCTAATCTATCGCGCTAGTGCACTTTTAGGCATGATGTACTTACAACACAAAAAAAATGTTATATTTTAAATTAGGACCAAAATCAACCATCCTGCTTTACTATTTGTGGTTTATTCAGCAAACCAAAAGGCAGGGTGTGAAATTCACCACACAAAGTACGGCGAGCGATGCCCACTTGCACTGCTGGGGGAACCAAAGTGCCATAAACACACCCTGCTGCAACAAGGGCTGCTTATCTCGCCGATGCGTACATGACCTTCGCGTACGGCAGGCACATTGTTGTTGCTGATGTTCAATAAGGGAATCAAATCAGCCGTTTATTAAAAAGAAAAACCGGCTTATGTTTGCACATGCACTGTACTGTAGCTGCGTACATTATGGATGCGATATATTCCTACCGATCAATCATTTTGTTGTTGCGAGCGGCATCGTGGGCATTAATCGCGAGTTATCACTTCAGGATATACAAAACAGCGGTGACCTGCTTGCTTATAAATAATATATTGTTGCTCTATTCATAAAAAAACAACTAGCTTGCAAGTATAGTATAGGCTATAATAGTATAGGCGTTACTTAGATGGTAACGCTATAATACTGAACAAACATAACAAAATAAAAGGAATTACACATTAAAGTAAAAATTGAATATCTCGTGTTTCTGCATTAAAGTTCAAAGGACATAAGTCCAGTCTTAGAGATAAAAATCTAAGAATCTATATAGTAGCAACCATCAAGTAAAATCTTTTTATAAGTTCTCTTTTCTTTTTCTTATCTTAAGAGTTCTGATCTGATTTAAGAGTTTAAATATAGTCCAATCACATTTCCAAAGACTTTATCAAAAAATCCAAACGCTTGTTGAATCGATGATCAATTTCCAATAATTGCAAAAAGAACCGTTCTATTGATGATCATACAGGACAGCAAGAAGAACCTGTTAAAACGATTTATGAAATTCTCGATCAGAAGAGATAAAAATATGCGTGAAATCAATCTCGATTTCAGAAGATAAATATTAATAAAACTAAAAATACAAGCAATATATAGAAGTGGATAGTTAAGGATGAATAACCAACTTTGAACGGCTCATTTATTGGAAACAGTGCTTCGACTTTAGTGATAGGCCATATAGAATTAAGAATAAATTAATGAATACATCTTGCTAATCGCTAGTAATAGTTAGGCTACTTTATGCATTGCTAAATCATCCATTGATAACATTACATTCCCACAATGTTGTTGTATGTGACCAAATGATCATCCCCAGTAACTGACTGTTTGAAAAATGTATTGTACGAATGCAGCCTACAAGTACGCAGCCTATTTAAATGCATGAAAACTGGCACCAAACGAAGCGTAAAAAAGGCGTTTGGAAAATCAAAATTATAATAAAAAGCGATAGAAATCTTTTATTATTTTTTATTAATTATTATTTATCACATTACTTTTTTAATAAACACCATAATAAATTAAATAAAAGGAAATACCCTTAATGCATAAAAATCCTTTTTGATTTCAAAATTTTTCTTCCCTTTTTCACGATTGTATTTTAACAAACAAATATTCGTTTGTTTTGCAATTATTTCAGTACTATGTATTATCTGCACAACAACCACACTGTCTATTGCATGCTTCACCATCGGACTGTTTTTCCACATCTACAAACCAACCGAGCTAATACTAGAAGATCGGTTAACGATGCGCCAGATAATGCCATACTACCAATGGTGGAAAGACACGGACGATGTACTGGTACGTACAGCGTGTATTATACAGCAAATTGTGTTTAACTTTATCGGCCTCTTATCGTCGACCTGTGCGATCCCATTGCCGTGCCGTAGGTTACATGCCGAATATTCATCTTCAACGTCACCAACTCGGAGCGCTGGTTAGACGGTACGGACGATCAGCTCATGCTGGACGAGGTGGTCCCGATCGTGTACCGTGAAATGCTCGTGCATGATAACATTACGTTTCACGAGCACAATTCCACCATGTCGTACGTCACCAGAAGACGGCTAGTGTTTCTACCCGACCGGAATGTCCCGGGAATACTGAACAAAACTATCAC
Organism: Anopheles rivulorum; assembly: GCA_018908115.1. Lineage (NCBI taxonomy): Eukaryota > Metazoa > Arthropoda > Insecta > Diptera > Culicidae > Anopheles > Anopheles rivulorum. The sequence continues at coordinate 28,100,831 of CM032178.1, forward strand.
CGTACCGAACATTTCACTGCTGGTAAGGATCACAGAAGTAAGTGTGACTAAGAGTCTTGTGACTAAGAGAAAATCGATCCTTCCCTATTAACAGGGCGTTGCCGCACGGATGGAGAACGACAATTTCTTTGTGAAGCGTGGACTCAACTTAATTTACACGATGTCCGGCGATTCCGTCTTCAGCCGCATGACTGTGTACGACTACTTGTGGAACACGAGACCACCGTTTTTGGCCGAGGCCAGAAAGTTTGTCCCCGGTATGGTGCCGTCCGAGAATGTGGGCGTCTTAAAAACGGTATGGCTGAACAAGGTGACTTCGCTCATCGTTCCTTCAATGGTTTGAATGTTTGCCATTCCAGATGTACGAGGATAATGAGGAACATGTCAACGTACGGCACGGGAAGCAGTACGGGGATGATCAGTTTTTCATGATGAACACGTACGAGTACGAACCGACCGTGCCGGGATTCCGTCTCGCCAGAGGTGACTGTTTCGCTTCGATCCAGAACTCATCCGAGGGCGCGACTTATCCACAAAACTTGGACGAACATTCGGTGCTTATCTACTGGCGCAAAACGCTATGCCGAGCAGTGCCACTGTACTATGAGCGGCGCGTACAAAAGGGTCCACTGACGGGATACAAGTACGTGCTGCCGGATGATTCGTACGATCGTTTGCCGAACAGTACTGCCGACTGCTACAAAGGACAGTTTGGATTGCTTGAGGATGGCATGACTGATACGTCCAAATGTTCTCATGGTGAGTGAAGCGTTGGAGTTATTTAGCTTAGTATTTAAGCGGGTTTAGAAGTTAACTTGAATTTTAAATTCATCGATCTTTCGTCTATAGATTCCTTGTCTACCAAAACTTCTTTTCAAAGATTTGAAAGAGACCGATGATTGGGTTTTAAAATACAAGTTATTTTATTTCCATATTAATTCCTTCTTATATAGTAAGTTTGCAAGCATGATTTCGATCTGTTGTCACATTTGTTACCTAAGTTTTAAGCGTGATCTTTGTCTAACGTTTACGATCAATTTTTAGTTATGCTTATGTGTGGTTCCTATGAAAAAAGGAACTATCTCTTGTGTCGCATCTTAACGTACACGAGCGAATGTTTATTTAATTTTGCCTGCATCGATCTTTTCGCTTATCAAGCATTTCAATTGTTTATTTAGCGTCAGATTTCTAATTGCACTGCTTCGGAGGATGTTACGGATTGCGCATCGATCGCTTATGCTTCGTCGCTTGTCAGGATCATGAATACGATCTCAGCGTCAAGTTACAATTTCGGGCGAACGCTCGCATGCATGTGAGATCAATATTGAAAGATTAAATTGTAATTTTTGCATGAAGTTGCATTAGTTTTGTTGTGTTCTCACCAAGTAGAGTACCGATATGATTCACTGGTACAAGGCGATACCAAAGGGATCTTTAGTGAATTAATATTCAATACATCTCGATATGACCGATTCGGTCTAGGAATTCACATTCGAACAAAAGTGATTTCGAAAGGTGATTCCATCCTTCTCAAGCCAATGTTAGCATACCAAGTGGAATTTAGTACATTATTCAACTAAAACCTTTTTGAAATACGATAACGTTGGGAATATTCTATAGCAAAAATTCTTCAAAATTAAACTAGAAAACCTGCCCAATAGTTCAGGGAATCTTCACCACAGTTTTCTAACGTGAGTTTTCACATTTTGATGTGTACATGTGCTTAAAATATGTGTTTACAAAGTGTTGTGCTAATTATTCATACCCAATGCAAACACGTTTCGTATGCAGTGGTAGGAGAAATGTTTTTAGTATCAATTTCATGCACTAACACGCTGAAGTAAATTAAACTGTATTTAATGTGGAGCAAGGTTAGCCGTTCAAAACCCAAAATAAAGCAAAAAAAACCTTCACCCCTTCTCCACATTCACATTCGGCGATTGTTGGCCAAAGTCAACTAACTAACCGAAAGCACAGCAATTATCAGCCACAAAGCACAGCCGAGCGTATATAAAAGTATGTTACGCGTTACGTCTAACTGGGTCGAACCGAGGGAACCGAGTGGAAAGGGTAAACGATGGTTGGAACTGGTGGCACAAACTCTCGTTTCATTTCACCATTACATGTACAGAACAGTTTCCCTTTTGCCAAAGTGTACGATCCTCTAGCGATGCTAGAAAGGATCGCTTAATGCTTGTAGTGCAAAAGAGTGTCAATGTCAGTGGTGAGTGTACGGCTGGTGTAGCTAATGGGCACTAATGGTTCGTTATCACTTGCCGCTATCTCTTGGCAATCAAGCAAGCGAAGGGTGCATTATTGTTGGGACTTCCTACAATTAGCGATCGGTGTAGATCGAGCTTAATCTATCGCAAATGGAATGCATTTTCACAGACCGGGAGATCTCAATATTGCAAAATGAAATTATTTATTTAATATAGAAAGAAACTAGAGACATTTGTCATTGTTAGTTACACTGTTTAAAAAGTTTTTTGTTTATTCTCACCTGAATTTGTTTTGGGTTGGCTAATTAGAAACACTCGTTTCACGCTTCTCTAGCACTGTGAGGAACAACCGATTAAATTGCAATTTTTGCACACTTTTGTACACTCCAGAGCACGATTAGATTTCCACAGTTGGGACAAAATAAAACGTTGATTGCAATTAAAAAGATTTTAGAATAAAATTTCCTTCCCTTCTATCCTCGCCTAATGATAACGTTACTTTGCTTTGTATCACTGTAAATATCGTTTATCCTCCTTTTCTTCCCAGATGTTCCTATCGTAGCCACAAGTCCACACTTTTATGCGCGCAATTTCTCCACGGCACATAAGATAACGGGCATGAAACCGAACCGGGCAGAACAGCACAGCTACGCAATCGTCGATCCATCCTTCGGCATACCCTTGGATCAGTGTGCCCGAACGCAGACCAATCTGGCCATACCGAAGCTGACCGACTACTCGGAGGAAATCAAACGCTTCAGCGAGATGATCATACCGATGTTTTGGATTGAATATGTACGCACGAATCGCTAGCCTTTAAGCTTACTATCTTTCTGTCTAAACTTTCTTATTTAATACCGTCTTTGTTATTTCTTCAAAAACAGCATCAAAAAGAGCTTCCAACGTACATCGTGCGCACACTGCAAGCTTTCTACGTCATACGGGACGTCCAACCATACCTGCCGTACGTGCTATACCTGGCCTTCATACTACTGCTGACGGTAGCGTTCCGGGAAGCAGCACGCTACAAAATGCAGAGCAAAATATCTCCTACCAAGTGTACAAAGCCGAAGCTGACCAACCTCTAGCACGCACCAGGCAGCCGACAAAAGAAAAATCGATCAACGCTTACTTTGTTACTATAGTGTCCATACTTCACGGTCATCATGTAGGTGCCATTCCATTCTGTTTGTTTGTTTGTTTTTCTTGTGATAAGTTATAACGTTAGAATCTGGATAAATAAAAAGCGTAGTTTTGCTATATAATTTCAATCATTGTTTTCATTACCGTTCTCTGCATTATTTTGTTTTATTTCATACCTTTTACAATGGGGTTTTAAAATTAACAACAAGTCAGGCAAACATAATCCATAATTTTCTTATAATTTATACATTAAAAAAAAGGGGGGGGGGGGTATAAACCACCGTTTAAATGTTGTGTTAAATTAAAGGACAATTCTTGCCAGCGTATAAATATAATGCACAAAAAGCCTCACTTACGCTCTATATATCCCCCCTCTTTTTTGTTTGTTTAAACGCATGTTTTATGTGTATATGTCCGGAGTATCTTGCTATGGTGGGACCCCTTGGGTAACGACAAGATGCCCTCAAAGCACAACAACAAAGGAAAGAAAGAAGAAAAAAACAATCTCTATGGAAATATACAAACCAATGCTGCCTAACAAGGAACGCAAAAACACCTGCCAGCTATAGTTCACATTTAATTTAAGATCTTGCGCGTCTGTTCCTCCGGTTCGCCGCTAAACCGTTCGGCATAAATTTTATCACGTAACGCTGGCTGAAGTGCCGGTCCTAGCACCGGTTCTAGATCGGTGATCCGCTTCCGGAACCGCTCACTGTCCCTCGCTGCCATCTCCCAATCGCCCTTGCGTGCCTGCCGGTAGGCAAAGTCCCACGCTCTCATAACGTGCACCACCGGTTTTAAGTTGAAGCGAACCTACGGAATGGGAATGCGAATGTGCGAGAGATAGAGAGAGAGAATTAATGAATATTGCAACATATACACATGCCTCAATCAATTAAGGAGCTAGATCCACGATAGGTTATCAATTTCATCATTCTATATCACTTTATACTTCACAATAATGACATAATTATATCGATGGTTTTCTTTCGCGATTTCTCTCTTTCTACACCTTTCCATACTTAGTACACAAAAAAAAAGCTGAATTAAAATCGATTTTCAAATGGGCTCAATAGGTAGGACAGATAAGCTAAGCTTAGCTATTTGACAACAGTAGCATGATTTATCGAATCAATTAACAAATTTATTTAATAGTTTTAAAATACAATGTTTACGACATGATCACCCAGAAAAACGTTTTATTTTGTTCGGACAATTAATTTACTCGTTCTGCTAGTTATTGCATTGTACGAAAGATGGCGTTGGCATGTTCAAAGTAGAAACAATTTCGACTGGCATCACTGCTGATAAGGATTTCCTAGATGCCGTGTGGCTGTTTGCTGTACACTTTGCCTGCAGCAGTGCTGCCAGCCACAGGTTTTGTTACGTTACGAATCGTTACGAAATGTAGCGTTATTGCGAAGATCGTCGAAAGAAGCTTGACAAATTAAGACGAATTGTTTGTTTATTTAAAAATTGTTGCAAAAAAGACATTTGGTATCCCTTCCTAAAGTGTAAAAACAGTCAACAATATTGAACAATTGAGACGGAACATACAATAAAGTTCCGAAAACGACAGACGATCCTTTACGGCAATATATTAAAAACCATCTATACGATATTTTAAATCGCAATAGCATTGACAAAATTCCCAACAGTACAAAAAAGCTTCCACCCGAGAAACGATCGTATGAATCGTAAAACGGGAGTAAAAATTTAACAAAATGTATACCAACCCTTCTCAGTAGAAACAGCAAAAAAATGGGATTGCCCGAAAAAAAAACACAAATCATTCAAACATTGCATCAGTTACAACGAACGAAACATTCGTTCGATCGACGAAACAATGAATGGAGCGGGAATTTCCCAAAGTACGATGATTCATGAATGACGAAAGATCGGTTGTAAATGTTGACACCAACCTTCGTCGGCATCGCATCGCATGTGTCAACAATCCGCAAATAGCTGATCATTGACCTTGTTAGCAAAGATAAACATTCAAATGTATTTCTGTTCTCGTGTAAAGAACATTTAAAAAATCATATATATTTCTTCCAAAATTGGATACGTGATTTTTACACAACTTTTTTTACTAGCTATACAAAGGCCAGGGTCATTTATATTCATTCTTTCTACACAATATATATTAGTAGTAAGTATCACCAAAAAATTCGAAAATAAACCCACATACCTTCTTTTCCTCGAATCCAGACGATGAGTTAGAATCATCGTTCAGGTCGTCGTGATCTTCGCAAAACACGATACTATCGTCATCGTCATCATAATCTTCGAACCCANAGTGCCGGTCCTAGCACCGGTTCTAGATCGGTGATCCGCTTCCGGAACCGCTCACTGTCCCTCGCTGCCATCTCCCAATCGCCCTTGCGTGCCTGCCGGTAGGCAAAGTCCCACGCTCTCATAACGTGCACCACCGGTTTTAAGTTGAAGCGAACCTACGGAATGGGAATGCGAATGTGCGAGAGATAGAGAGAGAGAATTAATGAATATTGCAACATATACACATGCCTCAATCAATTAAGGAGCTAGATCCACGATAGGTTATCAATTTCATCATTCTATATCACTTTATACTTCACAATAATGACATAATTATATCGATGGTTTTCTTTCGCGATTTCTCTCTTTCTACACCTTTCCATACTTAGTACACAAAAAAAAAGCTGAATTAAAATCGATTTTCAAATGGGCTCAATAGGTAGGACAGATAAGCTAAGCTTAGCTATTTGACAACAGTAGCATGATTTATCGAATCAATTAACAAATTTATTTAATAGTTTTAAAATACAATGTTTACGACATGATCACCCAGAAAAACGTTTTATTTTGTTCGGACAATTAATTTACTCGTTCTGCTAGTTATTGCATTGTACGAAAGATGGCGTTGGCATGTTCAAAGTAGAAACAATTTCGACTGGCATCACTGCTGATAAGGATTTCCTAGATGCCGTGTGGCTGTTTGCTGTACACTTTGCCTGCAGCAGTGCTGCCAGCCACAGGTTTTGTTACGTTACGAATCGTTACGAAATGTAGCGTTATTGCGAAGATCGTCGAAAGAAGCTTGACAAATTAAGACGAATTGTTTGTTTATTTAAAAATTGTTGCAAAAAAGACATTTGGTATCCCTTCCTAAAGTGTAAAAACAGTCAACAATATTGAACAATTGAGACGGAACATACAATAAAGTTCCGAAAACGACAGACGATCCTTTACGGCAATATATTAAAAACCATCTATACGATATTTTAAATCGCAATAGCATTGACAAAATTCCCAACAGTACAAAAAAGCTTCCACCCGAGAAACGATCGTATGAATCGTAAAACGGGAGTAAAAATTTAACAAAATGTATACCAACCCTTCTCAGTAGAAACAGCAAAAAAATGGGATTGCCCGAAAAAAAAACACAAATCATTCAAACATTGCATCAGTTACAACGAACGAAACATTCGTTCGATCGACGAAACAATGAATGGAGCGGGAATTTCCCAAAGTACGATGATTCATGAATGACGAAAGATCGGTTGTAAATGTTGACACCAACCTTCGTCGGCATCGCATCGCATGTGTCAACAATCCGCAAATAGCTGATCATTGACCTTGTTAGCAAAGATAAACATTCAAATGTATTTCTGTTCTCGTGTAAAGAACATTTAAAAAATCATATATATTTCTTCCAAAATTGGATACGTGATTTTTACACAACTTTTTTTACTAGCTATACAAAGGCCAGGGTCATTTATATTCATTCTTTCTACACAATATATATTAGTAGTAAGTATCACCAAAAAATTCGAAAATAAACCCACATACCTTCTTTTCCTCGAATCCAGACGATGAGTTAGAATCATCGTTCAGGTCGTCGTGATCTTCGCAAAACACGATACTATCGTCATCGTCATCATAATCTTCGAACCCATCGCCACCTTCCAAGCTGCTGCCATCTTCACCGTCGTCCTCCGTAATGCCCTCGCTCGTGTAATCACTCTGTTCATCTTCCTCGTCCTCGTCATCACCGTGCCAAACGTAACTGAAGGCTTCACACAGATTCCGAGGACGCTGCCGTCGGGCAGGGCTGGCGGAAGGTGTCATGAACACGTCGTAATCCGTGAACACTACAAACTCCGCACGGCTGGGATCAATATCACATTTTTGTTGCTGCTGATCGGCGATCGTGTTCACCGTACCGGAAGCGGTGGAGGCAGGCGATTGTTTGGCGGGCTGGTGGTTTTGTTGTTGTTGTGGATTGCAGGGCAAAACTGGGACAGCTCGCACATTATCGGAAGACGCACGAAGATGCAAACTTTCCACCGGCACAATGTCTTGCAGTGCATCTTGAAAGCTTCCCACACTACCGGTCGATGAGGGACTGAAACCTGCCAAAAGACATCGCTGCGGCAATGACTGTGTGTCCATGGCATTGTCGTACATTGCATCCCGATAATCATAACCATAGCAGCAATCGTCGATCGTTAAGGCCTGATTATCATTCAGTATGTCTCTACGCAGTGCGTGTCGTTTCTTTTCCTTGCGATTTTTACCACAGCCTTTGCCACTGGCATCACCCGCTGCGACGTGCGTGTGTTGGTTAGCTTTGGATGGATCTTTTCGTCGCTTCCGAACGCGCCGTGGACGCAGAGCGCTACGTTCGCTACGCGCTAGTTGCTCTACGTAAACGCCTGCCGGGGTCATGGCAATGTCGTCGACCGTGCAACTGTAATCCAACGGCACCGTTAGCTGACCCTTGCCGTTCTTGTTCGTCTCGAATATCGGTATGCAGGGCGTCGAAGAGATGAACGGTTTCACCAAATATTCCCCCTTTTCGGCAGAACGATGCAATGACGTCGATTGTACGTCGGGTTTGGTTCCATAGCGACTCGCCATAGTGATCAAGTTGCTAACCACATTGAACACGTTTTCCACGATACTTGGTCGCTTTTGAGCGATGTACGCAGCGGGCGGTTCTGCAGGGTCGCCCATTTTAAGGTCAACCAGCTTTTCGCTAACATCTGGTACGTGAGCAGTGTGCTGCGGTTGTTGTTTTGACCATTCACTAAATTCCACTTCCGCCATGGCTGGAACAGTGCTGCGATTATCGTCAGATGACGTACGATGGTAACATTGCTTGCGTTCGGAAAGCATTGCGCACGGCATGAATATTTACACAGCTATTGCTACGTACCACTATGACTACCGTGTAGCAGAGTAACTAATTTCTATATACAGCAAATTTTCACACAACGATTGCGGTGCAATCCGATTGGGGAAATAATTTCTTCTATTATTCCGTCCGTTGCACGGTTACGATACGAAGGTTCAAACGTGCGCCATTAGTCACCATCGTAGCATGCAGCATCAACAACATTAGCGTAATTATGCGTAGAACGGGATGCTCGTTGTTCGTCGTGGGGCACGTCGAGAAAGCACGAGTGCTGGAGCACTGATTCTTTTGTTCGTTCGTACCAACACCACCGACGACACCAGCTCTGAGACAATGGTTTTCGACCTTCCAGCTGTTGGATTGTTGCAGATGCTGCGCGCTATTCAAAATACACCCTTTCCAGATGCAAAACGTTTCGTCGGACACTATGTTTTTGGCGGGTATTTCCATTATTAACTGTGATTTTCGTACTTTTCACTTGCGCTGTTGTTGCTTGCTATGTTGATTCGCCATTTTGTGCAGAAAAATTGTCGATTTCATTTCTGATGCAATAGAGCACATTGACAGCTGTCAGAGCGAAAACGTTGCAGCAAGAGGCGCTGGTCTCGGCGTTTCTTTTTTTTATAATGAAAGAACAACTGCACTTGAAAGGCTTAACGTACGGTTTTACACAAAACTTGGTTCGTATTCAGCTAATGAAACCGGTCTTCTGAAATATTGAAATATCAAATAAATCTATTATTTGCTCACTGATGCTTCTACAGCCTTTTACACTTTTACGAAATCATACGAGCAACACAAGAGAGACCATTGAATCATAGTGCTGAAAAACACAATAAGGGAAATTGTTTGCCAATTTTTATTTTCTCCATTTTTTGCTCTAAAATCATCGTACGCATCATTTGTTAGCAAAATTATCCATTCCATCGTTTGAAATCCTTGGCAACACTGAATGCGCGGCGAAATTTCGCCCCAACGTCAAATTTCTTTTATTTTTCCCGCTCATTTGTAGACTAAATATTAGCTCCGGCGTTTGCTGAAGAACGCAGCTCATTTGTTTATCTCTTTAAATTGAACTGATTGTGTTTTGTAAACGTCCTTAATAACTTTTCGATAAAATGTCCGGAACGCTCGATGTGTGTGAAAAGTACTACGGTACGAGAAATATTTACGAACTGTTCAGCGTAGAGAAAAATGCATCGGTGCAAGAGAGTGAGTAACAAATTCGTTCGATTTCGTACACAGAAGGAAGCCTATTTACCGGAAAGTATCTACTGATGAATAACGTTCTGTTTTGTTTTTTGTTTTGCAGTCAAGAAAGCATACTATCGGCTGTCGCTCCAAACACACCCCGACCGTGTTCCGGAGAGTGACAAAAAAGAGGCAACGGAAAAATTTAAAGTATTAAGCAAATTGTACAACATCCTCAGCGATAAGGATTCGCGCGCTATATACGACGAACGAGGCGTCGTTGATGATGATGACGATGCCAGCACCAATTGGATGGATATGTGGCAACAGTTCTTCAAACCGCTGACCACGGAAGATATTCAAAATTATCAGAAAAGCTACACCGGATCCGAAACGGAGCGTACCGACATTAAGCGTGCGTACCTTGGCGGAAAAGGTTGCATTAACTTCATGATGCAGACGGTCCCATTCATGACGTGCGAAGATGAACCACGCATCGCCGAGATCGTGCAGGAAATGATCGATCAAAAGGAGGTGCCGGAGTACGTGATCTTCACAAAGGAACCGAAAGAAAAGCGCAACCGGCGGCACAAAAAATATGCACGCGAAGCCAAAATTGCAAAAGAAGTCAAGCAGCAGCAGGAGAGTACAGCATCACTAGAACAGCAAATAGCGCTCAAGAGAAAGAGTGCATTCAGTTCGCTGATTGATTCGCTGGAAGCTAAATATGGTAACGGTGCGGACGAAGCTGACGATCTGTTCGAGCTGGACGATGAGCCACCGAAGAAGCGTAAGACGCAACAGCGAAAACGTGACGAAAGTGCTGGCCGATCAACCAAGGGAACCAACAAGGCTACGAAAAAGAAACCGGTGGCAGGCAGAAAGACTAAATCATCCAAATAGATTATAAGCACCATTGGACAATGTTGTCCCAAGCACCAGGAACACATTATGGAACATTTCTCCACTCCTGTTTTGAATATTATAAGGCAGGAAATATTTAAACATATTACTGTAATATCCATATTCTGTACTCTGTAGCCTAAGATGGAAAGAAATTAGAGTTAGGAAACACGATGCTACTTCGGCCACTTGCTACGAACTAGCAAAATAAATTGTTTGTGAAAGAATCGTCGTAACAACTAATGAAGGAATGTGTGTGTGTGTGTTTGTACGACTAAAGAAAATCACTATATAACGCTACAAAACGAAATACTAGAAAGATCCAGATTAAATTTGGTATAAATACTTAATTACTCATTGCTTTGTTGATGCATTACTTACTTAGCATGCGGTAAAACAGTTTAAAGCTTCTAAAATGTTCCTTTAACCGCTTATGTTTGATTGATGTCGTCAGCAAATTCTTTATTCTAGTTGGATTCCCAAAGTTTTCGTCCGAGAATTTCTGATGTCTCCTCTAGGCAAAGGTTGAAGAGTAAACAGGCGTGTACATCTTCAAATCGTAGTTCCTCTTGTTGTTAGCAAAGAGTCCTGAAAGTTTTTTAAACATCTTTAACTACCATTTGATGCGGGTCTTTATCATCTTTATCTTTACAAGTCCGTTAAGCTTTGCCGAGACCCCAAAAGAACGCATTACTTCGTATAGCTTTTCATGGTCTACGGTCGTCTAGACGGATCTGGTCAATGAATAATATGTTTCGGAATTATTTCTGATTAACGATCTGATTAGTCTATAGTATTTTGGAGCAAATGTTTTAGGCAGTTTTGGCCAATCAATTCTTAAGTTAACGGAAAAAGAAACAACTTGAACAATTTATACCATATGGTCACATATTCATTTAGTTTTATTGTTTGTTTCTCTTGCTTGCATGAAAATATTTCACGCTTCAAAAGTATCCTCCTAAACACTACATATATATCTCTTCCTGCCATTCTGTTTTGCATGATGATACACTGACCGATCAGCACTAATCGGTTGAGTTGAGTTAGCCACACCCTGCTCGGAGTCAGTGGTACCGGTATAATGTTATCTTACCTAACAAATGCTAATATAAGAAAGCAATTAAAAAATCTCACTATTGCATTACACAGTCACTTATTACTCAGTTACAGCAGGTTTCAGCACGCGCACTCAACACACGGGGAAATAAAATGCGAGTTAAAAGGCATTAGAGATGCCCGAACGATGCGGCGGGGAATTGTGGGTCGTGCGAAATGGAATGGTGTGTGTGAATTAAAAAATAACACAAAATACACGTACATCTTACACCGTAGAAAGCACACATTAATTGGCTAGAATTATAGCATAATGAGTTCGTTAACTTAAAAGAACTTTGCTTGTTACGCGTTTTAAAATCTCAAGTACAAAAAAATATATCACTGGAATGTCGCTTAGCACCATTATTGTGTAGCCCTTTTCTAATTGTACATATACAAGGAGAACCTGCACAATGCCGGTGGTTTATGTGTTTATGTGTACGAACTAAATTTGTGAGATAAAATCGTTGGATGGAATGTATGTGTGTGTATATAATATCACCACCAGGGGAAATAGATTAAAAATCACAACATAAAAGAGAGTACGTTCGTTGGGTACGGGGACACTAAAAGCAAACTTGTTGTACAAATGTGACACGCTTAGTTACTAAAATAATTTATCTGTTAGCGGATTTTTTTTTTTGTTCTACGGTATGGCAGTAAGCAGTAAAAGTTACAATCAAGTCTTTTGAATGCGGAACCATCTCTCCTGCAGTTCGAACAAAATCACTTCCCTTCGCTAAGCACAGGATCACAAAATCCTAGGAATAAGATCGGGAATTGTTTTTTTTTTCTTCTTCCAATTATCAGAGCAGATCGGTCCTATACGTTCTAGATAAAGGTTGTCTAAAATTGAAACATCATAAAAGCTCGCTTCTTCAAACGAAAGAAATTGCAAATTAAAATTGAGTATAACGTAAAAATTTAGCACTACACATATGCAGCTGTACGATTGTTCAAACTACACGCAGATCAAATGTAAAGTAAAAATTTCACCTACTTTCAGGCACTTTCATTCTTCGTTTCACTGTGTTTTGTTCGCCCTTTTTTCGCTTGTTCTATATATATTTTTTTAAGCATATTCACGCCTCATGCTTTCCCTCCCAATCTCTCTGCTTTCTCTACTACCGGCCTAATTTAGCTTCCAAAAACCCAGTTTAATGATCGTATAAAAAGCACATTGCGCTACAAATGTTTAACACCTACTATTCGATTATATGGAGCAGCAGGTTCGCAATAATGTTCGAAAGCCATACTAATCGTTATTAACAACAATATTATACTCAAGGCAGTGCTCGCTCATTGCTCCCCTTCGTGTAGAATGGCAGTTGTTTCTGTTGTGCATGCAAATAAGCATCCTTTCTCTTGCACTTATGGAAAAAGAACACTTTCGTTAGCGCGTTTCATTTAAGCTACTGCTTATCAGGCTGTTTTACACTAATATGAACGTTCACAAAAACAACGTAAGTAACTGGTTGATGTTTGGGTTTATGTAGAGCATTAAAAAAAACACTAGTACACACGGTCGAAGGAACAGGAGGTTTCAGTACGTTTGCAGTGACAAAACAAAGCAAAAGCGGGCAGGAGAAACAGGATTGATTAAAATACGACCACAATCATTGTATATTCCTTAAATCGATCTGTATAAATATATACATCCAAAACATGAATGCAGCACCACTTGTTGTTGAGCCATGTGGCTATATTCATGCTATTGATAGTATAAATATATTACAAAACTCTCTCTCTCCTTTTCTTTGTCTCTGGTTCATCATCAACGTTTGCTTTTGTCCCATTTTCGTAAATATACATGTAAACGAATGGAGATCCGCGACGGGACCGGCGGGGAGTATTTTTTAGGGTTTGTATAGAGAGCACGAAATATGTAGCGCAAACGGTGGAAATTAACGCTGCAAGCCACTTCTCGGTTATCTAGACGTTGCAGGCTAGACGGTTGTTTCATCATCGTCATTGGATGCACTGTGAATGGTAAAGCACAGCGAGACATTATAATAGAGAACTTATGCAAAACATATACACAAAAAAACTAGTAAACATTTAATATAAAAAAACGATACCAAATTAATAGATTTTAAGCTATCATTATCATTTTAAATTGAAGCATAACGAACAAATTGATTAGTAAAACTAATTAAATTAATGAACAATAATTAAAATAAATTGATAATAAAAGGATTTCATAATAAAANCATGTTGTATATTCTGTTACTTCTTCTAAATATGTTACTGATTTTATAAAAACAATACTATAATTCTAATTATAGGCCCGCGTGGCGGCCCGGTGGAGTATTTGGCAACGGCGCTAGTTCCTAACACGACCGGACCGGGTTCAAATCCCATTCGGACCGTTCCCCCGTAGTGAGCACTGACTATGCAACTACGTGGTATCTAATAGTCTAGTAAGCCATTTGATGGCCGGCATGACCGAGTAGGTCGTTAAGCCAGAGAGAGAGAGAGAGAATTCTAATTACAACAATAATCAATTCAAATCAAATAATTAAATAACCAAAAATTCAATGCTCTAATGCTGCTAACAATTAAAATATGTTTAGAAAAAAACTAAGCTGTTTAAAAATAAACACTTAATTTAAAATAATACCCACTACCTCACCTTACAATAGTTTGTTGTTCCCTTGTTGAGATTTCTGTAAACATATGTTATATATTTTCTCCCGGATCCTTGTGTTTTGCAGGAGGAGGACACGGTTTATTCTAACATTTTTAGACGATCCCAACACCAGCTACTTTAACAGATGCGAATAAATGTTACGAATAAACAGAAATAACGATGATATCAGTTAGTTTAGGGATATAATTTGAGTTTGCTTGTTGGAATATTAATATTTAGTTGGCTTCGGTTATTTAGATAGAAAACAAAACAAACATAAAGCGAATACTTACTCGTTTCCACCATTTATCTGTCCCATGGATTGCAACGGTGCAGGCGAAAGTCCATCAGGGCCCCGCATAACTAGAGGCGGTGGAGACGAAGCAATATGCTCCATTTGTCCCATGTTTTCCATCCCACCGTTGTGATGCATTCGTGGCACACCGTTATGCACCAGATGATCCTCCTCGGCGGTGTACGGGAAGTTGTACGGATTTTTATCGGACCCTTCCGACATACGGTCCGATTCGCCCCCATTACCCGCCGGATGGTGCTTATGCTGTTGGCGCTGCTGTTGCTGATAATCGTTCTTTAGCAGCGATTGTACGCTCGACTTGAATGACATGACATGGGAACCGGGTGGGCTGTAGAGATCATTCGGAGCAGCAAGTGGGTGTCCGTGGTACGGTGACTCGGCACCTCCACCACTGGACCCATACCCGAGTGTTCGTGACCGCTCGTAAAGCGATTCTTTCAGTGCGTACGGATTTTCGTGCTGGTACGCACGCATATGATTGATGACCTGCATCGATCCTGTGTGTCGTGCTTCCGCAATCGGTACCCCGCCACCAGTGCTGCCAGTCACCGATGAGGCGTAATGATGGGGTAGCGTGCTGGAAGGGTTTACCGAAGCTTGCGAATCGTACCGTTTTGCGTAATCCGTCGGTGGCACATAATTATCCGTGTTACCGTAATTGCTGTAATTCCGATCACCGCGTAGGTCCGTGTTTGAATAGCCAATATTGTAGTTTTCTTGTATGTTTTCCAAAATCGACGGTGGCATGTTCATCCGGTTCTGGTGTAGGTATGAAGTTTCCGTGATGTCCGGATTCGGCAGTGAACCACCGTTTGTTGGCGACTTGTGAGGATGGGCCTCGTTATCTGAGGCTGTTTCCTGAGACCATCGACCTGTACAAGATAAAACCGTTTGTTACATTAATTCAATGTTTTTTTAGTCAATTACAATGATTATTTTCCAAAAAATAATCTTACACAACTTACCATTGCCAGGGGGTAAATAATTACCAGCATTCTGGGTAGGCCATCTAGTTGGTGTAACGTTCGGGAACAGCTGTAAAATAATTGCAAATGTATCATTGTTTACATTTCCTATGCTTTCCCAGACAAATGCTAAACGTTGTAATTCTCACCTGCGGACTCTGCACAACATGCAGCTCTGGTGGAGTCGTTGCCACATGCTCGGTAATGTTCGGCAGGTACGATGTACTGCATACACCAGTACTACGATGTGTGCTACTATTGCGTCCAACACGCGATTCCTCATCGTCACTCGAGTGGCTCGAGGCAAGTTCCAGACTTCGGCCATCCGTCTCACTGCCCGAATCCGAATCTCGGCGGTGTCTTCGATGGCTGCGACGTTCCCCGTCCCGCCCTTGGCCATTGTTTTTAATCTTACGCAGTGCGCTATCATCATAATGTCCGCGCATATAAGAAGCTACCCCGTCGCTGTTGTAATTCGACGTAGACGTTGAAGTGTGCCTAAACTGACCATCGCTACGATACGGGCTGGAGCTAGTTTTAGCTGTGCTGCGCGACGTCGTGCTAGATGTACTGATGCCAATGTTTCTCCGTGCCGTATCATACTGGCCACTCGAACCACCCGCAAAACCGGGCGTCTTCGGTGAGCCTACATTCTGCGAACTGTTGCTGATCGCGATCGATGATTCGAGCAGCGGTACTTTACGACCGATGCAACGCAAAAAGGCATTATGCAGATTTTCGCGCACGCGTTTGTTAATTATGCAGTATCCGATGATCGAGAAGAGGGAATGCATAATGATCACCGCCGAGAGAAGCATATTGAGCAGTTGCGAATTTTCGGACGCGGACAGCACCGCTAGAACCCACATAATTCCTAGCAGGGGAAGTGACACGACGGACAACCACAGCAGTGTGCGCAAGTTGCCAAATCCCAGCACATGGTCCTTGATCGTGAATGCGGCTTTTACCGATAGGAACAGTATAAACAGATCAAACACCGAAACGATTGCGATCGGTCCAACCATCCACCAGATGACGGACTCGTACACCGACAGCCAACAGCTATGGAGAGGAAAAAAAAAATCAACATTATCTTAACGTTTTCGGCTGAAGATGATAAAACTCTACTTACAACAAACTGTTTCCATATTCATGCACGCGTACGCCAACGGAAAGACCCACAAGCAATGCAGGCGCACCGTATCCTATCGTATGGTAGAATCCCATCGGTCCATGGTTAATGTCACGCATTTCTGTTAGCATGCGATACAGATGCACGCAATCCACCGTGGTCCAAGCGAAGGCCGCCAGCCAAGAATAGTGTAGCGCAATAGCAACCAGCTTGCATGGGAACTAAAATGCAGGAAAAGAAATATAAATCAATTTAATCAGTGCAAAGTAGTCACTTCAATCGTCTTGCTATACATACCTCATTGTCGAGCAGATCTCGACGCGCCTGTATGGCTACGAAAAAGAGCAACTCGGCGGAGAAAATGCAAAACAGTAAATTCTGATGAATACTGTTCGAGTTTGTCTGAAGCCCGCGAAGCAACGCCAACGAAATGATGACCGCAAACAGAATCGGCAGCGAAAGCAGGAATGCTGAGTAGGAAGTAATTTGCACCAACAGTGAAGGTTCCGGTATATCCTCCGGATCGATAATATCTACTAGCACCGCATAGGTGGCAAGCTGATTGCACGTACAGTTCACCAAAATCGTATCATTGCTGCCGATCGATTCATAATTCGGTATCTCCGTCTGGCACCCGATCCGCGTCCAAAGGTTTGCATGTGTGTTCCAGCGAACACACTGCGGGTTGGATCGTGAAACAAACCTGTTCCGGGGAATGTTTAACCACATTTGCAACTTCAGCGCTTGTTTCAGATGTGTTTGGCCGAGCGGAACGTAATTGGTGCGCGATGTCGTATCCATCTCCGGCGGTTCAGTGATACCCTCGTCAGCCGTTACAATGCTTCGGCGCCGTTTACGGTACGATCCTTCTTGGGACGCTCGTTCCATGGAGGAAGTCGTATCGCTTCTAGCCAGCACCACCGTTTCCGGCAGATCATCATCGTGGAAAAAGTCTTCCCCTGTTTCGGCCGTGCTTACCATCGGGACTAGTGGTGCGTGCTGATCCAGCGTGTCTAACCCTTCGTCCTGATCGCTCATATCATGAATCGATATTTTAACCTCGTTCAGCGATAGCTTTTCATTCGCGCGCTCCGTACCGTGTTTAGCGGATGGCGGAGCAATCGTTTCCACCTGACTGTTTGCGAGTTTTTCCATCCCACCGTTGGATGGGAAGAACGTTTGGGTAAAGGTTTCCTTACCGGTGGTTGGTGTGACAATTGCGATCGACAGCACGCTACTAGCGATCTGCATTTCAACACCCCAGCGACGCGTTACCGTCTCGTCGAAATTGGCCGGGAACAGCTCACCAGCATCCTTGTACTGGGCGTAAGTGAAAATGGCACGATGTTCCGCGATTTGATTCACTATTTCATTCTTGTCCGGTGCCGTAATTCCCAGCATATCCAGCGGAATAAGTACCTTCGTGTGTCGATCGAATTTCGACCGATCCTGTATGTAGTTGTTGTACTTCGGGAAAGCGATCATGGGCTGCTTCTGTTTGGGTGCGCTTTGCAAAAACGAACTCGTGTCCGGCAGGATGACCGTTTCCGGATGATGACCGGCTGGTTCCTGTTTGCCCTTGGGCTGCTGCTTCGCGCCATGATTAAACTGTTTTACCATCTGCGATTCGTAGCCGAACAGCGATTCCGTTGTTACGATATCCATCCCGAGCACCATGTTTTTGTGCACAATCTCGAACGGATTCGTGTAGGTGTCGTGCTGTGATCGTGCCAGCACGATCATGTACTGATTGAAAGCGTCCACCAAATCATCCGGTCCACGCCCGGTAAGGTCTAGTACGCGTTTCCATTCACCCGCGTATCGCCGATCCAGTATCTCCCCGGCACTTTCCACCAAATTCCGCACGTAATGCTTGTCCTGGCTGTGCGAAAGGTTTAATCCCTGCTGGTACGATTCGTAGCGCATCAGCTCGTGTAGCATACGATCGGTTATCAGCAGATCCGCACCATACAGTTTGCTTTGCACGAACGATTGCCCATCGTTTAGCAGGTAGTCCAGCTCAAAGTCGCCTTCCCGCCACAGTGAAGTGCCGCCCATCGGCTTTTCCGAATCGATCGTGTAGAAATCCTTCATGCGACTATCGCGCCCTCCGTTTCCATCCTTATCGTTAGCCTGTCCACCGACGCTTATGCACGCTTGCTGTAGATTGGCAGCCACTTTTACCGAGATGAACGTGTTCAGTTCCAGCCCATCCACCTCTATCTGGGAGAGCTGTTTTCGAAGGTCCAGAAAAGCTTCCGAAGTGCAGTTGAACATATCGGGCGTACCCCAACCACTCTGCACCTGATCGCAACGTCTCGTACCCTTTCCTCTGGCCGGCGCAGGACAATTTTCAACTGCCAGCTCGCCAAACGCGGTACGTGGCCACCATAGTCCTGCGGAGTGTGATTTCGGGCAACCGTCGTACACTACCTCACAACCGTTGAGCGTTACCTCCGCGTACGGGTTCGAGCACGAATCACATCGTCTCCCGATCACACCCTCGCGACATTCGCACTGACCCGAGCTGTTACAAGATTTCCCGTACGAACCCACCGTGTAGCATTCGCACGGTAGGCAAACGGTATCGTTTACCGGCTGGTAGTGGTTCTCACGACAGTAACACTGTCCCGTGCTTTTGTCACAGTTCGGATGGTAGCCCTGCTTCACGTTACATTTGCATGGTCCACAGCTACGCTCACCCCACCAACCGGCCGGGCACGGTTGCTGCACGGTGTTCTCACAGTACTCGCCCGAACTTAAGCTACTGTTGCACTCGCACCGGTAACCCTTCGTGTTGAACGTATCCGCCCGGCAGATACCATTATCCGAGCAGGGTTTCACTGTGCAGACCGGTTTACATTCGTTGCCTACATATCCATGCATACACTCGCAGTACGCATCATCCCAGCTGCTCACACAGGTCGACTCTTCCGGACAATCGTCGGGACACTTGGCATTCGAGGCGCAGCCGTCCAGCACGTTTTCACGCACCGTTGGTCGCTTCAGCACCGACTGTACGCCACCGACGCGCACATCCTGTATGCATCCTTCGTAGTTTTCCGACGGACCACCGTAATGCTGCCCGATCGTTCCCTCCAAACCACCAATCACAATTCTTCCCACGTACAGGCCTTGAATCTTTTGCGTAACCGGCAGTACACCGTTCCGCTGGCCGTAATCCACCGTAAGCGATACCTCGGTCCCCATCCATTTAATCTCCACCCGATGCCAACGACCGTCCGCCAAGTCTGCTCCAGCAAGCTGCAACGGTTCTCCATTGTACAGGTATTGCAGAATACCGTCCCGAAGCGACACCACAGCCGAACTGTTCTGTCCGACCTGGATTTCCATCACGAAAGTGTCACGCTTCCGGGTGCGCAAAGAGAACGCCGTCAACCAGGGCAGCTGAATCGGGCGAAGCAGCGGATTGAAGCTTAATATGCCGTCACCGTGAAACCGCCATGGCAATGCAACCGACTCCTGACAGGCATTGCCAGTGAAACCATCGGGACAGTCACACTCCCATCCTTCGCCCCAACCTTCCCGACACGTGCCACCATTGAAGCAAGGTTCCGATGCGCACGAGGCTGCCTTCTGCGGACAACCGGCCACTGTACCGTTGTCGGCAATGTACGCACCCAGATCGACGTATCGCTGATCGATGTACAGATCCGAAATGCAACCGATGAAGCTGTGGGAACGAATGGGGAAGTAGGCCGGAATTTTGGGCAGACCGCCTATTTGCAGTGGGCCAGTTAGGTCGAAAAATCGGTGACATGGTTCGACCAGTGATGCACATCGTCTGTCCAGCACAAGGGTCGTTTGATTCGCACAATTCCATCGCTCTCCAAGTCCTGCCAATGCCGTTGCCGTATCACAGCTGTCCAGCGAAAGCAGTACGGTACGGTTGAAGTACTTCACCTCAACCGTATGCCAGTTACCGTCCGATACCTTACGTTGCTGATTGACCGTCACCGTTTCCACCTTATCGCCAAGGGAGAAGGAAAACGTTACCCGGCCGTTGATGATTTCGAGTGCGATAAAGTCATGCTGTTCGTTGTACCGTCCGTTGTACAGCAGTAGTCCACTGTCGCGCACGGTCGCAAACTTTAGCCGTATGCTAAACCGATGCCGTTGCCTCATGCCCGGGAATGTGAGGAACGAATTCCTAGTGAACGATCGCGACATAAGCTCGCACGTTTTCGTGTACGGTGGCCAATGTCCACCTTGACCGCTCGTCAGACAGCTGTACCCATCGCCGCACACTTCCGAAATGCACGGCTTTAAACCGGCGATCGACGTTTCACAGTTAACTCCAGTGTACTGCTCCGTACATACGCACGAATAGCCTCCCTCGCGGCGCATACAGCTGCCACCATTCTGGCAGGGATCGGAATAGCACAGATCCACTTCCGTATCGCAGAGATAGTGTTCCCTGCTGCCGGTAAACCCTTCCGGGCACTTGCAGGCAAACGTGTTGACTGGGTGTATCGGTCGAAACAGCACCGTATCGCTATGTATAAATCCGGACGCATTTCCAAACTTCAGCACCGACAAACATTGCTCGTAGTTTAGGCACGGCTCGCGCACACAAAGATTATCGTCAAACGGCAGCACACGAACCGTCGCCAGTCGTGCCAGTATCGCACGATTTAGGTAAATTCTTTCCTGCAGATACTGCGAGCTGTAGTACTCCTCGAACGCCACGTCCGGTCTGCGGGCGGAGAAGCTTACGTTCAAGATCTTGCCGCTCACATCGATATCTTCCTGGATCGAAAACAGGAAGATGTTCTCCTTCGGACACGGTACTATAGCGGCCAGCCCATCGAGGAAGAAGCTTAACAGCGGCGATAGGAACGCTTCCTCCGTCATCTCATCCAGTCGCACCGTTACCGAGTTGAAAAGCATATCCTCCGTAATGAGCCGCACGATTAGCTGCATGATCGCTTTCGCTTCATTGATGCCATCCGTTACCGATACCTCCATCGTGGCGAACTTCGGCACATTCGTGTTCAGTTGCGGACTCAACGTTAATCCTCCGGTAGAGCTGTTTAATCGTAGCAGGTTTGCATTGTTACCCGAAAGGATGCGGTACGTCAGCTTGTCCGTTACGTCGGCATCAAACGCTGGAATGCGCCCGATCACACCGCTAGGGAAACAGTCCCGGAAGTTGTTGAAAATTACTTGAAAATCTCGTAGCACCGGCGCATTGTCATTCACGTCCGTCACCAGTATCTCCACGTACACGTCATTGCGAAGTGGTGGACTGGCGGCACGAATGATCAGCTCGAACCGCTTGCGCGGTGATTCGTAGTCGAGCTCCGTCATCGTTAGTAGCTGTGCTCGGTCCGAACCCGGCCGTGTCACGAGTGAAAACGAGTTCGAATCATCACCACCGATGATCGAGTAGTGCACGATCGCGTTCACGCCCTCGTCGGGATCGTGTGCGTAGATCTCCCCGACCACCGATCCGACCGGACTGTTTTCCGGCACATACAGCGTCAGCTTATCGGAGGGAAACGTTGGCGGTGAATCGTTCACGTCATCTAAGCGAATCTGCACTTCCACGCTACTGCTCATTGTCGGCGTTCCCTTGTCACTGGCAATCGCTGTCAGATGGTACACCGGAATACTTTCGCGATCGAGCCCTTTATTGGTGCGTATCACACCGGAAATGGGATCCACCACGAACGAACCTTCATCCATGTCCTTCTGGCTGAGTGCGTACTTCACCCGCCCATTCAGGCCCATGTCAAGATCGGTGGCTGCGATCTGTACCACCGACGTTCCGATTAACGCATCTTCAGGTATCGTTGCTTGGTACAGTGGTACTTTAAATGCCGGCGCATTATCATTCACATCCGTCACACTTATTTCCACATCCGTTGTATCGCTGAGAGAAGGATTACCACCATCCTTTGCCGTTACCGTCAGTAGGTATCCGCTGGTGCTTTCCCGATCCAGCTTCGCGTTCGTTATGATGGCTCCCGTTTGTGCATTGATGGTAAACGGTTCGTTCGCTCCCAGCCCATTCACAGACTCGTCGTTCAGCAGGTACGTTATTTGTGCGTTAATACCCACATCGCTATCCGAAGCCGATACGACCAGCACCGTCGTGCCGATAGGAGCATCCTCGAACACGGACGCACTGTACGGTGCGTTCTCGAACACGGGCGCAAAGTTGTTCGCATCCGTTATGTTTATGTTTACTATGGCCGTGTCCGTCCGCTGGCCACTGTCGGTTGCCGTGATGGTGAGGGCAAACCTTCTCTCCTGCTTATAATCCAACGGTTGCGCTATCGTTATCAATCCGCGCCCATTCTGTGACGTTATGGCAAACCGGCCACGCGTATTGCCGGCCGTTATTTCGTAATGCAGCCTCGAATCTTCATCCGGATCGGTAGCCGTCACCGTTGTTACCGGTGTGCCCGGTGGTTGATCTTCGGCCAACATCGCTTCATAGTATTTCGGGCTAAACGTCGGATCGTTATCGTTCACATCCTGTATCGTCACAATGACGGAGGTGCTGGCAGACTTTGGAGGAATACCACCGTCAACAGCAACGACCTGAAAGCTGTACCGGCTCTGCTCTTCACGATCCAGCGACTTGGTTGTGTGTATCCAGCCAGTGCGCGGATCAACGGCCAGCGGCATCCCATCGTCCCGATTCTGTATGCTGTACGTTATCTCCGAGTTTGCTCCTTCGTCCGAATCGTACGCTTGCACGCGCACTATATTATACCCGACCGGTACACTCTCCAGCACCGCTTCCTGGAACTGGGAGGTATAGAACCGTGGTGCATTATCGTTCGCATCCAGCACGTTCACCAGCAGCTGTGTCGTATTGGAACGGGAAGGACTTCCTCCATCCTGGGCTCGAATCACCAACCGATAGCTTCTCACGCTCTCGTAGTCCAACGGTTTCACCAGCGACACATCGCCACTCATCGAATCAATTGAAAACTGTGATTGCGTATTGCCACCGATGATTGCATATCTGTTTGAATGGGAACGGAATGGTGAATAAAATAATTAGCTGCGTTTGATGGAGAGCTTTCGCTATCGAGGACATTCGGTGGAAACGTAAAGAGAAAATGTAAAGAGTTTCCAACAAAATAAAAAACATAATGTGGTTCGAGAAATAAGAGTGACCCATAATAGGGTGTATGATGATCGTTTTTTTAAATTAAAATGTCTAACACACAACTTTGGATAGTGAAGGTTCAAAGATGAGGAATTTTGTTACTGCTAAGTATGCTTAAAAACGGACTGCTTTCAAATCACGATGAACGCATCATAATACATTAAAGTTTATTATGATTTTACAATAAAAACATTAAAGGTTAGGAAAAGTAGCTAAAACAAGTAATATTTGAACCATTTACACTTTATTTTTGCTTCAAAATCGATGGAAGAAATCTCCCCGTTAGAAAATTCATTCAACATTCTGGGACGGGCATACTCTTCTTCAGTGAATAAAAAAAAAAACATTGAGTGGAAGTCGTCAACGTGAATCTTCATGGGGGAAACGGAGAAGTATTCAGAACCCACGTCTGCCATTGAAATTCAAAGTAAGGTGAGTTTCGTCATCGATTAAGATCACGACGTCGGGAAGATGTTTTCATTAGCACCTTCAACTAACACTTTCCCACAACAATCTCCATCTTGTCCAAGTACCTCTTTTTCCGGTTTCAACATCCCCGAGGCAATGGCAAGGTCACTTTGCCCTCCGTATTCATTTTTAGCGGTTGCAGCATTTCTATTCATCGCTTTCGCCTTCCTCCACCAGGGAGAAGATGTTATAAAAGGCCAGATCTTCTATATCCGACAAACAAAAAGGTGCCCCAAGATATAAAACTTCTTCGTAACGGGAATTAACCGACATTAGGAACAAATCTTCGATGGTAGTTGTTTAAATAGTTTTCCAAATTTGACTATAAATTTACTGATATAGTTAGCAAAATTTGTCTGAACACTACAGAATTGCTACAATAGCAAAACAAAAACCTCCTAAATCAGTCCATTAATGCACACATACACAGTATTGGTGTTAAATTTAAACAAACATTTGAATAAATCTGTTTAGGTATGCAGGTACATGCAAAACAAGCGATCGCAAGTACTCACCGTATAGCAGCATTGTTTCCCTGATCGGCATCCGTCGCCTGAATGTGGGCAATCACGTTGTTTTCATTCGCCCACTGATCCTCACGCACCTGCACCGTGTACGTTCGTTCGCTAAACTGCGGATAGTTGTCATTGTCGTCCAGAATTTTCACCAACACCGTCGTGGTGGCCGATTTGCGTTCCGTTTGCGGTGTTGCCATATCGGTAGCGGTTACCATAATTGTGTACATGCCCGAAACTTCCCGATCCAATGCACTTCGTGTCGATATCGTACCGCTGCGTGCATCGATGCGGAATTTCTGCGCATCAGCACCACTATTATCGTTCTCTGGTTGATGGAGCTCACTGGCACCGCCGTCCTGTACCATCGCCGTACCGGTCGCTTCCTGAGCTTCTCCAACGATGCTTGTGATGGCGTACTCTATGTCGGCATTCTTGCCGATATCCTGATCCGTGGCACGTATCGTTATTACCGTCGAACCAACGCTAACGCCCTCGCGAACGGTCGCGTGAAACTGTTCCGCCTCGAACGTCGGTGTGTGATCGTTGCAATCGAGCACATTCACCTGCAGCGTGGTGGTGCCGGAACGCGGTGGAAAGCTGTCATCGGTCGCAATGACACGGAAGTAGTGCACATCCATCAGCTCACGATCGAGCGTGGATGACGTCGTGACGATGCCGGTGCGCGAGTCCACCTTAAACATTGCCTGCGATCGTGAATCTAGCAGCGAAACGAGAGAATATACCACCGGCGAGTCTTCAGGATCGCGAGCCCGCACCGTGATAACGTTTGCACCGGACGGTTGTTCTTCCAGCACGGAGGCAACGTACAGAGCCTGTTCGAAGTATGGGCTTTGATTGCGCAACTCTCTCCGGACGCGTTTCGCAATATCCGTATCGTTCAGTTCCTGGTGATGGTAGACGATCTTCAACCGATGATCGGCATCGATAATATCCTTCCGGTCGCATCTCACATTGTACGTTATGATGACCTTCCACAGCGTTTCGGGAATGCAAAGGTCCCCGGTTGCAATCAAATCACCTGTGCGCGTTTCAATCTCGAACCGCTCATCGTTCACATCCAAATAACGCACCGCACAGTGGTGCAGCACCGTTTTGGGCAGAAATGCACTGATCGAATTGATGTACTGTGACTTCTTCAGACAAATGTGCTTCCACTTCTCCGTCGTGTGGATCGCATACGAAGCGTACGTTTCGGAGATCCACTGCTTGGCGTCGGCTATTTTACGGTGTATACGATCCACCGGCAGGTCCCTGATTTCACGCCGCTTGCGCGTTATAATGCCGTGCCGATATTCGTTCTCCAGCACGGTATCGAACAGGATGTCCCCTTCGCGGAAGGTCGTATAGTTGGTAACACTCGTAGCAGCCAACCAGGGATACTCGGAGCGATAGTAATGGAACCGTTCGCCCAGATATTCACCATACATGCGTTGATCATTGTGCTCAGCTTCCTCGTCTTCGCTTGCTGCAAGAGGAGCATCCACTGGCGTTGCTAGGCGATACACCGCTGCACGTTTGTGCCGCTGGTGATGATGATACCCAGTATCATCCTCTTCGAAAAGCTTCCGAAAGCTGGCGGCCACTGATTCGTCCTCGTCGGAGCAGTTGCGTCCCACGATGAAGATCCTTATCGGTAAGCTGTAATAGTCTATGCTACGCAACCGGTTCGAGGTAGAGTCGACGTAAAACGTAAACAGCGTAGGATAGTAGATGCCGTCACATTGCAGCTTCCGCTTCAGGCTCACTTGCCCATTGTCCGGATCTACCCGCAGCAGATGGTGCACGTAGTGGGCCGATTTGTGGGCATTGATTTTGTAGTGCCGGTCCGAGCCGAGCTTGTACACGGACGAGTTAAACAGCACCTTGCCCGGTTCGTCATCTTCGCCTGCGATTATCATGTATCCGTTGCATGTGCTACAGAGCAACATGAGCTGCAGTAGTACCGCTATCAGCGCAAGCCGTGCCGCTAGATTGCACCGTTGCACGTTCATGGTGAAATGGTGTTCCTGCGTGTGTTTTTGTTCGCTCCTTCGCCGGCTTGTTGTTCCGCGTTTCCAGCCAAAGTTTTGTGCACTAGCGTTTCACACTGCCGGACATGGTAGTAGTAGATCTGGGAAGTAGAAGAAAATCACACCACACCAAACGGTCAGCAAACAAACACACGCTCGCATCTATACTAGCGCTAGAATCCGCTACACTGGAACTAAACTAACAATTAACGATAGCCAACCGCTAGAGCGGACCACCCTACATCGAATAGGCAACTGTTCCCAACCCCTATGGTAACGAAGCGTACGCAGTCTTACGAACGAAGCGTACACAACCACGCCGGACCCCGCCAGTTGGTCGCGTATTAAATGCACCCTCTCCTAGCTAACGCGCCTTGCGAGTCCGTTTTTCTCAGTACGCCCAAAAAACAGGATGAATCATCGCTAGCGGCGGCGTTATCCCTATACCGTACACCGCGCACACCACACACCGAGGGAAAATATCGATTTTCCCCCTTATTTCTTGACTGGCGTGTGTATACGGAACAGGACAAACACAAGGATACACGAGCACGAAGCGTTTCGCTCTCGCACGGCGCCGAACGAATGTCGAGAAATATGCTAAGAACACCAAACAAACGATACCGCGGGGGCTATCGGGGGGGGGGTCGGCTTTCGCTCACCCTCGGTGCTGGGGCGCTGTTGTAGCGAAAATTATACGAAGCACGGGAACACGGGTATGGTAAGTAAAGTATATTGCTCGGGAAGGGCTCATCCTACGGGCGTTTTGTATCAAGGGCTTTCGCTTGACATACACGCCAATACACACACACACACACTTGTCTTGCTTGAGGTGTATGAAAAGGGCACCAAATATCTCCACCGTGTAGCGTGCCAACTCGGTACCAGCGGTCTTGGGCACGTACACGCGACATTGGTCTGCTTAAATATAAAGCAATCTCACATAAAAAAAAACCGGCATTTTTGCACATGCGAACTTTCCACGGAAAGTCCTTCTGAAGTGTGCTACAGCAACGTTGGCAGGACGCTTCGAGGAGTGGTTGAAGTTAATTAAAAATCCTTAGCAGGCATTGACTTCATTTTGATGCCACATTATTACAGCAAACAAATAAGCAGTTTCAAGTGGATAATTTATAAATTTGATATAAAGGTGCGTGCTTTTTTTGTTTTGACAAACGGTGTGACTAGCTTTTTTTGGGGGTTTCTCGCTTGTTTTTTTTTTTTTGTAAATAGTGTGAACATTAGGTTTAACTCTAATTAAATTACAAATTTAGCACGAAGAAGAGCTTATAACACGTGTTTCCTTGTTTGTTCTTTTAAACACATTAAACATAACCATAACTTATCCAATATTACGTTAAATACTCAATTCTATTTGAACACTGGAGGAATACCTGGATGTTTAACGTTTGTTTAAAAATTGTATTTATTTGAAATCGCACAGAAAATTACACAAAACATAATGAAGAAGAACTTAAATTCGAAGCTTAGATATGTTTGCGAATTTTAGCAAATCTTTTAAGGGAGATATAAACCAATTACGAAAAATGATCCTTTTTGTAAGTGTATAATTAATATTTCATTTATAATTCATAATTTGGTTAAATATTATTTATTTTTACTTAATTCATTAGTTTATTAATTACTTTCCTATTTTTGCAAGGATTCCTTCAACACTGGAATTGCTCAAAATTGAAAGATAAGAAAGAAAGATTTTTATATTTGCTTCACAAACAAAGAAATACGTGTTATTAACTTCTCCAGGTATTTAATTCTCATTGTTTTTAGGATGGTTTAATCTTCGAAATATATTTTTCTTAAACTAAAAACATACGTTGTTGTAAGGTTTTTTTGTTAAATAATAGTCCAGCTCACACAAAGCATTCTTTGGCAGAGTTTATAATTTTTAAACATTTTTTTGTAAATACTTAAAAACGCTAATCGCAACAGTTCGCTAGACGAACGACTGTAAACAAGTGTAAGGACAACAGTTTTTTTTTTCCTATTCGCTAAAGCATTTTTTGAATATTTTAACCCCTCGTACGCGTCTGGCTGATTGTGAAGTTTGGTAGCAAAAGAAAGAACCGATAAAAGAAAAGGCCCCATCTTCATTATCATAGCAGTTCCTGTTAGAGTTCAACCGGCCTACATTTTTCCCGCTACACCACGCCAGAGCGTGGCAGGAGCGAAATGTTTATCTCAAACAGGTTAGCTGCGCGATCCAGCCAGTCGCAGCATCTTTCACTCCCCGGGCACATGCCTGCGATTGGAAAAATGTGCTTGCGTAAGCAAAATCACACGAGAACTCCGCGCATATGTGGAGTGTGGAGAGCGCAGAAAGCTACGCGAGCCGCAGCAGCAAACTGCATGCCCAACGTTCGCGTCTAGAGCTGATGGCTACCGGTGGAGGCATACGCAAAAGCGCCGTGCTCCATTCGCTTTGATCGTAGCAGGCACGGGAAACTCAATCTAGCGGTAAACTGTCAATGACCGTCGCTGCCACTCTCTCTCTCTCCCGCACACCATTCATTCTTCACCGCACGGAACATCGGAAGGTTGGGGTCGTCTGCACGCGTCTTGTAGAGACACCCCGTTTCTTAGGCAGCATCACTCGAGAAAAAAAAAACGTGTGTAAAAAAAAACACACACACGTACACCGTTCGCACTGCACATGTATGGCATACACACTTTAGTGGGGGAGCCTGGTTTGGTACGTTGGTTACTCTGCTTTGGAGCTTTCATTCATCACTTACAAACACGGCTCACTTGGACGATGTTCGAACGTTTGCTAAATTTTCTACCTTTGTTGTCGGTTTAAATTATTTGGCTTTGTTTCCTGTTTCACTTATTTATTATTTATTTTTTTAAATACACAGCGCACATTAAAAAAACACACACACACACACAAAAGAACCGCATGTGAAAGAACCACACCGTACCGACAAGTGCATCTCAAGATCTGCACCGCACGCAGGAAGCACACGCATTCTTAGGTTTTCTCTCGCCCCTTTTTCCTTCGTTTATACCCTTTTTTTTTATTGCACATACTCCAGTTTCGTTTTGTATCGCTTCTCGTTTGCTTTCAAACACGCAAAAGGTAACACAAACACCGGGAATCGCGCGCGCACACACACACACATACACCTTCAAGCCCGAAGAACGCTGTGTCTTCGCAAACAAATCTCTCCCTCTCCTGAATGTCGGGAAAACAGGTTCAAAACGCACTGTGGCCAGCGTAAACAAAATGATGAATTTACCCAGTTTCACTTACTTTTCCGATGCTGCACTTTATCGCGAATTGTGGAGGACACTTTCGCACACACTTTACCGATAGTTTTGCGGGGAATAAGTTAGGATTTCATTTAAATAAATCCATTTAAATGCTACTCTACAGCGACCAGCCGTCCGTCTCGCTAGCAAGGTACTCGATTTATGTTGTGCTGCTCGAATTTTGTCCTTCACCATCGGTTGCACACAAAAGCGCACCCGATGGAAAGGGGAGATGACATTACATAAATTTGATATTTTATACTTTATGTTTTACTGAAAGTAAAAACAATTCTCTACCCGTAAATGGAAGCGATGAGCCGTTTTTGTGTTTTATTCGTTTAATATTCGTACTTACAGTACGCGTGTTTTATACGCAAAAGAAAACAGCTCACGAGCTGTCAGTTTTGAATTGTGCCGAATCGTTGTGCAACGGCATTTTTCAAGGACCCACGTGTGTTGTGGTTGTTGAACAGATTGTTACAGGCGTATAAGGCAAACATGTTTCTTATTATGCTAACTACAACTTTAAATGTAAAGTTGCACTCCTTTACCCATTTGTTTTGCATATTTCTTTCGCTTTTAACTACTAAATGTTGTTAATTGCTAAAGCTTTTTATTGTAATTGTATTTCGCTGTACAACGCAACATGGAGGGGATGTATGGCATCCGTACTAGCAAGTGCCCAGCACACAGGAAAGTGTGTACTCATTAAAATAGGTACCAATCGCGCATTCTAAATGCGTTGCGTCCAGATCCACATTGCAGCTGTAATAGAAGCGACAGTGTGTCGGATCGGGAAACAATCCCGGTCGTACACATTCGTACGGCACAATCGAGCCCGGTGGCATGTTGGACCAATCGCGCTGCACACACTGCCCGTGCTCGAACATTTGATTAGGCGGACAGCGGTACAAGCGTGGGCGCAACACCCGATTCCCATCGACCGTTTCCGCTGCACAGATGTAGTAGATATTGTTATTTCCCGGCCACGCATCCATCTGACCGACGATGGTGCAGTTAAACTGGGGCGACAGGCACACGGTATCGTTCAGCGCCAGTGAACAATCGCCGGTCGCGGGTGAAAAGGCTGCTGCACCGCAGTCCATGGTGATGGCTACCGGGTTGTTGCCGTTTCGGATGCACATGTGATACAGCCGGCAGTTGAACGGGTCCGGATATACGCCTGGTACGTTGCATTCGAAATTTCCTGCACCGCCCGGATTGCACGATCCGACCGTGGTCGAGCAGCCGCCCTCGAACTCGTTACAGTACAGTCCCTCGGTCGCATTGCATGACTCGACAAAGAACGTTTGCCAATCGGCGCCAATTTTCACGCACACCCCGACCGTGCTGCAGTCGTAGCAAAAAAGGCCCGGCGCCTGTCGATCGCCACAGGTCGAGGTTTGTAATTGTGTCACCGATATGACATGGCTTCCGGCGATCGTATGTATTAAACACTAAACAAAACCATGATACGGAGGGAATTTAAAAAGATAGTATTAGAAATTAATCATTAACCAAGGCATAAGTATGCTATAATTCTATAAAATTGGTAACAAATATTGGTAGACTTCATTTGTTCCACAAGGGCCGACAACCATTTGTCTCGACAACCATTTGCCAGCACCTTCCCTTCGCCGAATGAATCATTTAGCAGGCGTCATTGTATCGCCTCATCAATCGTGTTTCATCACTTTGATCACTGATAGTGTACTTAAAACATGGCTGCACTTCAATTAGCCTGAATTGCCATTGATGTGGTTGCACAGACACGGACTATTTTTGTTTGCCTAGTTAAATGGTACATTTTACACTCACAGTACGTACCACTAGAAATAGCGCCACTAGTAATATCGACGAAGCTTTCATCCTTTTACTACCAGTGGTCACAAATGTCGATTCACACAGCCGGAAAAAAAGCGATACCACGATCGTGCTGCTTACCCGCGATCGTGTACAGCTGCAAATAACCGCTAACTGTCGTATCGCTTTTCTTTTATAACGCTCACCGCATGCTCGTATCTACATCTGATAAAACACACAATACACGATGTATGCTACGATATCGTCCATCAGAAATGGACCGCAATATGGAAGGAAAATTCTTCAGCTTCAGTTCTTATCAACACCCATCATCATGATCGTTGGTACGACAACGAAAACAAAAAGACTACCATTATCAGTACAACCGTAGTGTGCCTTGGTGCCTTTGGCCGCTTCACCCTGATGCTTGATTGGAAGCGCATGAATGGGAATGTTAAACATTGGGAAAGTCCTCCTCTTCCATATCACAAATACTACGTGTGTTTGCTAGCATATTCCATCCGATTGGTTGGGCAATCGAAAAAAAACTGTTGTGAGACCCAGATTTATGACGAAGCGGGTCATGGTTTCCGGTTTTGTACTTCGAAAACACGTGTGTATTTAGCTTTGAATGCTACATGACAGATCCATTAACGCGCGAAAGTTAGTTTTTATTTATCGATCGTTGTTATCGCAACTAAAGCTTTACAGTAATAACTTCTTTACTTTCTACTTACCGATTTTTTTATATGATTTTTTGCGTTTGCTTAAGCTTCAATACGCAAGTTTACACCAATTCTTTCTTCACTCATTCACACAATTAACAAGGGGAAGCAGATAAATAACACGAACAGCAAAACGATCACCACAAACCAAACGTTCTTTCTTAAAGGTAGGAATTGTTTTATTTATCCTTTTTTTTTTGCGTTTTGTGTTTTGTTTTTTGCTTCACTAACGGCTAAATTTGTGCCAGCAAAATGGTATTACACAACGGAAATGGAATTCTGCAAAACCCATTCATATTCATAATCGGCGCAATAATTTAAAAAACGAAACGAAACACCGCAACGAAACAAGTATTGTTTTTTTGTTTTCCTCTGGTAAGCGAAATAAACACACCGTTTGCCTGGCCTGCGCAATAGTGAAAGAGCCCACGTGAATGTGTGTGTGGTGGTTCAATTTTCGCTTAACTTGTTTGAATTGATTTTGCCGAAAACAAAACAAAAATTGTTTAATTTTGATTTTCCTCTTATTTTTTCATTTCTTTTCTTTTCTTTTTTTTCTTTTGTTGTTCTCGTTTCGAATCCGTTTCCCATTATACACACACCATTTCAAGCATCGCTGTGTCCCTTTTTTTCTTTTGCGAAATCCAGCCATGTAACACTAGAATATAATAATAATAAATATGTACCACCGCGGCTACTGTGCTGGCCATTTCATTGTCGTGTGTCGGGAGTTTAGCTTTTTTCCCTCTTTTGTTTTTCCTTTTCCTTTCTACTCTTTGCTTTACTTCATGCAATCCGATCCGTTTGTAAATAATATCCAAGCATCGAAATAGTAGTTTAACGAACGAGGGCGCTTTTGGCTCCTTGGCGTCCTTCCTTGGCGTGTTCCAAGTTGCACATATATAAATGTTTAAATAGAAAAAAGCAGCACAAGGAACGGGAAAACTACAAGGATGTTACATTTATATATGCTCACTTACAAAAAAAAAGCAGTCACTGTTGGTTCTCTCATTTAATTTGCATTACACACGCACGCTTTTGCACAAAATACACCCTTTCTCCATAGCATTCTTCCCCACCCCCCCCCTGCATCAATGGGTGGTCTTCTGGCTTCCTTTAAATGGTCTGCGTATTGTTTCCCTTTCTTCTTCATTTGATTTACTTCTATCAACGTCGAAGTGTAATGAACACAGTTCGATACATCCAGTAAAAATGCTGCGCTCGCGTTCAAACTAGTGTACGGGGGTTCCACATTTTGTAAATATCCTATATACTGATGAAAGTTTTGTAAGAAAAGCACAGGCGGAAAGCTTACACAACACTCTCATTTGCATACATTGCATATTGTTCCCCCTAGATAGAGAGAGAGAGAGAGAGAGCGAGCGAAAACGAAAACCAAACAAGCAAACAAAACACTAAAACCATATTGCAAAATTGTTACGTCTCGATTCGGTGCTTCCTTCGGGCAGACGGGCGATTTATCTTTGCGTTGTAGCTAGACTACTACACGTCACTCACACACAGTAGGCCCACACATACACACAACAGTTTAGCGTCATCATCCATCTACATACCAATTCGGAATTTGATGGTTGCTAAGGATTTAATCCAGCTCACGCATTTATACGCATTAACGAACGTCTGCAGCTTGCACGAAGGAAACGAAACTAAATGCACGAAAGTAATCGTATCAATAGTAGGCACATTAATGTATAACAATTCAAAATATATATATATATATAGAGACACAAAATGGAGAAAACTTTCGCCTTCATTTCATCAGAGTGAGAGTATCCATCACACGATGGTTATCATTTACCAAATTTACTCATGCATGCACGCACGCAAGCCCTACGGTAGCACGCAAAATCAAAATACTCACATTAATTAAGTAAGAACAGTGGAAAACAAAACAAAAACAAAATAACACAAACAAACAAACGAAGACATTTTCATCGGTAGTAAAAAGCTATTTATGCAATCATAGCATGCAATGCGAAATGCGTCACCTTCCAACTTCGTTCGATATTCTCGTTCACCAATCACTTTCAACAACTTGTGGGGGGATATATCATGTTTAACTGACTCTTTCTTAGCTAGTTCGTTTAACGTCTTGTTCGTTATGTTTTTCGTGTTTTTTTTTTCTTTTTTAACTATCGCTCCCTTGACAATTATTCGTTCTACTGTTTTCCGAAAAGTGATGCTACTTACATCCAGTACGAAACCCCCGCATAACGTTGATGGGTGACCAAATGACGTATCTTTGCTGCAACAATCATCCGTAGGCTGCCGAACGGAAAGAAGCTATATTGGGTTGGATGATTTTGATTTGTTACTAAAATCTTAGTTTGCTCAAGCGCCTGTCCACCTGTATGAGCTTGTGTTTGCTTTTTCTCGTTCTGTTCTAACTATCTGTTATTTGTGTTCTCTTCGTCTTCTTCTGCAGTATTATAGTACTTCGATTTATCGGCTGTGTTGGTTTTTCATTTATCATTCATTTACGAATAAAAGCTGGCATGCTTTTGAGTGTTTCGGTTTCATTCATTGTGTAATGACGTGGGATGCATAAGTTCATTGTTTACTCAGTGCCCGGATGAGTACGGGGAAATATCATTGTATCCGTGTCCGGGTGTGTGTGTGTGTGTATTTTTTTTTTCTTCGTTCCAGCCTGTTCTTAAGCCTGTGCGTCCTAACAAGAGGACTAACACACCACGTTTATGCTGTGTATTTAATAATAAAGTTGTAGTTAAATAAAAATAGAATGACAAAAAAAAACATTATATATCATTTCAGCGATTGCATATTCGCATTTACGTCTACGGCAGGGTGGGGGATGTAATAGATGAAAGCGGGATGTAGCAACAACACCACATACAAAAGCTCTCTCTCTCACTTTTTTTTTTGCCTGCACACGTTTGTATCATCCTCCTTCTTTTCCTTCTCCTCATCATCCAACAATTGCATTGTCGGGACAGTGTATTTGCCCAAATTCGTTATCGAACAATCCTAGCGCAATGATACAGCTTCCCGTAGTGAATGCTGCAGCATTATTATATGTCTCTGCTGGCCTTGTTATAATCGCACGATTCTGTTTTACAATTTGCCCAACACACACACAAAAAAAAACCATAAATACATAACATTCGTTTAATCGTGCTGATTCATAAATAGCAATTCATATTCTCATATTACACGCGCTTACTAACCTCAAACGGGGTGCATTGTTTCAATCAGCACTTGTCCTATTGCATACAACTTCATGCACATACACATTTCGTGTTCCTCCCCCGCTTTGCCGAGAGAATTAAACTGTGTAAACTGTTGCGCATTCGATGATGCTTTCATATCATAAATTCTATACTCTACCAGGGGAGGAGGAGAACAGTTTACAACAAACAAAACGGATGAAATAAAAATTAAAAATGAAAATAGAAAAACAATACGCTAAAGAGAACAATAGTACAGCAGAGTTTGTTCTCTCTGTCTCTCTCTCTCTCTCTCTCTCTAGCGAAAAAAAAACTTACATACTACATACGGATATAATAAAGGGGCATTTTGTATAATCGAGTCGTGTTGGTATCTCGGCTCTCGTCGTTCAGGAAATCGTGTGATGGATATCTGGCGCGCCTGTGCATTTTCTCCCAAGTTGGACGAGCACGTGTTAGATCGTTGCTAAACCGTTTTGTTTGTTCCCGTGGGATAGGAAAACACCCTTTACGCAAACGAAAAAGGTGGCTCATCACTTTAAGAAGAAAACTCAAAAGCTCTCCACTGCCTTTTGCGAATGTTCGGACATTCGCATTTAGGACTCGACGCGCTTCTTGTCCTTTCGCTTTTTCAAGAACGATGGTGTCCTCAGACCCTTCTTCTTCTTCTTGTCCTTCTTAGGGGATCCATCGGTAGAAATATCCTGCAACTCAGAGAGAAGCCACATTTTTAGAACATCAAAGGTTCACCACCGCTCGGACAACAAGCCGGGGCGCGGACATGTTGCGTTAAGTTTGGTATAGCTACACTACTACTTACCTCTTTGCTGCTGTGCGAGAAGGTGCTCATATGTGCATCGGATTGTTCGCCATTTTGTACTTGCTCGCCTGAGACGAAAATAGTTGAAAGTAGTGATAATAAAATGTGCTCTTGCTTTCTAAGCGCAGATTCTTTTCTTCGTACGTAAACGAAAACAAAACTTGTTGCAAATAGTAAATAGAAGGATAAACTAACAAACTATTGAACGCAATTCTCGATTTACCACCATCATCCGGGGTATCATGCTTGTTCTTCTAGCACTGCTTTTTCTCTCCCACATTATCGACGATATTGGTAAACGAGTGGAACAGTTCGTCCAGATCGTGCTCCATCT
This sequence comes from Anopheles rivulorum, assembly GCA_018908115.1. Lineage (NCBI taxonomy): Eukaryota > Metazoa > Arthropoda > Insecta > Diptera > Culicidae > Anopheles > Anopheles rivulorum. The sequence goes on from CM032178.1 coordinate 28,137,927, forward strand.
TGGAGAACAAATAGAACATACTTTTGGCCAAACCTAAGGTATTGGGAAGTTCATGCCCGCCGTTGCAAGCGATCGAACTTCGAACACTTGCCATGCGGTTATAATCGATTGGCCAATCATTAGCCACCATGAGCAGAGAACTGGAATTCAATCCACCGGCATTGTTGTTACAGTCTGTTGTGCGATATCCACAACAGTTATCCATTTCGTGAAGGAATCCGGCAACACTCGGATACATCGCGCAGCGAATTTCTTCGCCGAAGGATTCGTTCTCCAAGCTATACGATCGAAACATGTTCCAATCCATGCGATCGCACGATAAACGCCATATAGGCACAGCCAGCTCATGGGCCAGCTGCGATAGGTCTTCTTTCCTTTCCGTGATGCAATGGAAATGTTGAATGCTGGCCATATCGGTAGCCACACGGAACCCATTGTAATTGCATGTCCTAAACGTTGGATACACCGCTCCCAAGTCTGCAAACCGCGCCACAGCACAATAATCGGTTCATTTTCGTGTTTTTCATTATTCGCAAAGAAGACAATACAGGTTAATAGGGAAGAAAGGAATAGATTATGTTATCATCGGTTGTAAAATTCGCAAAAGAAGCACACATAAACGTACCATACGCGAAGTATAGTCACTGACAGGTAAAAAGTAGCAGAACATTGACGACAACTGGTCCGTTGCCCGGACAATGTAAAAATCGTTTACACAGCTGCAGCAGTGATCCTATACCACCCGCACAAACGTACCTGCGTGTCATTTTTCGAGATAAACAAACACCCAACACCATCCAACAATTTCCGGGTACGCAAGCGTTCAAGGTGGTAACGGATCATCACTTCACATACAGGGCGGGGGATGTAAAATATGTCTTTACTCACTTACAGCCTTTGCCTTACAGTCCTTGCTGAATCGGTAAACCTGAAACTACATGCTTCGAGGGAGAAGGAGGGACCTTCTAACACTAAAATACCATTCCATACCATTTGGTTCCAACAAGTAAAACACAAACCATCTTTAAGATGCAAACGCGGGGTTCGCATTGTTTCGTACTTACCGTCGCTTAGTACTACCTCTGGCTGGCTTGGTTTGGGCGCTTGCTTAGTTTCTATTCTTAGGACGTGATGTTCTGAAAAACAACCAATAAGATACGTTACGTTACGGTCACGTTTCCCACAGCGCCCTGCTGCTTATCTCGTGCATTGCACATAATGGGAGACATAACATCTTACCTGCTGTTGTGTCTTCCTGTTCCGATTGACTTGGCGGGCTGACGAGCGATGCGCCCTTGGCAGGGCCACTAATCTGCAACGAGCTAAGTGCTTCCGATTCGGAGAAATCTGTATCCGTGCCTGCGGGAGGGGGGAAAAAAGAACACAAAACACAACACGTGATGAAGGTCGTTTGTTATTTGCACCACAAGTACAAGTGGTACGCGAAAGCAAATGTCAGGGACTTGACGAGACATTTGAAAAGTGCGCGAATTGCGTGCATGCTTACCATCACCGTGTCGCTTCTTTTCGACCGTCTTTTTGTATTCGTTCAGTTCGTCGTCTGTTACGGAATCGAATGGATTCTTGGCGTACGGTGCCTTGTAAACCGTCGCGTTGTGCTGATAACCGCGCTGAATGATGCCCTTGGAAGCGGCACCCATCAGTACGACGTGGTCGCCGGCAGCAGACACGTTCGCATCCTTCAGCCGGTTTGCCTCATCCCACGAAACACCCTCCAGAATGTGGGACTGTGGTCCAGCCGATATTTTATCTGCACGGCGATTATCTTTAATCTACGGGTATAATTAAAAGTGAAAAATGTATCGAATTTCTTCGATTTGCTCCCGTCACGTCACATCGTTTCACAGCTGCACTGCACTTACCTGCTGCTGAATTCTTTTGAACTCCCTCGGATTAGTGTTTGTCGGAACAAACTGATGCGCATGCTCGATCTTGACCGGCGTGGACGAATGCGTTGGAGACGGTTCCGCAACCCACTGAATATGATCAACACAAGCGATCAACAATCAAGCAAATGAAAGGTAAAACAAAAAGGATGAAAGAGATTCAATTAGAACATCAATATAATGGTAAACGATGTCTTGTGAATGCAGCTAATACGACATATCGATCCCCTTTAGATACAGATTCCATGAGAAAGCTGATTATTGTTTAGTATTCAAACAAACTTTGACTTTAAAACCACCGGATGAGCATGAACGGCCAAACGTTTCACAACAACGGTTCAAAACACAAAAAAACACCAAAACTTCAGTTTTTTGGACCAACCCACCGGCATTGAATCACACTAAGGTGGCTAGTGGCTTTTTTTTATTATTAATTGATTAATATGCTTGACGTTAATGTAACAAACGTTGTATTGGTAGTGCCGCTGTGTTATCTATGTACTGACAAACTACACTACACCTCTTGTGCTGAAAGGCTAACAACAATTCGTGCTAGATACACTGGGCGGGGAACAGGGCGTTCTATCTTAACCGGTTGATGCACTTGGTTATAAATTATCATTATTGCATGCTACACAATTTCGTTACACTTTCGCGAACACGATATTATCAAAATAAAGCTAGCCATTAGCAATCAATAAGAAGCTGCCACACGCACACACACATACGCACGCCCAAAATGTACGAGTATTTCATACGAGTAGCGGCGATTACGAATCGATTGTTTGTAACTATCATAAATATGTTGCTTCTCTTGTACCGTGGAATGTTAGTTGTTATTAGCTCGCTGTACTAAACACGCTTTTATGGCAGTTTATTTTAATTTTGCAAAAGGAATGTCTGCAAGTGCGTTCAATTGATATGAAGAATTTTTGTTATAGTTATATTATTAATTTAAAAACAAAAAAAAAACAAACAAACAATCATTTCAAACATCTTTGGTATGTGGCTAGACAAAACTACACAACATTGTACATTTGTCGTTTCACCAAATCCACCAAATCGAATTGGAATAAAATATGTGCGAAACAAATATGTTTGCGCTTCTGTTATAAATACTTTCTTGTTTTGTATCGAAATATTTTGCTAGATTGTAAATGAAAGCGCAGCTACTGGTTAAAAAATGTTACATTTAGTTTGTGCATAAGAAAATAAAACAAAACAAAAAAAGAGCAAGGAAAACAAGAGCCCTTTTCCAGATCCTTCCGGTAGTGTAAATAGAGCCAAAACTACACGAATGTTGGGTTAGTAGTAATAAAGTAGAGATTTTGTAAAATGTTCAATAGTCTAAGGAAAGGACACAATACGTTGCGTAAAACAGGGTTTTCCCACTGTAACTGACGAAGATCGCAAAGATCGAACTGTCGAATGATCGATCTTAGTATGATCGTAAGTTATTGCTGTGAACCGTAGGCGTTATATAGGGGGCGAAGGCATTGGTAAATAATTCGCTGCACCGCTGCGCTCAGTTGTGCAGTTGTGCCTGTTGCACCGTTGCGATTATTAGCTGCATTAGTTTAGATTCCCTTCAATTGTTACAATCTCTACCTTGGTAATCTTCTTCGGGTCCGGTGTACCGGTTTCTAGCACTTCCACCTTCTGGTACACGTTGGGCGAATTCAACCAACGGGTACGATCGCCAACCTTGCGCGGATCTCCCTTGCGCCAAATGCTGAAATGCAGCGAAGGAATACGAAAATAGATTAACCAAAACCGAAGAATGCACACCATTCCACCGAGTTTGCGGGTTGCCGAATCTGCTTACCCTTGCTTGAACAGTTCCTCCTCCTCGATTAAATAGCCTAATGATGACACTGCTGGCGGTACCTCGATGTCGTTGCGTGGCTTTGGAATATCGCCCTTCACCAACGGATTGCGGAAGATGTATCCGGTGCGGAAACCGGCATTGTCAAGCATACGCATGAGGGCTTCAAACTCAGAACCACCAACACGCCACTTCGGGGTCTGCAAATGTACGCATAAGAACATAAATTAGTTTTTTGTTTCAATTCACTAGCGACAGCTGCACGTCTTTAAATAAAGCTTTATATTAGGCAGCTAGTCGCTTATTTATGTTTATCGAATTATCATACTTTCGAAAGTTGTCCTTCCTTATTATCCGTAGTTTGAGCAGCAGCTGCCTCATGTCCCTCTCCGGACGGTTTGCGTGCAGCATCGTAGATAGCTTTGCGAGTTTCCTCCGGGATTAAAATCAAATTTTCCAGCCCAACTGGCAACAGCTTTAGCTGAGCTTCGCAAGCATGCACCATGTGGGTAACGTGGTAGAATGCTTCCTCGATAGTTTCGCCGCAACACAATGCTCCATGGTTGGACAGCAGCAACACCTTCGAGACGGGTCCCAGGCTGCGCAATAGTTTGTCCTTCTCTTCCGGTTCGTTCAGTGCTAATAACGAAGGAAAAATAAACGACACCACATAAAGACATCAAAATGGCGCAATTAGAAAATAAAAAGAATTCACATTACACGCGTGTTAAATTTTTGAACAAAAGATTAGATAAGACGTAAGAATTTGGATTAATCTGCGAGCCACGCTGCTCATTATGGCTATTTAATGGTGACTTCAAATGAGCTACTAACAGCAAGAGAAATACTTTATTCGCTTGCAGGGAATTATTAGAACTCTAACAATATTTGCATTAATTAAATGTAATTCAAAATCAATCGGTTCGGTTGTTTAATGGAAATACAAAACAAAAACATTCTCCTTACCTCCAGCGTACGTGTGGAAGGCTATTTCTCCCAGGAGGGCAGTGTGCTTCGTGAGTGGCTGTAATCCTTGCTTCAGTGCCGATACGGCGGTTACGGCACTGTAAGCCACATATATTGCACAACGAATATCCGGTCTGGCAGCATGGATTACGGAGTGGAGGGTGAACTCTGCGGAATGGAAAGACGAAGGCAGGAGGAGTGAAGAGACATTAGTTTAAAAAAAACACCACTCACCCAAAATCAAATGCGATTCTCTACTTACGACTAGTGTTGATGCCAAAGTTAGTTGTTCCATGTTCGACGATCTGTCCCTGCATGTTCACCTTGTTCAGTGAGGAAGCGGTAATCTCGTGAAACAGCATACCGTACGGGTTGACGAGGAACAGTTCCTGATCGGCATTCAAACGGGCCGTAATCTGGCACGCAATACCCTGGGTCCAGCCGAACAGATCCATCAGCCGGAAGGTGGCGGCCAGCTTGCAGCGCAGTATCTTTTCACCCTTCTCGTAGCTCATCAATGATGAAAATGACTAACATCGATGATAATCATGTNCGACTAGTGTTGATGCCAAAGTTAGTTGTTCCATGTTCGACGATCTGTCCCTGCATGTTCACCTTGTTCAGTGAGGAAGCGGTAATCTCGTGAAACAGCATACCGTACGGGTTGACGAGGAACAGTTCCTGATCGGCATTCAAACGGGCCGTAATCTGGCACGCAATACCCTGGGTCCAGCCGAACAGATCCATCAGCCGGAAGGTGGCGGCCAGCTTGCAGCGCAGTATCTTTTCACCTTTCTCGTAGCTCATCGACTCCACGCCACGGATATCGTTGATCGGTACCACGCAGTTCGAGCTCTTGAAGACGCTACCGATACGGGCGGCCGGCATACCCATGATATCGGACAGCTGCTGCAGTATCGTCGACGAGCCCTCGCGCATCTGGCCGTCCACGATTCGTTCCAGTTCCTCGCGGAACAGGCGCGAATTCATGATCGCTTCCACCCGCTTGCGGCGTTCCATTTCTCGCATATCCGCCTCAATGTCGGCCGGGCGCGGCTTGGTACCCTCCTCCTCGGATACCGTTTCCAGGCCACCATTTGTGTGAATCATTGCCGTCTCGGTTTCGGTTGCCATCCTGCAATGATTTGAGTTTCCCAATATCTATTAGCGATAACATAGCGATACCTTGAACCGTTCGCTCTCTGTTGCGCTTGCTGTGAAACGCTGCATCGCTCTCCTCTTCGCGCTGTTCGCGTTTGATTAAATATTGACATTTACGATCGGTGCCTACTTGATTTCTGCACTTGATGATGCTAGAACCGAGGTGTTGGCCCAGCCCTTGCCCAGCCCGATGAGGATGAGTGTTTGGAACCTTTTTTTTTTAAACCTTTTTCGACCCCGTCTACTATACCGTGTCTACTTCTGACCACAGATCAGATTCGATTATCTAGCCAGTTTAACGCAATCTGACACGATTGCGAGAGTTCAACAGAGTCGACGAACACAACAAGTGCAAACGGCTAACAAACACCAATAATGCTGCGCCGCGCATACAGACCGCTCCATTGTATGTCGGTGCCGCCGCGCTATACTTGGTAAATATATAGAAATGATGTCATCTCTATCAATCTATGAGCTCTTCGGGTCATTTATGCTCTCGCGCGCCCCCTGTTTATTGCTGCATTTTTTTTATGTTCCATTCAATCTCGTCACTCTGCCACTCTGTGAATTACCAATACACATACATACACAAACGCACACATACACACATGCACACACACACACACACGCATGCACGCTTCCTCTCAATCTTTAGCTCGCTCCCATCGCACCGAATCCACCTCATGACCGCATTCGCCCTAAATGTATATGCTGCCACCAATCGACTTTTCCTTATCGATGGGGCATGTATAGCATGTGACATATATATTATGCATACATAAATCTATACGCCCGCATGCGTACGTATGGGTGCGCAATAGAGAAAATTTGGAATCCTTAAAACAACGCACACACAAGAGCGCACGCACGTCGCATATACAGACGACTGCGGTGCATAGAGCTTCGCGTTTTTCTCTCCCCCGGCCTGCTCTGTTCAACCCCCGCTTCCTTGTTCGTCTTCCATCACTTGCCCAACTTGCGAGATGGGGCCGTTGTGTATTTTTTTTTTACAGCTATAATCCGCTACTAGTCAGCCAAAACGCTACTAGAAAGCCAAATCTCATCTTCTTTTCGATTGACCGCAACGATTACACACACGCACACACACACACACACACATGGGATGCGGCTCGCACACAAGCCGTTTCCGAAATTCGAATGATATCGCACATACAGCGGCACGCCCATCCGCGAGAGAGCCCCTGTCATATTTCGATTCACTTTTTTGACCCGTGCCCGCTATTAACCGAGAAAAGCTATTGGCCGTAATTTCCCTAACCAAATCCACACTGCACTCGACTATTGCGTTTCGCTAACGGTGCGCTACGACGTCATGGAGGCTTTTTGCCAAATATTATTCACCTGTCTGCACTGTTTCCGTTCCCAAATTTTTCGTTCAATTTCGCCTCGGCGTCTTCTTTCTCTGGGCACTTGAAAATTTTTCTGGCGATGAAAGCGCACGAACAAAAGGTTGCTTCACGCCGAACGCTTTGACATTTGGTGTGAACAGAAAAATGATTCAACAACGCGACAGTATAGGTACATTGCGGAGAACCGAATAAGACTGAAGTTTCAGCAATATGGTTCGTGTCTTGGATAAACAAAACGTATGGCACCACTTCAAATGCTAATTCAAATTCTGGAAACGAAGAAAGTTTCCAACTAAACATTGCTGATTGTGCTGATGCAGAAGAACAAAATAGAATTTTTTTAACATTTTTGAAAACACCTTTATTGGTACTTTTAAGCTTGATAATGTGTTACACGACCATTTGCACGCAGCAAACATTGTTTCTGCTGCACCGTTTTTCACCTACATTTCGTCACCCTGCTGTATTGTGTTGTGTTACATACACGGGGAGGAAATAGGGGTTTTCAAAATACCACAACAGAAAGAGATACCGGTTATTAACAGCTACGCGGCTATTTGATTAACACCACCGATTCAATACTAGGCACAAAGCATTAATTTCCGAACTGACCCGTAGGTCTAATATGTACTCACAAACGATCAGCCTAAATAAACACAAAGTTTGAGAATTCATTACAAGTAAGCGGGAAAGCAACTTAATATGCGCAATCCTTTCTACTGAGGCAATAATATGTAATAATGCATTATGAGCACAAGAAGAAAAAAAAAACAGTCTTGCTAAATGTGTTCATACACGCCCGGTAGGCAATCTTTTGAGTACATTTTTTGCAATATCAAAAGCAACCTTTACAAAACAAAACAAAAGGGGCAAATCAATGCGAAAGAAAATGAGTAAGCGCTCGCTATTCAAATGATATAAGATTCAGAGAGATAGATAGTGGTTCCGCTGGTTTCGGTGTTGTCACTTGCTTCAGCGCTGCTAGCCACCTGTTGGCGGATGCATTCGAACCAGATTTGAAACGATACGCGTGTCCATGGTTATAATTTACCAGCTGGAAGAACTCGTCCTGCAGCGGAAGATCCGACTCTTCCGCTGTCCATCCTTCTAGGGGGAATATTTTGGATGGTTCCTTTTTAAAATTACTTCGTTCGTTGCTGGAAAGATAAATACAAATTAATACAAAAGGCAACCATATTAACACTCCCACTTTACTCCCGCCTAGTGTGTAGAACATACCCTTTAAACGTTTTTGGAGGAAAGTAGATCATCGTGTTGGACCATATCAGTACCCAGTATCGTTGCCAAGATGCTACGGTCGGTTTGCGACCATACTTTAGGACAGTTTTCCGTTTCAAGTAACCTTCCACCAAGTTACCGCTCGTGATCGGTTCCAACTCGACCAACTGGAGTGCCGTCGGATGTTCCGATTCGTGGTCACTGCTATGACTGCCAACACCGGTTGCACCGATGCTGTTTGCGCGTTTAGCCTCCACATAGGAATCGTCCAGCAAATGTCGCATCTTACTCAAACCATCCACTACCTTCGTGTGGCGGCTGCTCGATGCGGATGAGGAGGCGCTTGACTGTTCGGAAGATCTAGGATAAAAAATGCTGCAGAAAAAAAAGCAAAAGTTCACCAATTAGTTACTTTTTCAGATGCGTGCATCATGCATCAATCGTAACACATACTTCGTCCCTAAGCTGTAACATTTCCTGTGGCCAGGTATAAACTGCCGTGCGTTTGAAGCAGTATGCTGGCTANATCGTCCAGCAAATGTCGCATCTTACTCAAACCATCCACTACCTTCGTGTGGCGGCTGCTCGATGCGGATGAGGAGGCGCTTGACTGTTCGGAAGATCTAGGATAAAAAATGCTGCAGAAAAAAAAGCAAAAGTTCACCAATTAGTTACTTTTTCAGATGCGTGCATCATGCATCAATCGTAACACATACTTCGTCCCTAAGCTGTAACATTTCCTGTGGCCAGGTATAAACTGCCGTGCGTTTGAAGCAGTATGCTGGCTAGTGTTTGGTACGCACAGCGTTGAATCGGGAGAATCTTCACCCTCCGTCAAAGCGATGGAAGTTCTCAGGCTGCGGCTCCCGATATCACTGTGGTCCGTTTTTGGTTTTGGTAAACGCACGGTACCGACAGACGTCGCACCGGATGCGGTCGCAGTAGGCTCCAAATTGAGAGACTTTCTAAAATCACAAATACACACACTAGATCATAAACGAGCCCGCAAGTTACAAGATAAATATGGATTTACTTGTATTGATCCTCCTCAAATATATTCTGAAGCTCGTCAATATACCGCCGGGACTGCAGGTAACGTAGCGTCGGTGGTACTGGACTGATGAACGTATAGTTCGAACTTTGGTAGCTAGATAACACCCGCAACACATTGTTCATTTTGGTATCACGTGCATAACTCTCCTCGCCCGATTTGCTAGGGTGCATTAAATCGATGTAAATAATATCCGTCAGAAATATCCCTGCAAACAACAACGGAAAATCATTAACCACAGTCAAACGAAAATGATACCAAAATCATGATGCCGCTCAGCGTACCTAGGTATGGTATACCCGGAAGTTTGAATTGATTTAAACATTTGCGCAGTGCCGCCCAATTATCGCTTTCATCAAACAGAAGGCTCAACCGATCGAGCTGTTGCTGGTCTTTGCGGGACACTAGTAACCAGCTTTCTTTAAGCCGATGCACGCTGGCACTTTTGAGTGCAGATATGACGGCAAATAAAGAATGAAGATTGTTGATGTCATGTAATTTCTTGGCCACCTGAAAGAACACAAGAAAAAAGAGATATACAGATACCCATACGACCTTGCATAGAAGTATGCATCGCTTTCCAATGAATTACCTTAATAAAATGGCTGATGATTTCGGCCCGATCCTTCGGACTAACGCCGTTGAGTATTTCCTGTACAGTCCAAAACGTCGTATGGTTGAAGCGTTTTGTGAACGCCACCACATTCGGTGCTAAAGTATGTTTGTTCTTCTTCGTCCAACCGCACCCGGTCAACTCCTCCGGTTGTATTGCATTGAAAATGGGAAAATCCAACAGCGTTATCTGTGCGGCCAGTTCGGCCGGTGATACCTGCTGGCAGCTGAATACAATCGACCCCACGTCACTGATCGTTGTATTCGGTGGTAAGCTGTACGACTTTTTCGAATAGCTATGCCATGGCCTACGTCGAATAGAAGATTAACGTTAGCAATTTTTTATCAACGCATGCTTTTTGCACGATAGCGTTACGAAAAATTACCTAAATGACGACGTTGCCGTGCATCCATCGTTGAGACTTTCGATCGAACCAGTAGTTGCTTTATGGCACAAGTGTTTATCGTCCAGCGGCTGACGATCGCGCTGTCGCTCGGGCTTACGTTTGCCGTCCTCGATCAATGGCGCATCGATGCTTCCATCTAGCGCTTTTTCCACATGCTGTTGCGAAACATTCCCAGAGGAGGAGGTGGAGAATCGCTCATATCCATCATCACCATCGCCATCGTACGATTCGTTGTGGCCGCCTGTTGACGATAAGCTTCGGCCAGCTTTCGTATCACGACCTACCCTGCTTTTGCACGTTTGTCTATCGGCAAGCTCGCGCGGTATTTCCGAATAGCGCATCATTCGACAACGTACGCTTGCAACACGCAAATTTGCATCGTATTTTTGTGGGATTATGGCGAGTTGCGATTTTTTCCTGATATCTACGATTGGCAATATATTAATGTGTTGTTGTTATTTGATCCTTCTGCTGAAATGTCACTGTCGACTGTATCTATTTGCGCGTGCTGGGGGATTTTGGTTCTATTGCCGATTCGGCTTAAAGGGACAGCCTCAAGAAAGTGACCAAAGTCTCTTTTACGATTGATTGAAAACTACAATTTTTACGTAAACAAGACAAACTTACATTTTCTAGAATTGAAAAACCATTTTAAAAATATTAAAGTTATAGGTTTTTATTCTACGACTAGTAGTTATAAACAATGCAGATTGTTTCGATGTATATACATCTTGACATAGAGCGGTGCAATCTTAAGTCGCCTGTACACTACACAAGTCTCGACGGCGGTGAGCATATGAAAATAGTTCAGCAGCAGCTGAAATCGTGCCATTTTAATTTTCCATAAATAGTGAATTCATCATGCTTTCTGGCTCTACCTATATAAAACTCACCAAAGCAAATAAGCGTGACAATGTTGTTTGCGGGAAATGGACTATGGTATGTATCGTTGGGCTGATGGTTGTCGATCATCAAAAGTATGCCGTTCCCGATAGCGTTGCAACGATTCGAACCTGCTTTGTAGCAGAAAAGGTGCCGCACATGATGTCAATGATTCATGAATGTAATAGATCTTATTGTAGAAACAAATCAAAACAAAAGAAAAGCCTGTAATAACGAGCGTAAAGTGTGGTCACTATTGCTTATGCTTTATCATTGACGCACTCGATTTCACTTATAAAGTTCCATAGAAGTGGATTATTCACCTGATTAGCACCATGTATTTGTATTATCGCAGTTACAAAAAAGCATATAAATTTAACACGGTTTGCTGCTTCATCAATAAGAAAATTTTTCCATTGCTTCTCTGATCACTGTTTCGTTTTTTGGGAAAACTCAAAATCAAGATAAAGAAAGCCCAGATGCGCTTCAGTCCAATCGGTCAACTATGGAGGTATAACCGTGCTAGTTATACTGTCACTTGTCTGTGCTACAGTTCATTTGGTGTCGACGAATGGACGTTTCGTCGAAAATGACCCCGATTTTCTTTCATCGAACTAAGCAGTGCGTTCTTCCTGACGAAACTTCTGGCCAGTGATTGCAGCGAAAAAGCCAACCTCCGTAGACGGAAATCGTCGAAGCAAAAATCTCACGTACGCCACTTTGCCGTCCCGGAAGGCGAACGCAGTCAGCTACGAATTCGATTCTGTCTACTCCGGAAAATCGTTCATGCGGGAATTCACTTCAATGCAGTGTGTTTTTCGATCGTATGGAGTTTTTGTGTGATTGGTCACTAATGATAAAAAAACGATAAATCTATCGCCTGTGTGATTCGATTCGTTCTGTAAGGTGAAAATCTATCCGCTGCATTATCGCAGCAAAGATTCGGTTACGGTTGATAACAATCCACCCGTCGTTTACCGATGTGAATAACGAGTTACGCCAAGTGCAAACAAAAGTGGACAAGCCGCCAGGCAGGCAGGCAGGCAACAGCAGCCCTTTTTCATCTTTCACTATTGTCTCCGCAATTGCCGTCAAGTATGTTACTCTAATGTGTGTAATGTTTCCCTGTGAAGTGTTTGACTAGAACCACTCAGGCTGAAGTGAAAAGGCCCAGAAAAGGCACGAAAAATATGTTCGTATGGTGTCNCAATCCACCCGTCGTTTACCGATGTGAATAACGAGTTACGCCAAGTGCAAACAAAAGTGGACAAGCCGCCAGGCAGGCAGGCAGGCAACAGCAGCCCTTTTTCATCTTTCACTATTGTCTCCGCAATTGCCGTCAAGTATGTTACTCTAATGTGTGTAATGTTTCCCTGTGAAGTGTTTGACTAGAACCACTCAGGCTGAAGTGAAAAGGCCCAGAAAAGGCACGAAAAATATGTTCGTATGGTGTCCTTGGACGAAGAAAAATCCGCCTAGCAGTTGGACTCGCGTGGAAGGAAATTGATTCCATTACACCATTTTTTTCGTTGCTTCGATCAATTGTTCTGTTGGCACCGTAAGCTATGGTAGCATCTCAGAACGATGAAAAACAAGTCTAAAAACTCTTTGACGAACGGAAGTGGCAGTAGCGGCGGTGGCAGTAGCAGCAGCAGCGGCAGCAATAGTAGTGGCAGTGGTAGTGATAATTACGCCAATGGCAGCACCTATGGACCCTCCGGAACAATGACGACAGGTGCGGCAGGGCCGGGAGCAAACAGTGCCCCCGCTGGCACCATCAATGGAGGCAGCAGACATCTTCAATCGTCGTGTGGCACGGGGGCTGGAAACTCCCCGGGCAGATCAATTGCCACCACCGACGGCGGAGCAACCGGGCTGGGTGCTGCAGCTGATGGTGCGGATGAGCAGCAAGATCAGCAACCGATGAACTATCACAACCATAATGCTCATCACAATAATCGGAGCCATTTGTATCAGCAGCAAAAGCAGGGTGGTAACAGACCGCACATATCGCTAGACAAGTGTGACGACTTTCAGTTCAATGTTCCGCCGGAAGCTCCTGTTTTCGAGCCGTCGGAGGAGGATTTCAAAAATCCTCTTGTGTACATCAACAAAATACGCCCGACGGCAGAAAAGTATGGAATCTGCAAAATACGACCACCCAGCGTGAGTGTATTCAATTATTAAACCTTAGTGTCAGTGTGTGTGTGTGTGTGTGTGCGTGTATTTTTCCCCTATCGTCGTTGTTTTGTATCCTTTATTTAATCTATAAAAATGTTGTTTGCCACGCAAACAAACTGATATTTTAACGTTCACCCCAAAAAAAGCCTAGCGGGCAGCTTCGTTGCTAGGAAACTGTTCGTAAAGCTTATATTAGCAAAATAGCAAAAGCAAAAACAAAAACTTCATGTATTAACAATTCTTTTCATATCGATTTATCCCTTTTTCCGGTGGATGGCGCACGTCACCTCGCCGGCTACAGTCCTGGCAGCCACCCTTCACCGTGGATGTGGAAAAGCTGACCTTTACGCCACGCATTCAGCGGCTGAACGAATTGGAAGCGGAAACACGCATTAAGCTGAACTTTCTCGATCAAATTGCCAAATTTTGCGAGTTGCAAGGAACGACGCTGAAGATCCCAATGGTAGAACGGAAGCCGCTCGATCTGTACACCCTGCACAAGGTCGTAACCCAGGAGGGTGGTTTGGAGGTGGTCACGAAGGAGCGCAAATGGTCGAAAGTGGCGTGCCGCATGGGTTACCAGCAGGGCAAAAGTGTGGGATCAAATCTGCGCATTCACTACGACCGTCTGCTCTATCCGTTCGATGTGTATCGTTCGGGGAAGGTCGTGGATCTTGCCAACATTGATCCGGAGCCATCGGAAGACTGCGAGTACGAGCCGCACTGCATCGAGTCCCGACAGCAAGTTCAGCCACCGATGACGACGGCACGTCGTTCGCAACGGTTCGCCCAACAGCAGAGCAACAGCAAACCGTCGTCGACCGCGGGCAGCAGTGCTGGCGGCAGTGTCCGTGGCTCATCGGATGAGATGTCGCCGAGCAAGAAGGAGCTGCGGCATAGAAATATGCTGGAGTTTGCGAGCAAACTGGCGGCAGCCGCCCGCGAACAAGCGGCCAGCAATGGCAGTGTAGCAAAGGAGGAAAAAAGTGCCGTGGGCGGAACGCATGGGTACGATCCGATGGCAAAGTACATCTGTCACATGTGCAATCGGGGTGATGTCGAAGAATCGATGCTGCTGTGCGACGGATGTGATGCATCGTACCATACGTTCTGTCTGATGCCACCGCTGCAGGACATTCCGAAGGGGGATTGGCGTTGCCCGAAGTGTATTGTCGAGGAAAACTCGAAGCCGGTGGAAGCGTTCGGGTTCGAGCAGGCGCAACGTGAGTACACGCTGCAACAGTTCGGTGAGATGGCGGACCAGTTCAAATCAAACTACTTCAACATGCCGGTCCATCTCGTGCCAACCGAGCTGGTGGAGAAGGAATTTTGGCGCATCGTGTCATCGATCGACGAGGACGTGACAGTCGAGTATGGGGCCGACCTGCACACGATGGACCATGGCAGCGGCTTTCCGACCAAAGCGTCACCGTATCTGTCGTCGAACGATCAGGAGTACGCCGAGTCGTGCTGGAACCTCAACAACTTGCCAGTGTTGGACGAATCGATCCTCGGACACATTAACGCCGACATCAGCGGCATGAAGGTGCCGTGGATGTACGTCGGCATGTGTTTTGCTACCTTTTGCTGGCACAACGAGGACCATTGGAGCTACTCGATCAACTATCTGCACTGGGGCGAACCGAAAACGTGGTACGGTGTGCCAGGCAGCCGGGCCGAAGATTTCGAGCTGGCGATGAAATCGGCAGCACCCGAGCTATTCCATTCGCAGCCAGATTTGCTGCACCAGCTGGTGACGATTATGAATCCAAACATACTGATGAACGCGGACGTGCCCGTCTACCGGACGGATCAGCACGCGGGCGAATTTGTCGTTACATTCCCGCGCGCATACCATGCCGGCTTTAACCAAGGGTATAACTTTGCCGAGGCGGTGAACTTTGCGCCAGCCGACTGGATGAAGATGGGCCGGGAATGCGTCAACCACTACTCGAAACTCCGCCGGTACTGTGTGTTTTCGCACGACGAGCTCGTGTGCAAGATGGCGCTGGAACCAGACAGGCTTAATCTGGGTATCGCAACAGCGTGCTACATCGATATGGCGGAAATGGTTGATACGGAGAAAAAACTGAGAAAGAATTTGCTCGAATGGGTAAGTCAAACAAAAGCAAAAGAATGAATATAATCTGTTTTTTCTTACGCTTATATTTAAAAAAAGGGAACGAGATCAAAATGCTTGTCATGCTATTTTATGTATTTTCTTTCCCATCTCCCCCCATAGGGTGTTTCGAATGCTGAACGGGAAGCGTTTGAGCTGCTAACAGACGACGCTAGGCAGTGCGAAATTTGCAAAACCACTTGCTTCCTTTCGGCGGTCAACTGCAAATGCACCAAGAATTTGGCCTGCTTGCGCCATTTCGCCGAGCTGTGCGAATGTCCACCGGAAAACCATACACTCAAGTACCGGTACACGCTGGATGAGTTGCCGCTGATGGTACAGAAGCTGAAGGTGAAGGCAGAATCGTTCGAAAAGTGGCTGTTCCGCGTACGTGACGTGCTGGATCCGTCGGTTGCGAGCAGCATCACGCTCGAGGAGCTGCAAAGCATTGCGCACGAAGCGGAAAGCCAAAAGTTCCCCAACAGTGTCATACTGGAGCGCTTGAACCTGTCCATACTGGAGGCCCAGAAGTGCATTACCGTCATACAGCAGCTTGATATTAATAAGATACGCACGCGCACGCGAAATTCGCTCGAGTGCGCCAAGTACAAGCTGTCGATGGATGAGTTGGAGCTGTTTATCAATGAGATTAACAACTTGCGGTGCGTGATACGGGAAGGTGATAGCGTGCGTGAGCTGCAGCGCATTGGCCAGGAATGGTTACGCCAGGCGGATAAAGCGTTGAAGTTACGCTTTAAGGACACGAATGTGCAGCAGCTAAATCAGCTGATCGAGGATGGGAATGCGCTGTGTATCGAGTTGCCGCAGATCACGCAGCTGAAGGATCGGTTGACGCAGTACAAATGGTACCGGGAGGTTCGTACATTGCGCGAAAACACAGTCGATCGGCTATCGCTGGAGGTAATCAAGAAGCTCATCAACGAGGGCATGCGAATACTACCGCACACAGTATTAGAGAAGGAGCTGTCCCAGCTGCACGGTATTATGCTGCAGGTATGTGTACAATGCATTGTCGTACTGTGTGTAAAATTGCGCCACCATTATCCCAAATGCCTTCCTTTTTTTTTGCACTCTTTTTTTCATTTATTCTGTACTATTCTTGCAGATCGTCGATTGGGAGCAGTCCGCTAATCAGTGCTTCAAAACGGAAACGCAACATAAGATCAGTGAAATCGACAGTCTTCTCGAGCGCACGCAAAACATCGAAGCATTTCTACCACTTGCCGGCCAGCTGAAGGATGTGCTGCAAAAGTCGAAGGAATGGTTGCATGCGATCGAAACGCTAGAAAGTAGCAAAAATTACAACTTTTTCCACACACTCCAAAATCTTGCGAATCGCGCCAAGCTGCTGCCGGTAGAGATGGAAAGCAAACTGCTGTGTGAAACCATTTTCGGTACAACGACCGCTGGTGGGGGCTGCTACAATCGTAACGGTGGTCAGATGTTGCTGTTCAACTCGAGGGGTTTCATCGGTGCCAGTGCTGACGAATGGCGCAGTAAATCGGCTACGTCGCCCTCAACTTCGCTGAAGCGGAAACGGAACGGATCAATCTCGAACTTGGACGACCCGGTAATCCGTACTAGAGGGTTGGAAACGATTATGAAAAAAATCAAGGAGGACAGCAGCATCGGGGAACACGATAAGAGATTATTGATAGCAAAGCTACTGCTGGACTGGAACGAAACGGACGGTGGGATAGGCAGCAGTACTAGTGACAAACACATGCTGGGAAGCTACGACAATGTGCAACAGCAGCAGCAACAGCATCAACAACAGCAACATCGTCCAAATAGCAGCGGCTGCGATGTAGTTTATCATTGCGCTAAATGCTACGAGATGGTGGCCAAAGCAAACGTGCTACGAAAGTATCGCCACAAGCAGCACCACCATCATTGCCGGCATCATGAACGACACAGCAGGACGGTAGTGAAGCAGGAGCCGAACCAGCAGCAACCTACTACAAACACAACTAATCTATCGGCCATGGAGCAATTGTTGCAGATAAAAACATTGTGCGAAAATGATTTTATTGTCGAAAAGGGGACAAATGAAAGGGCTGCAAATGGGGCTGACGGAGCTGGAAGTAGCTTTGATGATTTTTCGTTCAAATTTGGCGAACACGACGATGGAGATGACGAGCCAGACGATGAAGAGGCGGCGGACGAGGTGAAAGCAGAGGATGAGGACGATGACGATGAGGAGGGAGCTGCCGGTGTCGGACAGCTGGGAAGGAATGGGTGCCATGGCTGTAAACCACCGGACGAACATGAACGTGAATCGCGCGTGCTGGAACCATTGCTCGGCAGGATAAAGGAGGAACCGCTGGACGATGCTGCGAATCGCACGAATGTGAAGGAAGAGGCTCAAACGCGGTACAGTTCTAGAGGGACCGGCGTCACACCCACAACCCATGGTCTGGAGAGCACTAGTCAAGCATTGGAAACACTAGCGACAAATGGAAATGGCAGGAGTACCAACGGTGCGAACGGTGTCAGCAGCTCCACAAATGGTTCTCAACCAGCGGACAGACAGCGACAAGAGCAACACCAACAGAGTAATGTAGAAAGCTTATGATGAAGCAAACATCGGTACACGAACGGCGGTCGTAAACATAAGTGAGACAGAACTGAATTTTTCATATACTAATTGCAGTATATTCGTGGAAATTGAGCATTGGCGGTTTGTAGCAACAAAACCCATGTGCCGTGAAGTGAAGGGTGTAAACTAAAAAAACAAAACAAAACAAAAGAAAGATAGATAAATGCCCCCACCTGCTGACCTCTGAGCATCCTTTGTATGATGAGGTCGAAGTAATTGAACAAAGTAAGAAATGGATGATAGGATGGTACGCGAGTAAGGGAAGATTCGGTTAAATTATTAGGCTCATCATAGCATAGCTCCTTTTTTCGTTAGTTGGTAAGTTTTGGAGACAGAATGATCCCTGGTTGACATTGAGTCCCTAGCGTCGTGGAGACACGACCGCATCATAGTGCCGCTCATAGACGAAACACTTAAAAAAAAAACGGTGGAAAAATCCAAACCGAACGTTTCGTGAGTGTTTTTTTTTGGTACTTCTGCTTGTATAGCCACCTCCCCCCACCAGCGCAGAAGATGTGTTATTTGGTAGAAAAGCTAGAAATGTGGTAGTGTTGGTAGCAACAAAAAAAAGGTACCTAGAATTTGGCAATGTAGTCATCCATCGACACATCATCCTTACGATCATTTCTTACAGATTGTTTGCTCTTTTGTTGCTTTGCTTAAAGCACTGGAGCATTACAATAGCTATCAAATGATCAAAAAGAGCATGATCGATAGCAACTTCACATGTACACACACACACACACACACACACACAAACATACTACTGGTAATGTATTTAACCATACGTACACGCATGTTTGCGCCTCGGGAAGAGAGCTATAGGAACTGCTACTGCTGTTGCTACTGTCGCCGTCACACATCGGTCCAATATGCTGGCGCATAGGTAGCCGTCTCCTCCTCCACCCGTTGCTTTCGGAAGAATTTTATGTGATGATGCGTGTTTCCATTAGACACACATTTTAATGCCCCTAGTTTTAATAGGTTTTGTTTTAATACTTTTGTGCATTAGCGTGTGACGACGGACGGACGATGCAGAACCTGGTCCAATGGTTATGCGTATGTTTTTTTTTAAATTGTAACATATGGAAGATTGTTCCGAGACCATCCATCCAGATATCAAGTTTTGTGCAATTTGGGTTCGAAATAGATAAACACAGTGGATAGAGTTTGGTATAAGTATTTCATTCGCGATTCTGTTTTGCTATGGTATTGGTAAGGCTACTCAAATTCAGGTTCCTGAGCAAAAAGGGATGGTGTAGATCTCTATGATAAGGCTTCACACATGGCTAAAGCCCCACAGGATTGGAAAAAAAGCAACAAAACAAATAAAATGTTGCAAAAAACATCATCCTGGCGCAGCTCATTCTGCCCATTCATAAAACCACACACTCATCACACGCACCTCTATGCACTTTTGGACCAGACCGTAGGGTTAGGATTATTTTGTGAGCGTTGCTGTGACAGTACGTGGTAACAACAGGAAAATCCCCAATATTAAATTATGCAGCTCTGTTTCGTTTTAGTAATAAAGATTAACAAAAAAAATCAAGATTAGCTGTAAAATGATTGCGTTGAGTTTTATTTCTTTATAAGGTATCACAAGGCTCTTTGATGGTTCATTCTTACCTATTCCTATTCTGTAGACAACCAGTCTGAGTGAGTCCCATGGAACTACCCATCATGATTCATCTGATTGCACTGATCGACGTTTGAAGATCACGATTCACGAATTTTGAGCTTTCCTTGCTATTTCCCACATGGATACGAACCTGATCCCTGTTCGTCTTACAGTGCTGCACAATGCACAATGAGAAGTCATCCCAACAAGTAGGAAGTAAAATATATCACTTACTTCATAATTAAACACCAAAATTGGGACTTCCGCCTTGCAAATGCTGTTGCACTGTAGAATCCGTTGATACACCTTCGCTTATCTTCGAGCGAATGTTCAACACAAGTCCATCAACTTCATTTATTACGAGTTCTACTCACTTTAAGTAAAGGGACGAGCCTCCAATGATTGCAATCGGCTGTATGTTTACAGTGTTTACAGTAACTGTAAACGTAAAACCGGTTTTAAATGTTTCTTCATGTTTATAGCGTCATTTCTTCGCCGAAGGTTCATGCATATTAACAACAATAGTAACAGTACGCCTCGCTCACTTGTGCAAAGTTTGCTAACAAATCACTACAAGAAGCATAGTGGAGAACCGTTTGTTCAAAACGGACTTTTTGCAGGATTTCCATTCGTCACAAGGATTTCCCACCGTTGTGCGAGAGCTTCATCACAGTGGGTGAGAGTTTGAATTGTGTTTCTAAACAACTTTTAAAGCGATAAGCTGTTACGCAGCTACGTAGCACGGTTTCAATCAAGTAGAAAAACGTGTTTCGTTCCTTTCTTTCTTATCATTCCGTATCTATCTTTCTTATCATATCATTAAATTCTTCGTTACGCAACATTAGTGTTGTTTCAAAATTAAATAATCATCGAAGGATCTGCCTACAACTAGCATCCAAATATTCCCATAATGGCATAAAACCGGTCCCAACAAGCACGTCCGCAGTGCGTGTTTACGGAAGGGCCGGTTGGGAATCCCCGGCGAAACCAAGAAATCCCTGAACGCAAGCTACGATCGTGAGCGAACATCGGATCACTGCTACGGTCGACTATCCCACAAGAGAATAAAAATGGCATTGAGATGCACAGGGACGAGTCCATCGCAGCATCTCGAATCGTATTTGTATTAGCCACGAACCGACTGCGCTGATCGGATCAAGTTTGCTAGGGGTCATCTCATCGTTTGCAGCTCCTTGATAACTGATAGAGAAGGGGCCGTTAATGCGTTGGTGTGCGTTTACTTTTGCTTGGTACGGCACTATGGTCAAGGCGGGTGCTATTACTGCTCTGCCTACATATTTGAACAGATGATTAGCGGATTAATGTGAAATAATCACGTACGGAAAAGTGCGTCAGGATGAAGGAAGAAATTGAAACCACATTTTCCGTACGGAAAATAAAGCTTACCATCATTATTGCACTATCGTTCGCCAACATATTCCCATCGAATGATCGTGACGGTTTCATTAACATAACGCAGGAGAGAAAAAAAAACACGAATAAAACAATATTTCTCCATGCGTTGTTTTAACCCTATTCCTTCCTCTCATCGTGCCAACGGCAGAGCAGTGTGAGTGTGACCACACAATCTTCTCAGATTCTCGCTGCTTCACGAAACGGGTGATGATCTTGCGCTGGGATCTTAGCGATTGGAGTAGGTACGATCGGATCAGTCATTTTTAGACCTCTACACCGTACAGGCGGTGATCGCATCGCAAAACTTGTGTGTTGCTCTTAGGGGCTTCAGTGTGAAGTGAAGTGTTGCCGAATGTTGGGTGACTACTGCAAGTGGGAACACCTGAAATAGCAAGTTCTTCTCTACATGGGTACGATGGGTCTGCACAGTGTTTCGGTGGCATTCCTTCTGATTGCATCCTGCTGTGGAGTGTTATCACGTGAGTTTATTTTCTTCTTCTAAAAAAAAAAACTAACACCGCAGTTTATAACCTTTTGCCCCCTAGTGTTGCTGGCAAACGGGTTAGCCGAACTGCCAATGTGTTTGTGCATCTTTGTTAATAAATGTTTTGCTTTCGCTTCTTCGTGTTACACGCTTACAGAGGAAGATCCCCAGTGCGAAACACCGACCAAGTCCGACGGATTCTGCGTTTCAATTGAACGATGCCGGAACATTTACTCGATCGTTAACTCACCAACACCACCGTCCCGGGGCATTCAGAATTACATTAACCGAGCGGCCTGTACGCTGCCCGGTGTGGTGCGTAGCGTATGCTGTCAACCGTTGGAGGTCGTTCCCAACCCCGTTACCACCACGACTACCACAACCACCACTACCCGTGCACCGCCCGTGGTGACACCGGTCACAACCGGCACCGGACCAGTGATGATGGTTGGCGTCGAGCCGGATTCTACGACCGCGCTAGACTGGAGTCTGCTGCCGACAACGAACTGCGGTACAATAACGATCAACCGGATAGCGCACGGTAATGCGACTCGTGTGTTTGAATACCCATGGATGGTACTGCTACGGTACCTATCGAACGGTGAGCTGCGCGATGGTTGCGGTGGCTCACTAATCAACAACCGGTACGTGCTGACTGCGGCACACTGTGTTAAAACGTCCAGCAGGCTCCAACTGTAAGTATTAACATGCGTCAATGGTACGGCGCAAGCATGTCGATCTGTTCGTCCTATAATCGTTGTGCCATTCTATGCCCTTACACAGAGCCAAAGTGCGTCTCGGTGAGCATGACAAACGCCAGCAAGTGGACTGTCACGTGTATAGTGACGGCGAAACCGAATGTGCAGATCCAGCAATCGAAGTCGATATCGAATCCACGGTCGTGCACAAAAACTACAACCGACCGATCAAATTTCGGCACGATATTGGTCTGATCAGGATGGCCCAGGAAGTCGAGTACAGTGGTAAGTTGAGCCATTTCACCAATAATAAACAGTTGGTGGCTGCTCGGGACATATCCGTGGCTACAACCCAAGGTGCCCAATAATGTTAACTTTCTTCTTTGCTTGACACCTTCCAGACTCTATCAAGCCAATTTGCTTGCCGATAAATGAAGCCGTCAGACGGAAAGTATTGAACCGGTACATCATCACCGGTTGGGGTACGACGGAACAGCAAGCGCTGTCTGACGTGTTGCTGCAAGCGATCGTGAACCATGTTGGGACACCGGAATGTCAGCAAAAGATGACCGACAACTTCCTGTACGTAACGCTGGCCGACGAGTGGCAAATGTGTGCGGCCGGCGAAGGGCTCGTTGACTCCTGCCAGGGTGATTCCGGTGGTCCGTTAGGCTTCAGCGTGGACGTATCCGGGGCAAAGTTCGTGCAGTTCGGTATCGTGTCGGCTGGTGTGCGATCCTGCGGCAAGGAAAGTGTGCCCGGCATTTACACGCGTGTGACCAGCTACATGGATTGGATAGTGGCTAACATGAAGCCTTGATTGACAATGGATCGGTTTTTTTGGGGCGTGTTTTTTATTACTCCGTCCGTGGACTGACAAACAAATGTAAAATAGCAATAAAGGTATGAAATTAAATGTTTGAATTGCTTACTCTTAATTGTACATATCGAGAAGACATCCATCCATTCCGATCACTATTTGGCCACTCTGCCCTTATGATGCGATGTAGAACGCAACCCTCGGGAAACAAATCTTGTTTGAATCCTATAATTTATAAGCCTTCCACAAAAATGCGAAATTTTTCCTCCAAAAAAGAGCTTTCCAACGTATCTATGTACTATTTGGGAGGATTGGCGGTCGTAGATAAAATGTTATCATTAAAAGAAAGCAATTTATCACACCTCATTGTTCAGAAGGGACTTCACACTACATTGTTGGACCGATTGATTCACCCTCCAAGGGGAACGAAATGATCCCCTATCATTCAATCTTCATCTTCAGCTTTTGTTCGTCACTCTGACCTTTCTTCGCATAGAAGAATATATAATAGACTTATCCTCTACAGAACGATGACACGAAGTGCGACACCATGTAAAATTGGTGATTTTTAAAGCTTATCGAAAGGAGAAACGATGTACCAAAGCCACAATCGCACCCCGTCGTGGTAACATTTAATTCATCAGAATTAAAAGAAGAAGTGCTATACGTTGCATATACTTTCAGCACAGGGCCTTATATACGAGGTAAGATGATAATTAGAAACGAGGTGTGAACGATGAGCGCTTTTGTTAAAGTGAAAGTGTGTTACACTCTTACCTTTGCTGCCCGTTCTGATGTTATGTTATGCAAAGAATTTGTACTATTAGCACTGACGCATGTTTGATGAATGTGTGAACATTTAATCAGATTCACGAAAGATAGCTGATTGCGCAAGCGGAAAGAAACGCACTTGCATTATGGATTTTGCTTAAACTGCATATGGAATAGACGATCTATAAGTTCAGTTCTCACGTGACTAAAGTTTTGTTCATGTGCTGACCATGTGGAAAAATGTGAATTTGAATTTCGTAAATAAAAAGTGTTTGGTAAAGAACGCATAATAACGAATTATCCTGAGGGAGGATCGATTAATGATCTGTCTAGGTGGAAGTATGATCACGATGGGTGAAACTAATAAACATGATATGTCTGCTATATATCCTATATATCTACTGTAAAATTTTCCTGGAGACAACAGACACAAGAGTGACGCCTTAAATCCCCGTGATTCTCGAAAGAAACATATTCGGGCTATCAAATATCTTACCAATGAAAAACATTGGTCGACTGTAGTGATCTAACTGTGGAATTATATAAAAAAAAGACTTATGGATATAATTGCTACTATGAAAGAGACCCTAACTCTGAAAAAGAGGACCCGACAACAAAGCGCTGTTACGGGCGTATATCACCAAACGCTCAACTATGTATCATTATGGATTGCCAGGAAAGATAGTAAGGCTCTTGAGTGCTACAATAGACTGGGTGGTGATGATGAAAATTCTGAGTATGTTTCCTGAACCATTATAATCTCACTGAAGACTGAGATTTCGCAGATCTCATAGACATTATGGTACAGTACATCTGAGGCGGTGTACACAGCCAAATAAATGACTTAAAGTACAAAATACTTCAGCATCAATGGCTTTGAGCTGCTAGAAAGCTAAATACCAGTAGATGACGACGTTCTTGAGATGTTAAAAAAGGAGGCCTAAATAAACATAGTGGGTTCTTTAATTGAATAAGGGTGAGCTTTATACCTGTCAGCGATCCAATGAAGCCTTCAACGGATTAGTGTCATGGGCGTTCGTTTATTCATAGGACGAATAAAAAGCCACCTTATACAGTGCCGTGGACATTTGAAACATCTGATAGGTTCTTGAGTATTCAAGGATAACAACTCCAAAAACCAGCAAAAACTCACATGATTGTACCAATACACAGCGCAGAACAATTCATGTGTTTTGCCGGGAAACCTAATCTAACTCAGGGAATAAAGATACTCTGGGTCTAATAGAATATCAGTAAAATTTGAAAGGATTAAGATTTTCACAAGCGAAAACGACTGCGGTATAAAGAGTAACTGATTCAACGTGATTCTGAGTATTAAATGTGACCACTTACCTTCGAATGTGTTCTTGCTGGTTCCGGTGTTTCAGTGATACTAACAGACGGAAACAACAAGTTTCTTTCCAGCTACGATTTCATTAATATCCCGACGATTCATGCGGTAACATATTCATTTCGTAACATTTTCGCGATTCGTGCGGTGTACTGGAGCAGAATATCACAAAGAGGACAACGCGAGCATTCACAATTTATTGCTTCATCACAGAACGCAATCGAAACTGACAATCCGTCTTTCACGGAACAAACAGAAAACTATGCGTATGTGATCGAAAACGCGCTTTCATCATGGGTGTCGAACCCCTAAAACAGCAACGTTCGCCTCACCTCACCTGTATTCACTTTTGCAACGGTACATAATGTATGCACCTTGGTAATGGGCATGCTGACATGCTATGTCAGTTGAAAATGTTGCTGCACTGTTCCAAAACATCAACAAAACGCTGCAAACCACCTTTTCACAGACCCAGGCACTCTTTTGGCCCCATGGAATTAAGAAAGTAAATTGTAATGATAGTACCCGTGTAGGAAGCGCGCATCATGAGTCGTATTCAGTGGCGTCTTCGTGAGCTTCCAAAGAATTTAAGGTAAACAATGGTGTAAAAGCGCT
>CM032178.1:28191459-28251931 GCA_018908115.1 Anopheles rivulorum
GTGTGTGTGTGTGTGTGTGTGTGTACTGATGATGATGATGATGATAATGTTGTGCTGCCGCGATCATGCCTGCACACCAGGATATACTGACGCGGTGGTCTACAATCGCATTCCTCGATACTTTTCGATCGATTTACTTAGACAGAATGCTAAGAATATTGCCAGCAGTTGCGTTAAACCCACCGCTATGGCAACGACGATGACCAAGTTCCGGTTGTACATGATCCAGTCGGTGAGTGCATTATAGCATCCCTAAAAGAGAAGAACAAAGAGCACTTTATAGCAACTGGCACACGCACAAACAATCGAAACGTACCTTCTTGAAGTAGCTGTTCGATTCCGTCGGCGAGAAGGGACAGTTTTTATCCTGCGGCTGGAACAGAGCCGTCTGTACGCAGCAAGCCGTCGGTATAATCTTGTCCCGTTTGCTTTCGTTCCACTTCTCGGACAGTGCAAAGTCCCGATAGTCGTCCACACCGCAGCAGTGCAGCTCGGACATCATGTAGTTCCACATTAACGTCACCGCATCGGTTTGGTTGCGATCGTTGCTTGTGTAGTAGTTGGAGATCGTCGTCTGGAGGTAGTTTTTGGTTTCGGTTCTCGCCCGATCCTTGTATGCAGCGGCCAGTCCGAAGGCGGTCACTTCTGCCACTAGAATTACCAGCAGAAAAATACCGTACTGGAAAGGGTGGAGATGTAATGTGATAAAGAGGTATATTGATTTAGCAAGATGTTGGTTAATGAGTAATTATTTAGCCAATTTAGTATGCTCGAGTATTAATTGACTTTTTAAAACATAAATAAGATTCCATATGATGCAAACATGTAAATCATGAGTAGTCTCTCTCTCTCTCTCTCGTTTGATGCGTTTATGATGTTTCAAATTGCATAACTTCAAATGGTTACATATGTGATATTAATGAATTGCATCGTTCACATTAAATTATTCATGCCTAACCCAAAAAAAAAAGTAAAGCAAGGCTCGGAAAAACAACAATCTAACAACAATCTTATTGGTATATGAATGCTAGAGTCGGAGGAAAGTTCAACAAATAAAAAAAACGTCTGATCATTAGCCGGATGCTGCTACTCCAGCCGTATTTTCTATCTACGAAGCCATCATTTGCACATGACGTAAAGAGTAACGTGCGTTCGGCGATGCATGTAAAACAAAATCGTCTACGAAGCAAAACGTTAGCCACTAGGCCTCTTCATTGCTTTCGTTTTCAACATCACACAACCGTAACACATCAACATGGAGGAGAACGTTACTGGAACATGCATGCAAGGCAGGGCTCACTCACTCTGTAAGAGAGTACACTATTACCTAACCCATAAGTGGGTCGTATAGCTTAAGAAAAGCAACACAAAAAAAAAACAACTAAACGATCAGACCAACTAACTCAGCTCAATGGGCAATGGTAGTGCAAAGTGTACAAAAACTGATGGGTAAAGCTTAGCGCACGTTAAACGGAACCATTCATTAACGATGCGCAACCAAACACCGATCAGCTGCGTTCATCTTTAGTGTGGCGGGTTTACACGAGACGAGAATTAATTGTTTACAATATCTTAACTGTTTTAAAAGCACTTGTGTTGTGATTACCGAGATAATAAGTTCCATTTTTATTAAAAAAACAATCAGTTGGTGTAGCTTTTGTGGGTGTTCAGGCATGTCGTACACGTGAAGGGTAAAAGAAGAGGTTGTTAACAAACTATTAACGTGTCAACGTTCATAACGATACCTAAATACGTAAAAGGTTAGGTGCAAGTTGAAAAGCATGGATAAATAATTTGGGAATGGTTGTCCAACTTGAACGATGTTTACCGTGACAAATCTTTTTCGTTACACAAAACGCATGTGCAAACGTACATAAAACGTTTAACATGCTCCAAACGTGTCTCATGTGTGCAACATTACAAACACACCAAACAAGCATTATTCTGAGCTTTATAACCGGTTGCCCTTTTTGGGGTTGGTTGTGTCAACAATGGTTCATTTGTCGTTAAAACACTTTGTCCATATCTGCAACGTGCTGCCCTGTTGTTTACTTACCGTTGTCAGCAGGCACTGGCTTTCCCGTATCGCACCACAGTATCCGAGGAAGCTGAGGAAGAACATTACCGATCCGATTACAATCAGCAGATAAGCGAGCTGCTCTATCACTGCCGGTTGCGTGAAATGCTGTAAAGGAAAATGAAGAAAGTGATAAGATAACAATGTACTGTGGCTTAAGACTTTAACGGCACTATTACATGCCTCGCCCATAGATTGTTCATCCCACGTGTGCCGTTGCGATCGCGATCGTGTCTAAGCGATCACCACCCTTCATGTTTATGGATATTATGGGCCCTACTGCTCGGTGCGGCGTCGTATGGGTCGCGGGCCTACGGCGTTTATTTAATTAACAAACAAAGTGACACTTAATCGTACGCTGTACGGTGTTATGTTGCAATCGACGTGTAAGTGAGTGTTGTTTGAACAAATTAAAACCCACTCCACACAGATGCTACATATGTGCGTATGGATGCGTGGAGATTCAAGGTATCTTTTGCTGCGAATGCATGCATGTATGCTGCTGTTATGAAAAATATGTACAGGAATAAAAGGTAAAATCATGTGAATGAATAACATTCATCACGTGCTGGAAGATGAGGCAAGCGTTTGGTATTTATCAATTGCATTTTCTTACATTTATATTTTTCTGGCGTGTAACTATAGTTTAATTCTATACTATAACGTAGCATACCAAAAAAAAATCAATTTTCATTTATTATTTTGAAAAATGGCTTCAAATTGATCGAGAAACGATTGGTTTAAAAAAAAAACCAGCAAAATAAAATGAAAATAAGTAGTATTTACAAAGTTGACTATAAAACCCAACATTTAGGTTTCTATTATGACACATTTGCCATCCGTATTGGAACCCGCTTTACGATAGGAAGGTTTTGAAGTTTTATTTAAAAATTAATAATGAGGTTTGAGACTGCAGCATGAGCACATATCCAAGCTGCTATCATAAATTGACTGACTGTCTGACTGATGGTTGGTACAAATGAATAAAATATTCACCATGCGATTATGTGGTCTACTGTCTTGAAGGTATAAATGGTACTAGACCACCTGCTGCTGTTGCAGTTGTCTTTCTTAATGTCAATGACCTGGCCGCCCTATGTGTAATATAGTTAGTGTGGAACTAATATTGCGATTTTCCAATAACTTGTTTAGTACAGAATGCGGAAGTTGTAATAAAAAAACAAAAATATACACTTAAAAGTGTAGAAATGAAGGATTCGAAGGAAACTGTTTCATCGGAATCGAAATGACACATTGATTCCTAATAATTATGACATAATACAGAATGCTCTAAGCATATGTTGAATAGTAAAACATTCTTGGCGTTGCAGCTATTGCTTGCCTTTAAACGTCCCACGCTTGTTCCAACGCTAGTTAGAGGACGCCAACACACACGCCACCGGATGCAAATTCGATTCGACAAAACAAAAGTGCCTGAGGGCTTATATTGCATCTCTCGCGTATGCATGGCAATGATGCAACGTAGCGTTAATCAATCACTCAACGGGTAAAAAGTATGGTATTCTTCGCCATCATATATGGGTGTCCACAAGGGCTAGCGAGAGCGTGTGCAACAGTGTGAACTATTGCCAGTTGTGTGTGGTTCGAAACTCGACGCATTGCACGAGTGCAAATGATGCATTTAAATTAACGAATTATCACAACCGTATGTGACCGATGACGCCGCACCGATAGAACACATCGACGTCCCACCAAAGCTGTGTGCGTTTCTTTAGCCGAATTGTGCATTCAGTGCATGTAACTAAAGCTGTAGTTAATCGTGAAAGGTGTTGCGATTTACCCACCTCGAGCTGATCATTTTCGACCATTTTCAGTAACGCTATAAACGAGGTCTTATCTGTGGCCAGCCATACGCCCACACCTAACACGATCGTACCTAGGACCTAAAATAAAGAGCAGAATATAAAGTAATAGTAAGAAATTAACTCGTTTAGGTATGTTTATCGAATGCACCCGAATGGTGCGGAATCAAAGCTGCATATACTTACGAAGAATAGAAAATTGAAAACGGACAGTAGCGTCTTCGCTATGCATGATTCACAGTCGCACCCCATCGTGAACGAGATCGTCTGTTAACGGAATGTTGATGATTTGCCGGATCAAAGATCACGTTTGATGCGTGATCGCAGTTTGTTGTGCGTAGATCGCTGCACCGTTGGCCGAGAGATATCGAAATTGTCCGGGGCCAATGCTTCGACACCAGCAAGATGACCTGCAAGGAAGATAAAACACACAGTTGGTAGATCGATTAGAATCTCACAATCTTTCAGAAGTCAGTGAACGGGAAACCGTGTTGGGTAGACATTTTAAATTATTCCCAGAACTATTTCAAATGTCTTAAGCGTATAAAGCAATTGTTCTTTACGACAGCTTCCGCCTGAAGGGGGTTTGTCCGGGGGTTGTGACGCATAGTTTGCTAGGTACTTTAGAGAAAAAAGTTGCGCGCCGTACACTGGAGCCCGAATTAGAATAGGTTACAGGTTAACTGAGAAACATAATTTTCTATCCATTTCGTACCGAAGATAACATCACAACACAGGGCTGGACTGTCTTCGTTGAACCACAATTATAACCGTCGTACTGCTGCACAGAGTCGCATGAGCTCGCTTTACTCATGTGTGAGCTCGCAGTAATTACCAGCGGATAGCGTTTGTTTTTTTAAAGCCAACGACATCCATTCCCATGGTTTGGATGTGCCTTTTAGCAGACGGCAGAATCGTCCAATGCGAACGCGTCAGGGATAGGAATCACCACCATTTCGACCATGTTCGTTGTGGCGTTGTAGAGAATTTAATCAAATCAAGCGGAAGAGCTGATTTGGCAGGTCAAAGTCAGAGCCGAGTCGTGTGATTGAAATCGTCCACGCGCTTTGTGAAGTGAACAAAGCGAACAACTTTGAAACAATTACTCCAAATACTTAATTGGTTTAATTCTTCACAGAATTGCTGTGCGAGTTAATCTTGCACGACAGTGTTTTTGGTTTGATCGTGTTGAGAGAAAAAAAAGTTGATTTGGATCGTCCTTTTTACACCGGGATATTCCAAATTTAGCAAAACAAACAACAACAAGTACATGAATTGCTACAAGAGGTATGTATTTCAGCCCTATATATATAGGCCGAGGACGGGATTCTGTGCCGGTCCCTGTCGTGTGAAATGCCATCGTCCATACCTATCAACCATCGGGCTGCTTCGAGAGACGATCGCATACAGGACTATAAAAACTTTGATTAACTGATCATTTTTATTGTGTTTGTGTATTTAAGGAACAAAATTTAATGCTGTTATACAAGTTCAGTCCATTATTTGCACATTTACGCAACCGATCGTACCAATTCTTTTTTATTATTATGAGATGATTTCATTTTCAATGTTATGTTTAGACGTGATTCAATCTTGACCTAAGATCTAGTTAATGTGTTTTATTTACGCTTGTACACGCATAACGCCAGAGAAAGCCAGTACCATCGGCAAACACGTTTAGTATGGAATCGATTCGATACATTTGTTGATAGACGGGGAAAAAGGTGGCCAATAGTACCCATGTCTATACCCTTGGTAAAATCATTTCAGTTCGATACTACAGCTTAGCTGGATCATTGATCGGCTTACCATACACACTGTGTGTGTCTGCCATCCCCATCCCTATGCTACGCATTTCTCGATGCGTCGACGCGTATATGGTCGAATTAAGTGGAAAAGTGGCATTGCTTAAGCCATTACCATTTCTCTTTCAATGGTCACACTGGCGCTGGTGCTTTGCGTAACCACCATAGCCGCACACTTCCACTTTGCTCTTACGGTTTTTGTTCTTTAACTTTACTCAACCGAACAAACACACTTTATGGCAGAAAACATACACAAAGTATGATTCACTTCAATACAGGAAGTAATGCTGCGATTACAAAAGAAGAAATGCAAAACAGTGCTTTCCGACGGAATAAAGCAACAGCACAGAGAGATATGAGCTGGAAAATTGTTCTTTTTAATCCAAGTGTGACAATTTTGATCGCGATACCCCGCGCGTTTTGTTCGTGGTGGCTAATTTTCTCATTCGCCCCGTTGTCGTTGACTTCCGACACCGGTGTGTAGCTGCACTTCCGGGGCACAACACGCCCGGTTTTAGCGGATGCAAAGTGGTTTTTTTCCCCGTGGGTCGATCGATCATCGGCTGATTAACCACGTACCGTGACGGGCGGTACGAGATCCGCACCCGGTACACACCACCAATGTCAATCTAGCGCCGGTTACTGGAACGTGAACGGCCTTACCAAAGCCGACCCGGAGAAAGTTGTCTCATGCAACGCTGCCGAGGGAGGTGGTCGTGATGATGCAACAGTGTTTAGATAAAAATGCAAACACCTTAGAAATATTGAAGAAGCTTAAATTGTGCAATTACCGATTTTGTTTATTCCGCTGAAAGGATTTCCGTGTGATAATATTTATTGCTTTTACTATTTTTATGGAGCAGTTTGTTTAACTGCATATAAATTAAGTTGATAATGATGATGATGAGGACGAGTCCCATCTATTACCTCAAATTAGGCTTAAGAGTAGTAAATTTATCACAACGCTATTTTATAGTTGTAAAAGTAAATAATTAAATACTTGATGAGCTGCAGAGATCCTGATATTCATTGATATTTGGTGAAGATAATAATATATCTTCCACCGTGTAAGACAAATTGTCCATCAAAACAAAACAAACTTAAACAATCAAAACAGCACACTGGAGGATCATCATTATCTTTCGAACAATGACGAAAAAACAGTAAGACTAGTAATTAATACCTAGAAGAATCTAGTATTTATCTAACACTAGAGAATTATGGTATTCTTCAGCGATGGTATGATACACGGCCAAAAATAGATATACTTATTAAATTAGTAGACAAAAACCTATCACATCTTGTACAAAATATTGAATGATTTTAGAGTAATTCTGAATATCTATAACTTTAACTATAGACAGTTAAAAGTCATACCAAAACAGCACAATATATTAAAAAAGTTATACATTTTTAGCCAACTTATTAACATTGATGAAAATTATTTAATTAAAACGATTCGTAGCATCTAATGCAACTCACGTGCGCTACAACAAAAACAATTGAAAAATATTGACATAGAAATGGTAAACTGGTACTAGGGATTCAATTTCACTTTTCCAGACACTGACCTAATTGGCCGGCGGTAACTAAAGTTCACACTCATCACCTCATGTGCAGTTAACTACAAACTGGGACAAAAGCAACTTCCAGCGCTACTCAAGCGTGCTAGAATAAAGTGCGATCAGTCTCCATTCTCGGACGCAATAAAATATTTACTCGGTAGTATACATTCAATGTATCGCGTTTTTCATTGGGTCATGGTGTGACATAGTTTAAATGTCTCATCTTACTACTACTGGAGCTGTATGGTATCCGGGTGTGATGATAATGTATACATGCGAGAGCTGACTATAAAAAAGACCATGGAGCACGATAAAGTAATGAAATCGACAACTTATGACTGGTGATACCATCGCGTTGCATCGGCTGTGACACAATACGAGTTTCAGGGAGGATACATCGATGAGCCGATGCATTTGCGTGTTGGTATGGTTCCGTATGCTTGTCCTTAGCCGGGTGTAACGTACTATTATGGTTGCATGTTTTGAATTCGGTCTGGACTTTACTCAAACGTTGAATCATACCCCGGCTGCATTCCGGCGCCATCGATTGTACACGGGTGCACTGAAGTGACCTAAATGTCGACCATCGGTAAAGCTGCCCCCGGTAACGCTGTATGTGCTTTGTACTTTTTGTGAAAATAGTGTTGAAACATTCCACCGGTCCGTCAAGACTGTGTCAGATTTTGGATCACAACAAATGGCGATTACAAAGAGAGATTTTTTCGGTAAACATTCAACCCATTAGCAACATTAGTGGCCCTTTTTGAATTTCTATAGCAAATGATTAAAGATGATAGTATCCCTTCACTCTCGGACACTCGATCGTCATAAATTGATCACTCGAGAGAGATTGATTACCTAGCAAGTAGCTTCAATCGACGCTCTTGATCGTTTACTTCGGTGTCTTTGGTTGAAACTCCTCGAGTTCCTCGAGTTCCTCGACCAGCTAATGATTCGGCCTGCCTGGCGGGCCATTGTTGCTTGGTACACCTTGATAAGCACACTTAGCCAACGATAGGGTGTTGCTATCGGCTTCACCGCAGGAAATTCGAACGACAATTGAGAAAATGCATTACAGCAGCCCACATCATGCCGGGCCAGCCTGTCGAGACCGCATGGCCAGGTGTACCGATAGACGTTCGAACGTTTTTGCACAAATTTTTAGAAAGTCTGCTGGACATAACAAAAGGCACCGACAATGGTAACGTGAGCGGTAATTTAAGACCTTTAAGCGATTCCGAGGTACGAGTGAAGTTGCCCATATGGAGCCATCTTCCAAGTACTGGGCTGCAATTGGGGTGCCCCGGTGTAGGATCTCTCCTCCGTGTCTGGCTGGACATACACTTGTGCTCGGTGAACTGAAGTGATCTTTTTTCCACACTTCTGGGGGTGAAATGTGAAAGTCGTGAGCATTGAAGTACCACGGCCTCGCACTATCGGGTGCCCCAGGTGGTGCTGCTGCAGGTGGTGGTGTGGTATGCTAATTGTTTAAATCAATACCTTCGCGTACGCGCTGCTGGTACGTTTGGAAAACGGAAAATGAATGGGTCGGTGGTGAAGAAATAGAAAATCACAGCAGTGAGAGCATGGCGTGGTGTCGCCTTGAAACATAATCGGAACGGCAACGGTGCACCGGGAAGTGAGGAAGAAAGTTGAACTCTATACGAGCTTGATGTCTAAAGTTTGAGTAACCAAATTCCGAACGATAACAACACGAAGGCACGGATGGATGGCCCAACCGAGCCCTTTGGTGCTACCGCGATGAGCGAATGTGTGTAGCATACGTGTGTCTTTGGACAGGCCTCGCATGCATAGGCTGACTACTGGAAGAAAATAAAACGCTTAATCATGCCTAGACATCGATGAAATATCGTTGAGCAACATATCCTTCAGTTACCCGTGCGTCGGAAGACATTTAATTGACAAACCGTAATAAATATGCATGACGCCGAGGCGATGGATCCGTTGGAAGTGATACAGGCGAACATTATTATTCTGCGTGCGTTCCCACGCGGATGATAGGCAAGTTAAATCGTTACTTTCTACAGCTAATCTATGCTTCTTACATTCTAGATGACAAGAAAACAGAAAGAAAGCCATTGTTTTCGGCTCACAGAAAGTTGCTGCGAAGCTTGAATTTCCTTTTTTTAAATGAAATTAGATTCCTACACTGGTGGAAGTAAGTATAAGGATATGAAATACAACATAGTAGCGTGTATTATCCACAGCTGTTTCATATTTGAAGTTTCCTGAAGGAATTTTCCTTTGAAGTTGAATAGTTTTTCTCATGGGAGTTGTTATCGCCTATCGTGGTGTCTCCTCATACGTGTAAAAATCTTTACACATTCATCAACATCATCAATATTTGGCTTCTGTTACATTAATGTCATTCGTTCTCTATCGCCAGTATTATCAATCGTGAAACAAGCCACAAATTTTGTCGTTTATAATTCCAGTTTTAAAACGTGTTTCAACACAACTTTTACTTTATTTTGAACAAAACATTACAATCCGAATGTGTCGAAAGCCGAATGTGAACAACATTAGGTTAAACATTAACATTACATTTATGAAAAGCAGTGTATGACGCTACAGATTGTTATCAGGGCAGAAAACATTCGTATTACTTTTGTAGACATTTTAACTCATTTTAATGTGAAATGAAATGTGGTACAATTGTGTTTCCAAGTTTGATTAGTTGTATTTGTTAATATGTTGATTCATTCAATCTTGGTTCTATCTTTTCTATTGAAATTTTTATTATAGCTGTGTTAATTTGTTCTTTTATTTATATTACTCGATTTTCCTATTAATTTGTAACTAATTATTTCGTTTGATTTTTTGTTTAGTTTCGATTTTCCTCAACATCTTTTATAAAAAAAAACGTGATTTAAAAGTAACGGACATTCAAATTAGTCAGTGGCATCGTTTGAGAGATCATCCAATAGGAAAGGTTGATGGCTTTTTGAGCGATACAACAACACTTTGCAATAACTGTTTCTACAAAAGACTGGAAAAGGCCCGCCAGAACGAAACAGTCAGTGAATAGACATTTCGGATTCGTCACAGCCGATGATGTGGTGGAGGAGGCCGGGCTTGGTGGTTAGAGAACTGCCGCGATTGTTGTCGATACACTCCACTTGACAGTGAGTCCATAATAATACGGTTCGAGCATAGTGGACATACAAAACTGGACCGAGGCAATGAAACAACAACAACAGCCATTCCCGTCAAAATCGATCCCGGTTGGTTCGAGATCACGACCACTGCACCAAGCCGCTGTATAACCCTGAACACGATCACGACGCGTAACGCGTAAGGTGTGCCACGATGGAAGTTTGCTACTACGCGCGTGACCACGAATCCCCGTTAGTGATCAAACGTCGGTGCGACATATTTGGGTGAAAAAAAAACCCCCGACAGTTACTACACAGATCCGTGTGACATGAACTTGAACTGGGATGCCATAACAATCGGTGTACGCGCCAGATGATCTTCAACCACAGCTAATCTGATAATGGTTGGTGTGGCTTTGTTTTGGCTGCTGAGAAATTCACACAGCACGAACAAAGTTGTCTCCAAAACAATGTTTTACACATTTTGCTACCAACTTTGGCTCGTATCAAGTGGATGGTTCCAGAATTTCTCCGATCATCCGATAGAGAAAATGATCGGATCGCAACAAAAAATAAAAATGTGGCAACAAATTATGGGAAGTCACACTTTCCTTACCATCTTTTCGAAACGGCCTCGGGACCCGTGAACTTTGAATCATTTTCTAATTGTGCGTAAACCATTTACACCACACCATGCAAAGAGACATTTGGTTTTCCGGCTTGCGCACTCTTGGTGTACCACCACGCGGCGGCGGTCGTGAATGGAGTAATCTTTGCCAAATAAAAAATAAATAACACCACAAAAAGTAAGATCATTTTCCCTTCCTTTTATTGCCGAACCATAATGAGCGAACGATGAGCTGGGCTGGCTGTGTGGTGATTACTTTTACCCAACACGCCGACTCGTCTGATTGTTTGCGTTTTTTTTTTTTGCTGTTGGTTGGATGGTGGCCGAATGATTTGTGGTGGAAAGGAAAGTTGTGAACAAACTTTTCATACGGAGCAATTTATTTACATTCAACCTTTTGACCGGTACGCCGGGTCAGGCTTACCACCATTGCCAAGCTTTTTTAGTGGCCCTCTTTTGCTGGTGATTTCGTTTATGTGTGGCACGCATTTTATTGCCAACATTGCGCAAAATAAAAATAAAACCACGGACAGAAACTTAAGCTCGCTGTTGGTTAAAAGATTTGTTTACCATAAAACATTTCCGATTAGCAAATCGTAGTCATAATAGTGCATCATATGACTTTTGGCCAATGTAACATCATGTGCCATTCACAAGCTCACAACAAGCGCGTAGAATCTTACCTTACCATCTAGCTAATCTAAAATATGCAATAAAAGGCACCACACAATCTAGCCTTGAATATGTTTATGCATTATGCATTATGACTGAACATACGAGGGATGGGTACCGGCAAAATAGGGCCTCCGCACCGCCGTATGTAGACACAACCGGACGAAGCCGATGGAGAAGCCGTCTTTCTTCATATAAAGTTTTCCCTTTCTACTGTGGCGCTTCATGCAGCAGCTAACGAAATAAAAACAAACTACCCATTCTCTCATGCGTGAAGGATAGGTCAGCTCGTCAGTTTAGTGGCCCGCCGCCGCCGCCTGTTCGTGCGCGCTTTGTTGGGCCTGAACTGAGCGCGCGCACTTGCACAGCTGCGAAACAACTTGTGCGCTGCGTGATAGAGGCGCGAAAACTTCATGAGACTGTGGAACAATAGCACATCTTAATTGCACATCCACGATCCCACCCACACATGGACGCCGGTAGAATGGGATATGTTAACCAATCGCTGCATGCATTATTGTTGCATACGTTCTTGAAACTATCCCATCGATACAATGTGAAAGGGTGTCTTGTCTGTCGATTGGTTTGGTGGCCGACCGTTCGAAGTTGGGCAAATGTTTGACGATGGTTAGGAAATTGCTGTTGCTTACCACAAGTACATTGAATGATTTTGTTTGATTGTATGGAGCGCGTTGTTACATACAAGAGAAGATCGAACACTGAGGGAAATAAGAATAGCACCCACCGTTGAATTACTTCAAAAAGCCGTAATTTGACGGGTTAAAACAATTGTAGCAGAATATCGTAATATTTCTGCTTATAGTATTAAAGGAATCCATATTTAAGCATGTAAACGTAGCCCAAACGTCACCAGCAAGAATAGACTACAGATGTTCTATGTGATTCTGATCTGGAGAACATACTGACAACCCGAGAATCTCCAAGATTTTATCAGATAACTAGACTTCAGCTCCGTTCCATAATGTTGGAACTTGATATCTAGGTCCATGAATTTCGACATCATCCTTTGACATCATCTCGGTTTAGGTTCACGCCAATAGACACTTTTCTCGAAATTATAATACTTCCAAAACCATTAAAGTTGCAAAGTTAAGGCTTGTCTTAGATCGTGATCGTAGCATTGTCGATCATCTGGAATATCAAGTTCCACGAAAAGCACATCTCCATGAATTCTAGTTTTCAGTTACATTGAAACTATTCTCAGTTTAAGCTCCAGAAACTTGAATTTTCCATGGATTTTTGTCTCCACATGTTGCGAATGTGTAAATCAACTAACACAAAGTTGAAGAATTTCTACCAGATATTCCTGAAACCCCGAGCCTCACATATACGTTGTATTTCTCGACTACTCATTATGTGCGAATAGGGTGTAAATCATAAATAACTCCAATTCTAGCAATTATACATTAACACCGGAAATGAAAAAGTATTTGCGCAGTATTCGAAATTTATACAAAACTTAATTGTTTTTGAATGCTTTTTAGTGGTTGTTGCGTCTGTGTTCAACCAAGCGTGGATTGAAAAAAAGTTCTTCCGTCTTCAAAAATAAAAAAAGCTTATAAATCACACCGGATCGCCTTTCCGTCACGGCGGCAGCAGTGTTGGCTACTGATGAATGGGGCGGGCAGAACCAAAACCACAGCACGGCGTGTCCGTCCTAAAAACCCGTCCACGCACAGTGCCACACCACAGGCCTCTCTTGCTAGATAACTGGTGCGATAAAAACAGGAAACGTTCCACCGTGTGACAGGAGGTACACACCAATTCAACATGGAACCAACAGTCAATGTTGCTCACCGCTAGGAAAGTGCACTCTACACACAACTCTCCTCCAGGGTTTTACTTTCTCTTTTATGTTTTTAGCTAGGCTTGCAGTTCCCGGTGCCTCATGTTCAAGGTGTTAGATGAAAGCAAGGTTGGTCGATTGGAAAGGGAACCGAACCTGCTACGTGCGCCAAACGCATTACTAAGCGTGTGGTGGAATGTTTCCCCCAGCCATTCGCCCGATTGCATAGCCTGGCATAGTGAAACGTTAGCACGGATTCGCTAACCACATTTTATTCGGCTTCCGTCAATCCATCTTAGTGTCTGGCAATAATCTAACCAGCAGCATCCTGTTAAAGTTTAACTGCAACTTGTGAAATGAATACACACGCCAAAGACTATCGTTTTGGTTTTGTTTAAGGTTGATAACAATGAAAAAGAAAACCCCCCAGCATCGTAAGGGAGCGACCTTTCATTTCTTACAACGCAAACAAACATCAAAATGATTGTCAGTTAAAACTGTATTTAAAACGCCGTTCACTTATTTTGCGGTGCGGCACACCACAGTGTCAACATATGGAAATGATGGGACCCCCGGTAGGACGTTAATGGGTCCCACACAGTCTTCTGTGCTGGCTGCATGAGCGAATCGGACCCCGTCAATCAGGGGACAGAGCAGAACGGACAACAGAGGCGACACACTAAACGAAAGTTCCATTCCCGATGACGGAAAACCGACCGGGACGACCCTCTCTCTCTCTGCCTGCTAAGAAGTCGTGGCCCTTTGGCAACGTGTAGACCAGTCCAGTCTGTAAAACACCCATAACGGTCACACACAACATAATGGTGAAAGTGGTCGGGATCTGGACGGTAGTAACCTAATGCCGTCGTTCTCCAGTTGGGCTCTCATAGTACGACACACCACAAATGCATCCATCTAAATGTGGCCATGCTTTAGCCCTTGTTGAGCTACGTTTTAGTTGCAGTTTTGCTTCATTATCTTATTTGCATAAGCAAACACACAAAACGTTTTATCGATGGTGATCTTTTGGTATCGATCGTTTTGCATTGATTGGCTGTCAGCAGACAATCGCAATGTCGCAGCACACATCGGGTAATGGTCGGTGGTTTTGATGGGATTGATTTAATAGAGAAGAAAGTACTTTCCCAGGGTGCACCCGTGTGTCTAGCGTATTGTTCGCTTCGCTAATGATTGTGGGAAGGTATAATGTTTTTTTCCTGTGTTTACCTTTGTCAATGTTTGTGAAATAGGGGAAAAGAAAAATGAAGGGAGATCTACTATGATTTCCCTTTTAATGTCTTGCAACTCCTACAGGAAATATGCAAATACGCGCTTGCAAGGTTACATTCTTGAATGGAAGAAACAATTCAACTGCACCCTTGTGGCAATATGTGCAAACACGAGTAGTGGACGCGAATAACATGACCAACAAAACTCCAGAGTCTAACTTGGGTTACTTCGTACGGCGTACGCTATAGCTTGTTGTGCACATTACCGTACCGGCCAAGCCTAAACATAAATTCTTCTCTACATGTGCCAAGGTCGGTCTGAAATGTCACCTCACATAGGCACTCACTTGCAAAAACTCTACCGGCAGGCTTGACGACCCAACGATGGAACATGTTTGGGACCAGTTCTACCGGTCAGACATATTGATGGCATTTTTTTGGTGCGTCGAACTAACAAAACCGGACCCATAGTAGCCTGTAGTCATCCGATCACATGTGTGGCGAAGGCGTAGAATAGCCACACCGGATTTTGTCCAGAGGATTTCCCACACACTTGTGCTCACGCACTGGTGCAACGATGGTGCATCGATGAGAAGCGTTTACGATTCTTATCACACACTATCGTACCGAGATGCACATGCAAGGTGCAAACTGGCGCTTCGCCGTTCAAGGTTGGGACACACGCTTCTGCTGCACACGTTACGCAACTCAGCCCGCGAGACAATCGCCCTAAAGCGCAGCGTGAAACTATTGTGCGTAACCTCATCACAATTCTGCAACGCATTGGCGGTGCTGTGGCTCGTTTTTGTCGAGCTCTTACGTAAAGGCTGGGCGGCTAAGGGGGGCTTGAACAATTTCCATCCCATTCATGCCCATTGGATTGGATCGGGCGCACCGGTTTGTTCGTACAAAATGTGCTAAACTTCCCCCCGAAGAAAAACGGATCAAAATGGAAACACTATTGATGGATTGCCATCATCGAACGAGCGGATCGAGCTGACGATGGAGATGATAACGACCACACCACACTACTCAGGTTCACTTGTCTAATGGTGATCGGGGACACAGGAAATCTGTGTCACTGCGATCACAAACGATCGCGCGGTGACATTGAGTGATCCGAAAATAGTGGGCACACGCTCATCGACGTGGATTTGATCGTTTGGAAGCGACACTGGCGGCACCGGTAAAAGGCTTGGAAAAACTTTACCCAACAAAGCAAAAATGTATAAATTTGAAAAAAAACTGGTGATGTAAGCACGAGGTAAGGCAGTGACCGTATTATTATAGTTTACAAATAAATAAAATATAAACAAACTGATATGAAGATGTCAGTTCAAAAACTAGGACTTGCACGTGGCATAAGATACAAAACCAATATTTAAGTTTCGAAATAAACTGTTCGAATCTGTTGGAACATTAAATGATTGAAAGCTAAGTGAATTTGAGATAAATCGGAATATGAAGAAATACAGTTCTCTTCAAAATTATAGGACTACCACTATTATTATTGTATCCAAACATTGAATATTATTCTTAGAACGAAATAGATTAGGAATGTAGAGCAACTTAACACAGGTGTCGATATGTTTTTGAACAATCCCTTTTTAAAATGTTTAATTTTGATATTAATTTTAATACATAAATTGAGTATACTGTAACAATTGGTGGAAGCTTATCAAACTACCTAATTTGTTGTATAATTTATGACATTATACACCGGGGTGGTAGAACACTTTTGAAACGGACTGTATAATTAAATGAAACATTAACAAAAACATTAATATTAATATGATAGTCGATTTAATAATCATTTTACTAGCAGTGGGATATGCTTTGTTAATATCTTAATGTGTTTAAAGGCATGCAACATTTCCTGTTTCCTTATTTTGTTATTTAAACACAAGT
Organism: Anopheles rivulorum; assembly: GCA_018908115.1. Lineage (NCBI taxonomy): Eukaryota > Metazoa > Arthropoda > Insecta > Diptera > Culicidae > Anopheles > Anopheles rivulorum. The sequence continues at coordinate 28,208,090 of CM032178.1, forward strand.
GTTGAGCAGAAATACATAATTTGAAAAACGAAAAAAGAACGAAAACGACATTAAGAACCTTTAGAATATCAGAGAACACGATAGACATTTCATCAAATTAATAATAAAGCAAAACAAAAAACTTGAAACAACCTAAACTCAATGGATGAAATATAGAACAAGCTATGTATGATTATAGGAAAAAATAAAAGATAAAATATAAAATGTATACATGAAAAAAATCATGAAATAAAAAAGCAGGAGCAAATAAAAACAAAAAAACTACATCTACTTCTACTATAAAGAAAACAAGAATATGAAGGATAAAATGAAAGATAGAAAAGAGACACATCGAAGAGGCCAAAACTGGTTTTCAAAGCATCTATAGCTAAATTAATAATAATAATAATAAAACTACGATACGTGTTCGATTCGTTCAACGGGATGGATTACTTAGCAAGATAAACACCAGGAAGTGTTCATCACCGAAAGGATGCACAGCACCGGATGCATCACTTCCGCCGACCGGATACAAGTGTGTTCGCGCTTGACACACGGTCGGGGGTACGACCGTCATCAGCCTTTAAATGCGGACTTTCTTCTAGTCTACGACCTTGCATTTTTGTATTGTTTTTGCAATACATTTCCTGCCCTGTTCGATCGGATTGTTTGGCTACCTTTAAATGGATGATTAAAGCTAACCGAGTGAGCCATAAACCTCGACAATAATCGATTTGCCGGGCAAGATGCGAAAGAAGGAACATTTCGGGCGTTTGAATCTCTTGTGTTGTGTGTTACGGTTTACGGAATACGGACCAGGAATAGAGGGTCGTTCAACCTGTACGGCGTTTTCGGGACTCGCGCCGTAATATGCTATAAGCGCCGTGGCGGTTTATGTTTACCTTCCGGATAGGATGGAGGGACGGGTCTCCGAACGAGCGAATGCCACGACGGTTTCCATTTTCATTCGGCACTGGTGTAAAAAGCCGCCGGTGGTGTGGTGCTTGCGTGCTATTTTTAATTCTCATGTTACACGCGCTCGCTCGCACTCTCAACGTAGATCGCGTTCGGGAGGAAACATTTGGTTATAGGGAAAGTGTAATTCGAAGAAACGAATAACAACAGAAAATAGGGAAAAATGTAACAAAACCACCCTCTGTCCCGATTGATTCTTATGATCTTCCGGTTTTCCTTACACACTGGTAAGGGATGTCTTTTGGGATAGAAGAAGACAACGAAGGGATAACATTTTAATTATTCCGCTCTATAAATATACCAAACGTTACAGAACAAAGCGGGAAGTAAAATGTTGTAGAATGATGGCAAAAAACATATCATAAGACTTCAAAAAAATAGCATAAGAAAATTCCTTTTTTTCCCTGTGAGTAAGTTAGATGACCGCCTTTGCATGAATATGCAATCTTTAAAATCGCGCCACAGCACCAAGAACACCAAGAAGGGGGTTTTTTTTTTGTTGCATTATGAAATGTCCAGCAAATTATACAGCTAATCAAGATAGAAGCAAACATAAGGGGGTAAGAAAAACTGCTGACGAAACTGTGCCCGTGTGCACCCGAGAACGGTTTATTCCGCCAGCCACAATTTAGTAATGATCCGTACATTATAGTTTTCCACACATTATGCAAATGCATTGGCTTCGCCCTACCCAGCCTGCCGTCTGTGCCACTGAATTTCCGGCACAGCACTAGCGTGTGCAAGCACAAAGGGTTATGGCTTGTGTTTGGCAGAATCATAAACGAGGGATTCTTGTTTCCAAGCATCGAGAGCATTGGTCTCTCTCTACGCTACTCACCCTTCCACAAAACAGGGTGTCTTCATTCGTATGCGTACTACACACAAACTACGCTGACCGAAGCGATGGTCACAGTAGTTGCTGCTGCTCAGTATGGCCGGGGCGCGCTCATCTTGAGTTTTCTTGAGAATGCTATATAAATTCGCTTGGCCATTCGATCCGCGTTGTCACTGGCCCATTGTTTTTTGTCGAATGTAAAGACAGCGATGATGAACGGGGGGTTGTTGAGGTGGTGGCCAGCTGCTATGCTGTATTTCTTCAATCTTCTGTAAGATCTTCTGCCAACACCGACGACGCCGACCGGGACAGCATAAAAATAGGAAAAAAGTCTCAAACTCCCAATGGGAAAGGGAGAAACCACAGCCGGGGTGATGTGTGTAGTGCCACACACTTACGTTGTGTGCCTGTACTTGCTTGCTGAGAATTACCTAAATCGAGGGTCACCAGTGACGTTGGCGCGGCGCAAGAGCCTATTTCTCATTGTCTCTGCCAAGGGATTTTGATTGTCTTTGCATCAAAAAACAAAAAAGAAGCATAAGAAAAAACCCAAATCTTCACACAAACAATACCACGCGGCACATCTATACGGGTGCTTACTTCTTTTCGGTATCTTGTGTGTGATACACACAGCTTTCCTTACCTTTCACTCGCGAACAGTGTGCACGCATACGAAAGGGCCGTATATTTCGGGGGCCTCCATGGTTGTTACTTACACACCAAGCACACATACGGTCGCACTTCGTCAAGCAAGTTCGTCATTTCCTTCCATGCTGCACCACCGTGGGTTCGTCGTCGTCGTCTCGCGGATGCGGTCAGCATAATTATGCTCCACGGGGTACATACAAAACACAGCCAAAAGCCAGCCCGCGCTCGGTCGGTTGCATTTAATGTGTAGTTTTTTTTGGCTCTCTCTCTCTTTCTCTCTCTCTCTCTCTCTCTCTCTCTCTCTCTCTCTCTCTCTCTCTCTCTCTCTCTTCGTTTTGCTTTTTTCCCCCTTCGCATGCTCGTTTTGTGATTGTGGCCCTCTTACCTTGATGGCGGGTGAGAAGCAACAGCACACAGCAGAGAAAAAGGTTTAAAATCGCCCAAGAGTCAACACACACCGCCGCCACTGAACAAGGTCTCTGGCGCTTTGGAGTAAAGCAAGGGAGAAAAAATAAACACCAGTAACCATACAGGAAAGGGTGAGATGGGATGGCGGTGTGGGGGGGTGGGGAAACGTTTATGGCGAGAGGTCAAGCGAAAAACTCAAGAATGGTCATACCCAAGGGAACGCGGGAAGTTTGTAATGGAAAATCAAGGAAATCATTCATTGTTTCCGTGTGCCGTCGTGCGGGTGTAGGAAAACATTTTCTTCCATCTATTCTAGCACTTTGGTAGGAAGAACGCGATCGTGATCTTCCTGTGTTTTTTAAGTGCTACCTTTTTAAAAAAAAAAAGAAGAGCCATACTTACTTTAATCTATAATTTTCATTCACAGCAAAGTTATTCTGTTGTCAGAATATTCTTGCCAACAGCTTTTTTGCTGAAAATACTTCTTTCTCGATTTTCTCCACAACTCGGACGGCTTCTCACAATTCTGTTTTGCTGCGCGCGCTCGTTTATTGATGGCAATTTACTATAGTGATCGAGGACCGAGGGTTGTTGTTTAGGAGAATGGTTTAATCATCATCCGCTTCATCATCTAACACGTGGCGTTAATGAACGTCAAAGAGAGCTCCATTTTTCCCATGTCGATTGTCATGCTGTTTGCATGTGATCGTACCGAAGCATATGATCAAGTGCGCTGTAATAAGCTGGAGCGCGATCGGTAGTGCTGTGAGCTAGTTTCTCACACGACATGTCTGGTACCAAATTTCTCCGTACGAAATAAAGACGGGAATACCCAACTCACTTTAGAGAAGAATTAAACTAAAGAGAGTGAAGTAAAATAAAGGAGCTGATTACTTCTTTAATTAACCCATATAAATAACCATATTATAGCCTCATAAGTGAGTTGATAAACGCCGCAAAAACTACAAAGCAACAACATACTCATGAGTTTAAAAAATTAAAGAATGAGTGAATTCGCAAAAGAGTCATAGAAAACTCTTCTTGAGAAATTTAATTCATTCATTCTTTCTGATTCAGTTTGCACATCACCAGTACGAAGGATTTCATATCCAGGCACTAGAGTAAATAGCCGGATATATCATACCAAGCTTGTGGAAGCTCTCAACATAGAACAAAATTATGGGAGATGATTTGTTGGTAAAGTGATCAGTTGAAGTATAAACTATCGACTCAATAACTCTAACTCAATAAATTAGTTTCAAATCTTGAAAAGAATAGTTATAATTCCTGTGGTATATTCGTGAAAATACTTCAAGAAATTGAAGACCTCATAGGTTTTTGGCAGATCATTCCGAATTCTTTCCGTTTTTTATAATCGGATTAAATATAGAAACATCAATCGATTTCCCTGATTTGGGTTTAACTGTTTGGTTTCCTAACTTAAACCATCATAGACCACTCAATTACTGACATGTTGAACTAGCTGATCTTGCAACAATAAAGACAGCGTAGTGGTTGTTTTAGTGATTGATACATTATTGAAAATGTGTGTGTTTTTTTTAATTACTCTCAACCATCCAGCATATCACACTTTCGCTAGGCAACGTTTTTCCCGTGACGCCTAAACACGTGTTCTCCGTTTCGGTAGAGTTGGCCAAACGCGATTGGAAATGAGCAACAACCGATTAACTGCACTGTGTTGTGCTTGTTTGTGTATCGACTCATTTGAACGATGGCGGCTGTTGCTGCTTTGTCGTGTGTGTTTCGTTGTTTGTACGATCAGCAGCCCCCAGGGGGAGTTTACTGCACAGCACTTAGTCTACTGGCAGAATGCAAATGCTTCGAACTGTTCACTGTCGCTTAAAATTTGTAACGATCGTACCGCGGCTTAAAAGAGGCCAAAGGATTGGGCAAGTGCTTTTGCACTCAGTTTACCAAACCCAAAGGCTAATATAGGGGGGAGGAAGAAAATCTTAATAGCTACTGTGTGTCCAACTAACCGGAGGCTTTTGGAACAGTTACCCTCTCACATTACGCCATTGTTGGGTACTTTCTTATGGTGTACGCGTTAAGAGCATTTAGCCTAGTACAAATGATTTTGTTTGCCATCAGTTTCGACACTGTTCGAGCGGACAAGAAGTCTTCAGGGAAGTTGCAGAGTTGTTCCATACATGCAAACGTACGAAGGTTATTTTACTCTGCCTTCAGTAAGTAATCCAGGTTAAGAATATCAACAGCATGATATGTACGAACATTACACTCTTTGCCCTGTAAGTCTTCCTTTATATCATATTACATTGCACGTTAGCAAATCGACACTTCTGTGAACTGGATCTGTATATTGCTGGGATATTCCATTGGAACTTGTTTTAGAGAAAACCACAAACAAGGGGTGAAAATGCCACCAGATGTATGTTGGCAGTTTGCCAGTGTTAACGCGAGTACATTATTAAGATCAATGCGAAATGATCCAGAAATGCATATTACAACACATGCATAAAAACGGGTCAAATGTATACCCCCCCGTACCCGGGGGCGTTGCATAATATGGCGTGGCGCAGACACACTTTTAGTTCAGACCACCTGCACTTTAATGCAACCGGTTGTTTTCTTTTGTGCCATTTTGTGCTGTACCCCCATCACAGTACACAGCATGAGGGTTTCGTCCGAAACCGGATCGCAAATTTTCGGTACGAATTAATATTGCACAATCGCAAAAAGCACTACTTTGGACGGCCAATCATGAAAATCAACCTTGTTTAAATGGTTCTCTTTCTTAAAGGAAGTATTCCTCCTACCGGGAACCAGTCGGTCTCTTCGGTGAACTGTATCGAAAAGCCTTACAGTGTAACACATAGTACACCGCAAACGCTCCAACCGAGTGAAACATACGAAAGCACCTTTTTTTTGGTGGAATCACCGTCTCGAAAGTTGTATCCCACTAGGCTTGGGCTAGTGTTGTCTTGCGATCCTGGAACTGGAACGACTGTGAGTTTCATTTTACTGTGAAGAAAACAAAGCAGAGATCCAGATCGTCTGACGACACCCAACAAGCAACTGCGGGCAACGTCGTCGTCACTCTGTGACCGCGTTTGTCTCACGTTTCGTTTTGGGATACATTTTCATCCTTTCTAATGTTTTGGAGCAACCAAACAAAAAAGAAACCGAGTTGACGAGTCTCTTGTTCCAGAGAGCAAGCGTTTGCCTTGGTGTATTTTTCTTCTGTTCAAATATGCTCATCTTTTATTTTCCTTTTGATTCTCCACAACTTCAAGATTCGGGACGGTTAAGAGACGACAAGAAACCTCGAAGATCGTTACCGGATGCAGGCATGATTGCATCCTTTTTCTAACATAATTATAAACAACTGACAAACTATTTAAAGAGAAGATCAATTAGAATTTGGGACGGTCAAATGGTTTTAGGCATTAATTCACGATCCATAAATACGCCAGTGTCTTCTTGGGTTCAAATCTTGACCGTATCAAACGATTAATATTTCGGCTGTGTGTTGTACTTTAAGTCACACCACAGAGGCAACCCGCAACCGGTTCGGCAAGGTTTTTGTAGAATCAAACAAGAAGAAGTTCCCTTCGAAACTGAGATGTTGTGTTGATGTCATCTCTGTCAGCCACTATACTATGTACAAATGATTAAAATTGCACATTCTCGAGACGGATAAACTCGACTTGGCATGGCAAGTTGTTTTGCCACAACACACCGTGTTGTGTGTGTTTTAAACGAAACTTTTCAAAAGACTTTAGCGCAGCATATCGTGTGACACACGATCATCCTCTTATTGATATCCGAGCTATTTGATCAGTTGGTGTGGTATCGGCGGGAAAGCTCTCTAAAAGCAATACAGAAATAGAAGAGCGTATGATTTAATCCGCTAATATGCATGATTGTGAAACAGTGGATGTTAATAATAAAGCCTCTAATAGATGGAAATTATTAGAACGTTTAAATTGATTAAATATAGCCAGGGAAAGGCTCACCAAAACATGATGTCATCGTAAGCGATTCAATGCCATTGGATGTGGACACAATTTGAAAGCCATCTGCGACGGATGGGTCGACAGCGTATCAATTGCCCCAGCATGTTGCGGGCACATTTGTGCACCATGCGCTGGAGTCTTATACATAAGAAATTGTTCGTGTTTTTGCTTCAACCAAATTTCTTCCCTATTGGTTTGGTACATACCTTGTAAAGCTGGTGTCTGAACTGATGTCACTGATTCCTGTGTCACACTAAGAACCAAACGTTCTTATCTGTTGAAGAGCTAATACTCTTATAAGCCGTAAAATAATTCGTACTTTCGCTGCATTCCACCACGGCGTGGTTTAATTCTGAAAATGGGAACTGAAATTCAACGGACAAACACGTTATGAAAAGGCAGACACGCACACATACACACACACACGCTAGCTTTGTCATATAACACATCTGTATCACTGGATCACATCGATGTCCAGCATTTGACCTTTTTACTGTTCACTGTTGTGTTGTGCTCTTGCTCTTCTCCCCTATCTCGGAAAGCGCACAACGTCACAGGCAGCTCAAAATGGATGATTATCATCCAGATTGGTATATATACTCTTCTGTTTTATTCGAAGCATCTCTCGCTAGGGCAAGCAGTAAAGGTCACTGGTGTCTGGTCGGTGTCGTAAAGCGGGTCATTCTCGCGATGTTTCAATGGCTTTACTATGTTATACAAGCTATGTTGAAGGTTCGCTCTATCACATTTGTTTGCGTTTGTTTTGTTTTGGAAGGGTTTTCTCTAACAACTCATGACAGCTATTCCGATCGACAGTTTGATAATAGCAGGTGAAGAAATACATCTGGTATGATCGTGCACACAAACACTCACAAATATATATACACACTACCAAAATGCTCCTTTGCTACATACAAAAGCACACTCACACAACCGTTTGCCTAAAAGGACCTGAACTAGATACATTTATTTTTCGACCTTTGGTGCGATCAAACGAACGCAGCCTGGAGAGAGGATGCGTCCATTCTTCGCTTCACGTAACCGCCACTACCGCGAAAATCGCATCCGACCATCGATTGATCTGGTGAAACTCGGTGGTTTTACGAAGGTTCCGCAGACACAATTTTCGCTTGGCACAACATGTGCTGTGGTCACAGATCAAACGGGAGGAAACGATCAATTCTGAACACGTTTCACGCGCACTACATCCCAACGGTTAGGTTTCGAACGAAAACAGGTTTCTTGCGATTGCGGTAGAACAACGGCAACAACACAGTACAGCCGTTACGACGACGCTTACCAGGCACACAGCATAACACGCGCTACTTTCGCGACCGCGTTCCGCAAGGGCTGGGCAAAGACTTGTGCGAGTCGGCTGTTCCCGGTACAACAAAGCAGCCCAAGCGTCAAGCAGGCGCGCTTTGCAGCAATGTCAAGCTGCATACACGATGCACAATAATCCCTAGAGCGAAGGGAAATATTTTTCTTACAGAACGGTTGTTATTTATTATTATTTTAAATTTTAATTTTGATGTAAATGTTGTTCACAGTGTTTCAATCCAAAATTGGGATTGTTTTGGTAGTATGTGTAATATTAAAAATATTGTATAGAAAAATGTTTGACGACTACAATAATGTATGTATGGACAATAGGACTAGCAAATCTTCAAATGGATTCATTATCTACACACAAAGATGCACAAACAAATAACCGTGTTTCTGTAAAAAAGTACGGTTTTGTGTGATTTAAATTGATTTTATTTTTACTTCAAACTAGTCTGCAGAAATAGCAGTGTATCGGCTGCTCAACAAATATGAAGCCGTGGTCACATATAGAAAAAATGGTTGAAAAACGCTTAACCTTACATCTTCTATATTTTTAACTTTGTGTTGCGAATGTTGAACCGTTATTTAGTAAACTTATCAATGTTAACCTAATTTGGTAAATTTACCAGTGTTTTTCATTAAATGATCTTTACGTATACTACGAAACACGTTTGTTATTTATGTTTCTTCAACGAGCGGTTTTTCACCAGCATGGACAAACTCACCACTCGTGGTGAATTCAAACCCTTGTCAAGCGTGTTAGCACATTTGAAAATGTTTGTAACGAAACGCTTCAAAATCCGTTGCATCACAGGTGGCACTGAATGTGTAAGCGAATCCTTTATCAAACAAGTTCTGTTAAAGCAAATAATACGGTGTAATCAGCACAGAAAGCTAACGTTTAATTTTATCAACATGGAAAACCTACTGGAGGAAAATACTCTTTGTGTGCAAAATAATAAACAAGATTTTCTCGTATCAGCGACCGTTTACAAAGCGCGCCATCTACAAGAATTCAACTGTGACACGTTCGTGATGGTGTCCTGCAATGGGAAATACAGACGCACGAGGATTGCTTATCGTACCGATAATCCTTACTTTAACGAGGTAAAAATCATGCACCTTTTGGTGGAATTTTGTTCGTAATAGCTTTGCTGTTTGCTTTAAAGTATTTCAGCTTTTCATTACATTGTTCTGAGCGAAAACTTCGACGAAAGGGCATAACGTTTGCCTTATATCGACCGTCCGTTTGTACCAGCATGCATACCTGTATTGGAGAGTTTCACGTGGATTTGAACACAGTATGGGAACAGAAGGGTATGTATACTAATTGAGTGATTTTATGATAATTTAATGATTTAATAATTTTATAATAATTTAATAATATCTTCAGATCATGGATTTTTCAAAAAATGGGGTACATTTGAACCGATCGGAAGAGCATTATCGAACGAGCTGCACTGCGGTTATCTTTTGATAGATTTATTGATTGCGTCTGCTGTTGGAATTCCCTCACCGGTAGCGCTGGATTACAAGGAAGACTATGACATAATCGAAAGGTTTGATAAAAGTTAAAACTTCAAAGTTTAAGTATTATCACAGAATATATTTGGTGCAGGAATAGACTTCTTCCCACTTCGTACGCAAACGAGGAGATACAAAGGGTTCGATACTGTTGCAACATCTTTCGTGGGGAATTTGTCCAGAGTGCTGAGTATGCTGTACGAGTCTCTTATGGAGGGTCAAAGGTAAAAACAAATAACGCATTGGGAAGGGTTCTTTGTCAAATAAAGTCGATCTAACTGTAACCTTTTCTTACTTTCAAAAAAGGCACGCACCAAAACTAGCTCCCATGGTAGAAGCTATCGGTGGAATGAAAAACTATCCTTTATTGGAACATATCCATCACCGAATCAAATGTTGGGTGTAGATCTACTTACGAACAATTGTTGCTACAATATTGTCAAAGCTACGAAAGATTTCCATTTCGCTTCCTTATCTCAACAAACCGACGATGTGTGTAAGTAAAAATCGTAATTGAATTAAGTAAGCACACACACACAATATACACAATATACACAATTTTTCGTTTTAGATAATTTACTAACATTTGGACCAGCTTGGATACACTTTTACGCCGGTCCCCAAGACTCACAGTACATCGGTAAATTGTTAATTTCGATCACTACTGACGTTTTATCTATTCAATCATTACCGGCTCATAAAACTCTAAACGCACGAATCTATGAGCCACTAGTGGAGTCAAACTACTGGGAAGAGCAAGTGTTCATAATTAGATTCACCATTTTGAAGCTGCATTTATTCAGTCAGTTATCCACGCGTCAAATATTGGTGTATCTTTCCTGTGCTGATATTTTTTCCAAAGCCATCATTTTGAAAATGGAAAAATCAACATCATTGGAATGCTTACAGTTAGCATCATTAGATTCGGCTGGGACAAGTTTTACAATCAAGGTGCAATTGCCAGATTTTCGACATAAATATTTTATCCACGAAGCGCTTATCAAATTAATCGCGAGAGTTCTTCGTTTGAAGGATTTGTTAAAAGGTGCCATAAACAATTATGAGACTGAAAGCAATCTTTTCCACGAGCGAGAAGTTTTTTTACGTTTGCTAACAAAGGTGGAACAGGATTTTATGATAGCATATGATAAAATAGCAGAATCAATGTACAAACAACATACGAAATTGGATCAACTGAGAAAGAGTCACATTTTGCAGCAATTGGTGAGTACAAGTGGAGTTGCTCTTTGAATATTTCAAATGGATATCATATCGTTTATCATATATTTTTACCAGTTAATAAAAAAATCCGAGGTGCTAGCCTTAAAGGCATGTTTGACCATTTCCACCAGTATCAACGAAGTGACCCAAATCGTAACGGAACTGGAAACAATTTTAAATTCTTTATCGAAGCTGTCACATGATGTAAGTAACTGTACACGATTTACCAATTATTTAGTCCCAAGTCAAACCTTTTCTCTTCCAAAGGATCAAAACCAACAGCCAGACGTTCTGTTACGTATATCCCGTCCCGGTCATGCGTCACCGGATGCTATCGCACGACTCAACATGGTTCATTACATTGATCAACCAAGCCCTTCAGGCCCATCGGGTGTACAGTACGGTAAACGATGCACAATTCTCCCGAGATCGATTCATTGCAATCACTCGTGTCCGGATCGGTGCGGTTGCATTTATGCAAAGCTGGACTATGCATTAGAAATAGAAGCGGAACGGCAGAAACACAGCACACCAAATGATTTGCTGACGGAAAGTCCCAGCTCTAGGAAAGTCGCTGATGTACGACAGCAACAGATTGGCAATCAATTCGCAGTGCGATATATGCACTGTAAGGTGCATGTGTACCAGGGACGGATTTTTGCCGGATTTCTTGACGCGGAGCAGTGTAACGCTAAACTATCGGTTCTGTTTGAAAACTACGAAATGGCGGTATCGGTAATGTAATTTTCATCACCTGAATGAATACCCTTTTTTGTAACGATTTTTATTGCGCAGACCATTCCCAATACACTGTCACCGTGCTGGAATGAAACTGTAGCGATGCAGAATGTACCATTTACCATGGCTGGTGTAGGAAATGATGAAATAGGTCAGAAATGTACCATTATGTTTAGTTTGCAATGGAATGAAAAGGAAACGGTAAGTGAAGGAATTGGGTTAAATATAAAAATGCTTTTGTGTCGTTGACAGTTGATTTTTGACAGTGTTCATCAATGTTTGCTCTCCATTTTGATATATTGGTTGCAGATGAATAGATTTACGTACTAGTAAAGTAATATAATTTCTTGGAAATAGTCTATAAAATATCTAATCATTTTGATGATGAAATATAATAGAGTATGCTTCAATTAATAACTAGAACTTTACCTGCAGTAGATTAATGATTGAGAGAAACAAAATTATGTTTGAAAGAACAATACATATTTTGTTTTTGTTAAAATAATGTTCTAAAGTAAATTTATCTAAAGTAAATAATTAAAAATGATAATACATTATAGCTCAATTATAATATTCATCCAAAGGTAAGGAACGCAATCGGCTGGTTGGAAACGCCAATAAAATTATCGGAATCAGAAGAAATAAATGGCAATAACTTGAATTTTCCAAATAATAGCCGAAACAAGGAGAGTGAAGACATTCACACATTTAAAACTTCTCTACAATGGATTCCACTGTTTCTCAAAGGAATAACGATAGCGGAAATTTTAGTTTCCTGCGTTGTAAATGAGGTATTTCTAATGGATAATTATTTTATTTCATATTTTGTATTTTGTACATAATGTACTTACTATATTTCTGTTAGATTCCCTCTTTATTAGAGAGTGACGTACAAACTAAAGTGGAACGACTACTTGTACATGGTTTGCCGCCAGAAATTGCTCCACAGTTGACCACATACAGGATTCGTGTACGTTTCGTTGGTCTAAGACAAATGCAAAAATCTTCCTGCAGTAAAGTAAAAAAGTCACGAATTTTAATAACACTTGGAGATGCAAGCCTTATGAGTGGGATTTCAAGAATTGCTTACGGAAATAGTACAAACTTTGCAGAAGCGTATGAAACTTGCACTGTGGTAAGTGAGAATGAAGAGTAAAATCAAAAGAAAAATAACCAACAATAATTTTAAACTTTGTTGTAGCGGCTCCCAATAAATTCCAACTATTGGCCGTTGATGATTATCAAGCATATTGATTGTACTGATGAAAAGCGCCTTAAAACGATGGGAACTGCAATCGTAAATGCATCCGAGCTACTTGTAGCAAACTCGACAAAATCAGAAAGTTCTGCTGAAAGCTCAACAATTATTGATATTGATCAGGACCAGGAAAATGTGACTCTGCTTCCAGCTGATTTACTGAACAGAACCTACAATTGGACCAATGTTCGTGATGTTATAAAGAAACAGATTGAAAACTTCAACGTGACTGGTAAACCAGCTACAAGAATTAGTTCCGAAAATTTAGATCTCACGTGGTGGTCAAAGTTTTACAATAGTCAACTTGCACAAACTGATAAAAAATATGCTCTTAAGGTAAGTACTTAATAGAACTAATTTGGTATTTATCTATTTTTTAATCAACGATCTTTCTTGTGCAGATTTACGACAAAGAACTGGAAAGTATAGCAGAGTTTGAGAGATTCAAAGATTGGAGTGGAAGTTATTCTCTTCAAAAGATAAAACGCCAAAAGAAAAAAGCATTTGTGAAGCAAATGTACGGTGCCGTTAAATGCCATATTCAAATCAGTTCACCTGTGGGACCTTCAACGCAACAGTTTATGCCGTAAAATACTGATCATTTCATGAATCCACCATCAGTAGATATTAACGATACAATTTTTTCACAATTACAGTAAGGAGAAGATATTGTCTTCAATTACGAATTCAGTGGAAGTCGTAGTTGTCGTTTACGTTATCCAAGCTTTGAATCTTTCGTCGCGTGATATCATGTCCGAGTCGGATGCTTACATTGTGCTATCGTACGGTAACCGGCGTGTCCGAGATCGATCATTTTATATTCCTAATCAGGCATCTCCTGTGTTTGGTCGACGTTTCGAAATGCGTGGCATATTGCCTAGGTAAGTTGTGCACCAATGTCTAATACAGCTTTTGAAAGATATTGTAGAGTTATTTAAATATTACTCGCTTCTTTGCAGAGATCAAATGCTGCATCTGTCCGTATATGATAGAGACTTTGCGTCCTCGGATGATCTCATTGGCAGCACGTACATCGACATTGAGGATCGTTTTCGGAGCAAACATTGGCCATCGTTCGGATTGCCCAACATCTTCACAACCAAAGGTTGCAATAAATGGCGCCATCAGCTCAAACCTTCGGAAATGCTGTTGAAGCTATGCGAACAGCATGGAATATCGAAACCTCACATAAAGGGTAACAGGATCTGTATCGGTGAGCGAGAATTTGATGCCGATCTACTGGACGCTAATGAATGTCACACGGAACAATTGTGCCTGCTTTCGCTAAATAACTTCCATCACGTTGCCAACGGGTTTGCCTTAACGCCAGAACACGTGGAAACGCGCTCATTGTATCATCCCAAGCGCGGTGGCCTTGAGCAGGGCAAGGTTCAGCTGTGGATCGAACTGTACGAACCCAATCAGCCGCATCCGTTGCCACTGGACATTACGCCCCAGCCACCGAAACCGTACGAGCTGCGGCTGATCGTCTGGAATACGGCCGATGTGATGCTAAATGAGCGTAACATTTTCGGCACGGAGATGAGCGATATCTACGTGAAATGGTTCGTACAATTCTTTCCCAGGGGTTATGTCCACAATCCATAGGGATGAGGTCAATGGCATTCAAGTTACCTGGGGTTTCTTTTCCCTTCCGGGTCGCCACGTGTCGTTACAGCTGGCTGCAGGAGTTCACGGAAGCTCAGCACACGGACGTTCATTATCGGTCGCTAACCGGTGAGGGAAACTTTAACTGGCGCATGGTATTTCCGTTCCATTACTCACCCGCCGACGGGATGGTAGGTACATGTCAACCGACTGTTGACCTCTTAAGTCTTTTTTTTGTGTTTGCCATCCAAAAGCTATTCCATCAAAAGGGTTGCCAGCGGCAACTCTTGAGGTAACTTTGATAATTAAGATTTTATTAAACTTCTAGCTGGTGCTGCGTCGCAGAAAGGCTTTCTACGAGCAATTCGATACCGAGCTCAAGTATCCCCCGGTACTGACCGTGCAGATTTGGGATAATGATTCATTTTCGGCGGATGATTTCCTTGGCACGATGGAGCTCAATCTCGCACAACTGCCCATCCCAGCCAGCACGGCCGATGCGTGTAAATTTACCCGAAGCCTATCATTACCAGGATCCGGAGCAGGTTCTGTGAACCTGTTTGTTCAGCGCCGCGTTAGAGGATGGTTTCCAGCACATGGTAAACGTACGGACAACTTGGATGCAAACGATCGACCTGCTGGTGGCGTATCGCTGACGGTAAATATTATCCGCTCGAGTGTATCATCAAACGCATGGGAGTGATGAACTTTTGTAATTAAATTAATTACGATTGTTTCACTTTTTGGCTATGACGATGGGTGTTTTTTGTTTTTGCAATGTACACAGGGCAAAATCGAACTGGAGCTGGAGATTCTCGACCAAGAAGATGCTTCACAGAATCCGGTTGGAGTTGGTCGCAAACCGCCTCAGCATCTTCCTGAGCCCCTGTAAGTATGCTAGACGTAGCGTGGAGAAATAGCAAACGGAAAGAATTTAGCTGCTTACATAGATTGTTCGCTCACAGTAAATGTGAATCCATACAACACTAAACACATCCACAGCACAAATACGGACTCAATATGATGGTACTCGTGGTTTGTGAAAGCGTCCGTCGCGACAAGGACGTTCGCCGTAGACTTTTATGGTTTCGATGTGATTGTCTATTTATCTCAATTAATAGCAAACGTTACTGACCCTAGGTTTCTTCTACTAATTTACCAAAGAGTAGTAAACATGTTTGTGAATTCTTTTGCGAACAACGTTTGTGGAAGCTGTACCACCGAAGCAGTGCATGTTTTAGCGTTGAAAATCACTTCAATTCTTACACATTAAAGCACGAGAAATGTGTGTTGGTTCATTTGTTGGGTATCGTCGATGCAGCACTAATTAATCGTTTAATGTGATTCGACAGCAAAAGCAATGATTGTTCGATAAACAAAGCTGTCCCGATGCCCGATAGGTGCTAAATCTTTTCCATCACTGCTTACCATTCCAATTCCTGTTTGTTGTTTTTATTACTTTCCTTTGGTTTTCATTTCGTGCATTCCGTAGGCGTCCGGAAGTGTCTTTCCACTGGTTACGGCAGCCGGCGAAAACATTCAACAAGTTGTTGTGGCCCCGTGTACGAAAATCGTTCATTTGGGTTGGTGCGGTGATTGTGCTGTGTTTGCTGATTTACGGGTTGGTGGTAAATGTTCCAACAGTCTTCATGGTCCGATCGCTAGACCAGCGGAGTTCATTAGATAGTGTATCTTCCGAAGGTTAGAACTCTTCCGGAACGTGTCATGTGTTTCCTCCCTCTTTGTTGAATAGTAGTAGCAATAATTGAATATTATACAATAAAACTGTGTTGCTTATGGGAAAGATTAATTTTTGTGTCTAATCTTAATTACAAGGTATTTTTCAAGAGGTTTAAAACTTTAACCACATTAAGATTAAACAATTGACAAATATAAATATTTGTTACAACCTGGTTAAACATAATAGCTGTTCAAAATGCTTCAGCCGTTATAATCAATAATAAATAAATATTTAAAAAAAAGACACATAACAGCATTATTATATTGAATTGTTGCGTTGTCGTCTATATTTTCTGTAACAGTGAAATTAAAAAAAAAATGTTACGGAAACTACAAAAAATGGCATGAGCTTTTAAAGTATTTTTCATAAATTTATTGTAATTATACGATTTTCGTAATATTCATTTACTATTTCTCTATTACGGCCTGGTCCGTTGTAATGAATTTTAAACAAAAATACAATTTAATAATGTTTTAACAAATTCTAACTTCACAAAGGGTGTCGTAGTATTTGTAATATAAACCCAAGATATAACGCATGCGATATTTTGCTATAATAGCATAACTATTAGGTGCATACAGAATTCTCGTAGATCTTAGATTGATTTTTCGTTGTAATATATCAGAAATAATCTATCAGTTTAAAATGTCCAAATTAAGCATGAAATGTGCTTAAATACTCTTTCATTATTCAACATTTTCGGAAATTTGTGTAAATCTCCCCTATAGTGGTTTCGAAACTGATAAACCGCGTTATGTTCCGTGGCACCTCGTAGTCTACTGCTATTTACTAAACTATCTAGTAATTGTTTCGACACGTCCTTTTGTCTGCCACACACACCCAAAAGTTTCATGTTACCTGACAGAAATATCCAAACCGTTCTACTCTTCAAAATGAAAATAGACCTTTTCGGGGGAAAGAATCGATTTTTTTTTTCGCGACCACGGACAGAAAATCTGATTTGTTTGACGTACGTCACATGTGCGTAAAATAAATGTTTTGCACGAAAAACAACACCCCACTTTACAAAACGAACGCGACCGATGACAGATTGTGAAACTTATACTGGTGGTGGTGTGTTGTATGGGAAAGGGTGCAGTCACATGCAACAAGTCACAACCCGCCCGGCGGGCAGGATGATGATTCGAATGAAGAAAAAAAAACTCGCCGAAAACTAGCCCGACAGCGCAACGGAGGGACTCAGCTGTCCCGGGACCCATTAAAATAATGACCGATAAGATCGACCAGCAGTACCCGAGTCGAGCGTTCGTCGGGGAATAGACGCTGCAAACGTTACTTTGATAAATGGACAGAATTGGCGCGAAATGCTCCCACAGGACGGGGGACATTCCACACATTTGCCTCGGTTCGGTCAATCAAGTTTGAATGCGTCTTTCTTATGGTAAAAAGAAATGGGTTGTTGCCATTTGATGTTTTGCAGTATTGGTTGTGTTACAACAAAATTGTAAAAGCACTAAATGTTTCATAAAACATTCTCCCTTAGTAGTGCAAATTTATAGGATGCTATAAATAATTGTTTCGTGCTGTCTACTCTCCAGCATTGCTGAAGACACTGAAAGCTGTCTTCATTATAATTTCTGCTGTCGGACGACGTGCATAATAGCGCCATGTACAACATTTGCGCGAAAGAAACCTTATTTCATCACCAGGCACTAATCACTGATGTGTTTCGTCAGTTGATACAAGGCATTCGTTTGGATTCCGATGATCGTTCGCTTATCGTAATCATTAATCTATGCGCTCCACACCGACCGGGCGCAACACAACGTCCCACCGATGGCCGTAACGGACGGAGTGAAGCGATTCCTGCCAGCAGGCGCTAAATGATGTTTTCTTTTCCGACGCGTATGGTTTTCTCTTGCCACGAATATTCTTCCACGTGACTCTCCCCATTTTGTCTGGGGGAGGGCTGAAAAGTGTCTAACCCGGGGCAATGGCAACCAAACACACCCACCCACCCTGCCGGTCATGTAGGCAGCCATGTTTTGTTCCATTTTGTTTGTTTTCTTCGGGTTGGCGGCCACCGTTCGATTCACCCCTTGATGTGTGATGGGGTGAGGGTAAGTTTTCCACTAGCTTTTTCCGGTATATTACTACGCACACAACAGCCCACGTCTGGTCGCATACCCCACCCCCCCCCTTTCGTGGTGGATTATTGCAGACAGGCGGGCAGTTTCTCGCCTCGCTCTAATCATTTGCTTAATTTAACTCGTCCCGATGCTATTGCAGCAGTATACCGTCAGCCGCTGGACATGTCGAACGTGCATAGAGTTTTGGTGCACTGTTTGTGGTGCGTTTAGTGAGCAACAGAGTGTCCTTTTAGCAGAAAAAGTGAAAAGTATTTAGCTTGCAAAAACATATGTGAAAGAAGAATTGTTTGCAGGAAAATGTAATTGTGCTTGTTTTTTAAAACCATTTTTAAAGTTTATTTTAAGAAGAAAATTTTCAAAAGAAAGAAAAGTGATATACAATTTGGTGAAATTTGTTCTAATTTCAATTGTTCGGGTGAGGTTTTCCTTACGTACCATGTTCTTGCAATCAAGAGCGAACATGTGTTTAAATACCTAAACAATGATTAACAAGTCACGTAACATTTGCATATGCATTTACGCAGCGAAACCTCGGCACAGTCAATGATTAATAGTGTTGTTTATTAATTATATGCCACGTACAAGTGTGGTACAGTGGGTGAACGTGGAAATGTGTTGCATTGTAAAAAGAAAAGCAATGAATTTGTGCGCGGGTTTTTGTAAAGTTCGTTATATGTATGATTAATAACGTTGCGTGATCAGTGCCAGTACACAAGCTGCTTGTCGGAATGTAAGCATTTTCAAGTGATCCAATACACTGTGTAAAGTAATTAAATATTGCATAAGAAAAGAATTTCAAATGTATTGTTTGAAGAAATAATAAAACATTTATTGTGCGAAAAATAGTAAAGAAAACATGTGAAGAAGCAACCAACACAAATGTGCATTGTGTGTTTAATATTTAAGTTTCAGTTTTTAAAGCACCTCGTGGATCTAATCTACTAAACAAAGTGAAATATTTGCAATTTTTATTTATTTATTTTAAGAAGCAAAGAAATAATTCAGCAGCTGCTTAATAATTAATTATAAACGTTAACAATAGATTGTGTCGAGTGTATGATGCTAATCGGCATCACCCGTGCGCCGTAAACGATGCCTACGCCGCTGTACTTAATTCACAGCCCGCGATCAGTTCGCTCCGACACCGAGCAAAACCTTCCGACTTGTGACGCCAACCAGGTGGAGGAGGATCTACAGCAAACGCAAGCGTTTAAGGTGAGATTGAACAAAACCGAACGGCGTATTCCCGGGTAAACTTTTGGTGTTTAATTTTGTATCGCGTATCGCGCGCATCTTCCAGAATTGGTTACTGTCACGCTTGAAGCTACCGACCGGCCATGGCATACCGGGTACGAAGGTGAACCAAATTAATGCACACGACAATAATGAGCTGCAGGCGATTTTGACGCAACCGGCCGAAGCGGAAGTATGTCTGCTGAGTGACAGTCCGTACCGTATACTTAGGGTGAGTAAAAGTAGAGAAAGATATTTGATCCTGCCATATTACTAGTGACTTCGTGCCAGGTTGTCATTATTCGTGATTAAATTAATTACCATCGTCAGTGCGGTTGCTTTAAGCATGTGTTGCTATGTCGAATGTACTTACAAATTTACAATGCTAATAGCGATCAAAGGAGCACTCACTCGTGTAATTCAAAAGCTCTTTGATCGTTTAGGAGTTTAGATTGTTCCAAATAAAAATTTTCCAACAAAGTATCATTCAATTATCGTACTGCGTGATTTCTACAACTCGCACGATCGCGTGAAGCTAATGGAACCTTTTGCAATACACATGATTACTCATGAAAAATGCTTTACAAATCGGTCCTTACCGTTGAGTAGGGTCAACGGTATTCCCAGTAGAAAGTTTAAAAAAATCGTATGAAATATCGTGTTTTGCGCACGATTCCTCGGAGGATAAGGATTTTATTTTCCTCCCCGATTTTTGGCCCCGGTGAAATTTAATTTTATACCATATCAAACCCTAATGGCTGTGCACCGTTTCAATGCCAAACCAATGTTTTCCGTATGGTTGCTTCTACCGGGAAAGTGTAATTTCGGTCTACGATCTACAATACAACCGCCGGTGGTGGTTCGCGTTCAAGGTGCACCAAGCAGAACAGTAAAAGCTCTCCGATTTAAACCACAACCGACGGCAAAAGGATGCTCTTTGATTGATTGTGAAGAGCTTTTCTCTCTCTTTCTCTCGCTTTTTCTCTCTTTTGATGCTCGTCCAAAGGCTACTTGTTCTTTACATCACGCTATAAGGACTTGCATTGTGTGCCTTCTTGCTCTCCCGGTTACTTTAGCTCTCTCAGCATCCTTGGACGTGTCCTGATGATGAACGTTCGGTAATATATAACTACCTATCGCCTAGGTAGTTTACCCTCAGTCTGGCGTTGTCCGCGATCTTTATCCGATGTGTTCCGGATAAGGAAGAGAGAAGGAACCTTTGTAAAAGGGTTCATCACTTTCAAAAGGATCAAAGGCTTGTACATCTGCTCGTGGAATCGTGTGGACATTAATGGGAAATATCAACATTTGGAATGGAAGTGTTATCGCCCTGTGTCACGTTTCTTTGTACATCTGTGTTTAATTTAGGATAAAATGATTAAGTTTGTGTTTGTGAACTTAGTTCTGAAGACAAAGCCATGAGAGTAAACGTTTGGACGTTAGACGCACTTTAATGAGTTTATCAGTAATTCTTAATAGCTTAAATGTTATTAAGTGTGTGGTGTTATCTGTAATCAAGCACCCAATGAAGCAATGTGGCTTATAAGCGGCGAAAAAAATAAATTTTATTTGTTTTAGTACATCAATAGTGAATATTTTAGTAAATATGTCTAACAAATATAATGTTGGAAAAATTTGACAAATAAAATATTATATTTTTTAGCTTTGTTTCGTATTTTTCTGGTAAGGTGTGTAAGGAATATTTCTTGAAGTTGAATGAAAGTAACCTAAAGGGACACAATTTTTAAGGTAACTTCAATGTCCGAGAATGTCCAGTAGTGCCGGGATGATAAATTAATAGTAGTTGATGAATTATATTGGCTGCCCGCGGGATATTTTTCGATGTTACAGGATGAATATACTTTGTGAAGTGTTTACTGTCTTGCCTCTCTGTTGCCAAGCAGTGTACACAGCAAAGGGCAATAGATCAATTACTAAAGTTGAAACACATCTTTCGTTTGCGATGGATAATTAATCAATCACAGTAATTTGCTGTTCAACTTTAATTAATGAACATGTATCTGTAAATAGAAGTAAAGTTTCACAATTAGTTAATATGGTGCCGTGAAGTAAGTAAGTGCAACTTGATCTTAGAAGAAACTATTGACTATTTGACTATTGAGCTCGTATGAATTGTATTATGTTCTAAGGTTTTAATATTTTAATGTATAACGATAAGACATCCTTGTTTCTGAAGATGTATAAATGCAAAAATTAAGTGCGTGCCGTGCATCAATCAACAAAGCTAGGCAGAAAAGTGTTAGTGCTTGTTAAAGTGTGCATCGAACACGACCACAATTCTCAACATCAAGTGTACCTTATCGGATGTTATCCCTTGCTATGTATACACGAAAATCTCTACGACATATGTGGCGCAACTGTTCGCAACGACACGGGTTCACGATCGCAACACCGCTGAAAATACCGGTCAACTGGAGCCGGGTACTGCGCCTCCAAGGAACGGCACGCATTAATGCGGAGGAAGTATTAAAGGTTATTATCGTGTTGTGGAAACTTTTTTTCCGAGCTTGATGTGAATTGAATCGTGCAGAATATTCTAGAATCTTTTTTTTTGTGATTTGTTTTGTGTAAAATTACTATAAATTATAAATTTACCATACTGATGCATCATTGCTTGCGCCTCTAATTCCAATGGAGACGCCAGGTATGTTGTAGTAACACGTGTTCTATAGAAATTATCAAATTTTACTAATGGATTCGATTTCGATTCGAAATGTATCGAAGTTTTTCCGCTTGCTATTACTTCCTGAACGACCTCACCTCACAAGGAAATCGATCGACCCGGGTTACGGTTTATCACTTACAGCGCTCAATACAGTTCAATTATCATACAATCAACACGGCACACTTGTTGGACCATCTGACTGTCATATTTGTACTAGCGATCGTGGTGCGATAGGCACGCATCACCACCCTATTTCATCAGCCATTGTCACTCATTCGATTTACCGAATGTTTACAAATCAACCATGGCAAGGACCATTTTTCCTCGCGCTACGATGGAGTTGGCTTTGATAGTGTGTAATTTAGTCTGCCAGTAGTCTCAGCAAAGTAAATATCCGATAAATGGTGTGGACAGAAAGGGTGCAAAGGCAAAAAGAGGTACAGAAACGTTACGTTACTGCACAATAAAGGTGACATTGTGTGCCATGTCCATGTTTTATCGTTTGCCGAATTTGCTAATCGAATCGTTGAAGCTAACCATTGAAGGCGGGTTATTTGGTACCGTCAGTTGCGAAGCATCTTTCGACCGGTTTTGGTTAGTTTTTGGTTGCTACACACAGCTCGTAGAGTCACAGAGCGAATTGATGGAAAAGAAAATGAAAAGATTCACGTACACCGAAACGCCGAGAGTAAGATTGTGTTGGATTGATATGATGAAAACAAGCACACGCGCACCGTTTGCTGTGTGGATGGTTAGTGCTTTGAAGCGTTGTGTGTTACATGTATCAAACGGTTGCATGCCATATGTCAGAGCTAACTTAGGAAGCTTCGGGAGGAAGATTAAAATCGTGATTTAGATGTGTTGGAAAAAAAGGAAATAGTGAACAATTTAATGTGTTAGTTAACAAGTGCCCATTGCTTGTCACCTCTTAGTTAATTAATAGTCTCTATTCATTTCAACTTGTACAATTATTACTACATTATCATCAAATATGCCATTCAAGTTGGATCACTGTTTTTGCAATTCTTTTTCTGCCTTCCACATAAACATCAACACAGGCAGCAGAGGCCGGTAATCTCGAGGAATTTATACGGCTGTATGAGGGAGACAATAACCGGCTGTCGGTGAAAGATAGTAAGGGCCGGACGGCTGCCCACCAGGCAGCGGCACGGAACCGTGTTAACATCCTTACCTTCATCCACGGCCAAGGTGGCAACATGAATGCACAGGACATGGTTGGCAACACACCGCTTCACACCGCCGTCGAGAATGATTCGCTGGATACGCTGGAATTTCTACTGAAAATGTAAGTATTTTATTTGGCACCAATGTTAAGCAGGAAGGATAATAAAGGTGCACAAAACGGTTCCAGGAATGAGTTGCAGTAGTTTTGGGCGAGTTTTTCAAAAGTTTACACATAAGTTTTATCGAGAGAAAAGTTACTCGTTCAGACTTATGGATGGTATTGGCATTATTGCAACACATAGAAATTTGGAAATGCAATTGTGAAAGTTTTGCTAGCATAGGATTTCATCGGTTAAAAATTTTATATGCCATTACACGATATGTTAGAGGTTTGGATACGTGAAATATAATTTATATCATATTTATGGGTAATTAAACGGATAGACAGTCCAGTTATTGCAACCAAATTGTCAATTTAAGAGGCCGACGTGTTTAAAATACCAATTTTTGTAGTATGAAAATGATTTAAATATAAGATTTTATACAAACATAACATCATTTTCAATTAAAATCTAGTGAAGATCATCATTCATCCATCTTTATGCTATTTTGAATGCTTTACTCCTGTTTTACTTCACTTTCGTGACCGTTAATTCGATTTTAACTTTGTGTGATTAAATTTCCATCGTCATCGGTTCTGTTCACTTCTTATTAGTTGACCGTTCCTTTGATGTTTATTGGCTATGTATTCAGATAAAATATTGAAAAATGTAGTATGACGCGTCTCACCGTAAAAAAAATATTATTGCATTATCAAATTTAGCGTTACACAATACGGCGCTAAGCCGTCATAATAAAATATAAATAAAATAAATTAAAATTTAGCTCAGTCGCTAAGGATAGATCTGGATTAAATTTTGCTGAGTAATGACTTGTTACGGCTTGTTTTGGTCGTATTCATGAGTAGAATTATTCGAAATAAGTTATAGTCAGGCGTGCGCCTGCATTGTAATGGAGACGCTTGGTAGTTTGTAGAAACACGTGTTCGTAGAAATTAGTGGAATTTTGCCACGGATGTTTCTTACCGTCGATATTTTACAGGGAAATCGATAGAAGATTGTAGTATACATTTTTTCTTAAAATAGCGACGGTGTTGATTATAGTATAATTCTAATTATTATTTGCAAATCCAATATATATCACGCCATAGTACATCATTTGATTCACTAACAAGCACTCGTGTATGATATCAAGAACATTATTTAAAAGAGAATTATCAAAATACAGCAATAACTTCTGAGCATATTTATAATAAAATATTTATTACTTTATAATAATTATTAATTTGCAAATAAGCCGTATAATTAAATATAAATAAATTATTATTGCTTCACAGTCCAGTGGCAACGAACATCCTCAACGAAAAGAAGCTGGCACCAGTGCATCTGGCAACCGAGCAGAACAAAGTGAATGCACTGCAGGTTATGGGGAAGCATCGTGAGGTGATCGATATACAGCAGGGCGGAGAACATGGCAGAACAGCCCTACACTTGGCCGCCATCTACGACAACGAGGAATGTGCTAGAATATTGGTAAGTTTGGTGAAAGTCAACCGTTTTTTCTTGTTGGTCGATTTCCTTGGTCGTTTTAATTAATCGACCATTGTGCCGGCGTATGATTTGTTGCGTGTGCCATGCAGATTTCGGAGTTTGGAGCTTGTCCAAGGAAACCGTGCAACAACGGCTACTATCCGATACACGAGGCAGCTAAAAACGCCAGCTCCAAAACGATGGAGGTTTTCTTCCAGTGGGGTGAATCGAAGGGCTGCACCAGGGAGGAGATGATTTCCTTCTACGACTCGGAAGGCAATGTGCCACTGCACTCGGCCGTACATGGCGGTGATATCAAGGCGGTCGAGCTGTGTCTGAAATCTGGAGCAAAGATATCGACGCAACAGCACGACCTATCCACCCCAGTTCATCTGGCCGCGGCACAGGGTGCGATCGAGATAGTGAAGCTTATGTTTCGTATGCAGCCGCTCGAGAAGCGCATCAGCCTGAACTGTACGGACATCCAGAAGATGACACCGTTGCATTGTGCCGCCATGTTCGACCATCCGGAGATAGTGGAGTATCTGGTGAAGGAAGGTGCCGACATTAATGCGATGGATAAGGAGAAACGTTCGCCACTGTTGCTGTCGTCGTCGCGTGCTGGCTGGCGCACGGTAATGACCTTGATCAGGCTCGGTGCAAACATTAGCCTGAAGGATGCCAATTCGCGCAACGTGCTGCATCTGGTCATCATGAACGGTGNGACATCCAGAAGATGACACCGTTGCATTGTGCCGCCATGTTCGACCATCCGGAGATAGTGGAGTATCTGGTGAAGGAAGGTGCCGACATTAATGCGATGGATAAGGAGAAACGTTCGCCACTGTTGCTGTCGTCGTCGCGTGCTGGCTGGCGCACGGTAATGACCTTGATCAGGCTCGGTGCAAACATTAGCCTGAAGGATGCCAATTCGCGCAACGTGCTGCATCTGGTCATCATGAACGGTGGGTGTTTGGATGAGTTCGCGAAGGAGGTATGTCACACCCAGTCCGAGATCTATCTGTTGCAGCTGTTGAACGAAAAGGATGATGCCGGCTGTTCGCCGCTGCATTACGCTAGCCGCGAAGGTCACATCCGCTCGCTGGAGAACCTGATACGGCTTGGGGCGTGCATTAATTTGAAGAATAATAACAACGAAAGCCCGCTACACTTTGCGGCACGGTACGGGCGATACAATACCGTCCGGCAGCTACTTGACTCCGAGAAGGGAACGTTCATCATTAACGAAAGCGATGGCGAAGGGCTGACGCCATTGCACATTGCTTCGCAGCAGGGTCACACGCGGGTCGTCCAGATGTTGCTGAACCGGGGTGCATTGCTGCACCGGGACCACAATGGGCGCAATCCGCTTCATCTGGCTGCGATGTCCGGTTACACGCAAACGATCGAGCTTCTGCATTCGGTCCATTCGCATCTGCTGGACCAGGTGGACAAAGATGGGGTAAGTTTTGGAATTGTTTTATTGCCTGTTGAATGTATTTTTCATTTTCTCTGACGTTTTGTGGAGGATACAGCATTATTTTGCAATCTTTTATAGCTACCCAATGCGGTAGCAATCTGCTCAATTTACCTATTTTGACGGAATTGTAAAGGCAGCGTGATGGCTATCCAAAAAGGAAATGCCTTTAATATGATTTTTATGCCTTGAAAATAGCTTTAATACGTTTTATGACCTTCCATCTGCCCCTGTGGTCTATGACCAGTGAAAAAATTCTCTTAATTTACGATTCGTCTTCGTGAAGTGTAGCAACATCTAACGGACGCTTTTTGAAAGTGATCTCAATCTTCCTTCTAGTGGTTTTAACCAATTGGTCAAACATTGAAGTAGAATTTGTACATGATAATGGAAAATTAAGTGAAAACAAGCTTCAGGTAGAAGATCCTGAAGATTTTAGTAAAAATATCTTTTGGATTTGTTAAGGATAGTGTTTCATGGTGTGTCATCCCCATCACACTCAGATAAGTTGGTTAACATTCTTTTAGAGGAACCATTAATCTAATCCAATAATTTGGAAGATCTACTAACTTATCTTTGACTCATCAGATCCTGGGCAGGTTTTGGGATATTTGTAGTTTATATAAGTTTGCTCTTCAAAATTCTATTTTTACAACTACCCTTTTATATAATTGATTGACTAATGACCAAAGATTAGTCAATTATGAGTTCGGAAATCAACAATTCGAATTATGAAACAATGAATGGTGATGATCAACTATTTTTATTATGAAACGTGGTGATGTAAACTCAATAAGTAATTGTCCTTTTTTAAATAACCAATACCGTGTGCAAAGCCAAGAATGATTGATTTCTACTTCCAATCGCCATCCCCAAAACCAGAACACGGCGCTACATTTAGCCTCGATGGAGAACAAACCGAATGCGGTGGTACTGCTGCTCAGCCTCGGCTGCAAGCTGCTCCACAACTACATGGACATGAACGCGATCGACTACGCGATTTACTACAAGTATCCCGAGGCGGCCCTGGCCATGGCAACGCACGAGGAGCGTTCCGGCGAGGTGATGGCACTGAAATCGGACAAACATCCGTGCGTCACGCTCGCCCTGATCGCCTCGATGCCGCGTGTCTTCGAAGCCGTACAGGACAATTGCATCACCAAGGCGAACTGCAAGAAGGACTCGAAGAGCTTCTACGTAAGTACGGGCACCGGGTTGTATGCGGGAGTCAGTTAATTAGTTTCATTACAGCCTACATTCGCAATGCCGCAATGGTAAGGATTTGCACGTGGCACAGCCATGGCGTCCGAAACAGAAGCTGTGATGTAGAAAATTGTTGCCGCTTATAACGCCTCCACGGTTCTAATAATTAAACCCCTCACACAGATTCGCTACTCGTTCAGCTGCCTGCAGTGTCCGGCACTGTACGCACAGATGGATGCACGTACCGGTGAAGCCGTCCAGATATCGAAACCGATACCGCTTCCGGCACTGAACGTAAGCGGCCACTAACAGGCCATCGACCGGCACGATTACTGCTTCTCTGCATGGTTTCCGCAAAACTTTCATACACAATTATCTACTGGAATGCTTGAATTGTTTATCACATTGCATGAGCAACACAGTTAAGCAGCAGGGGAAGCGACTGTGAAGGTAGCAATTTGCCTTCATTTGTCAACCGGGTCAACTCTGAATCGGTCGTCCGTCTCCATTGAGCAACTGTCCTGGTGATGTTCAGGGTCGTACGGTTTGTGACAAGTTTAGAATGACACCGACACCACACCTTTTCATGATGTTGATGATTATTCGTAAAGTCAGTTCAGTGGACCTTATTTCCCATAAAAGGTGTCTCACTATATGTTATATCTTATTCCAAGTCTCGATAACTTCACATTCGTCTAACTTCATTCACCAAACTGCATGATGGGGTGATTGATGCGCTTACTTTCGCGCTTTTTGCTCGCTACAGATCAAATATTCCTTTCACGCGTACCAAAAGTCGCAAGAGTCGATTGCAGAAATACGGAAAACTTTGAACGATCCCAAATGGCGTCCACCACCGTTGCATGTCGTTAATGTGAGTGTTTATTTCCACCCTTTGTGTTGAGCGTTAGATCGATATGTTGTGATCGATGTGAAACATTTAGCACGGTAAACGGGGAGTTTTCGTTTAAAGTTGGTTTAGTTTTATTTGTGTTAGTGTTATAAATGTGTTTGTGTGTATGCGATTTGTGCGATGTTTTTTTTCTTTTTTAATTGTTGAATTATTTCACTTGATTTGATGTAATAAGAGTGTGCTTATTGAAATAATATTTCTAATTCTTTTACTTTATTACAAATATTTGAAATTTAAGATATACGGCCTGGCCGTTCTAAACTGAAATAAAAAAAAAAAAATATTTGAAATCAATGTTTACTGTAATCTGTACGGAGTTAGTGTATTACGAATGTTTTTTGTTGAAATATAAGCTTTGCATGCTACTAAAAAAGTTCTAAAATGGGTAAGAAAAGGTAAATATGGTAAAAGAAAAAGGTAAAAGAGCAAGTAGCGCGATTGTTGCAAAACGGACGGACTTTTTTGAAGGGAGATATATGCTCAGGAAGCTTGCAAAAATAGGATTAAAATATTTTTATTTTTTAATTTAATTTGTCAAAAGTAAAAGCATTGAATAATGCTTTAAAAAAAAGGAGAATGCGCACATAAGGAGCGAATGATTTTGTGAACCTTGCAAGCAGCAACCCTAATGAACCTGACAATACGGTGAATAAATAAATTGACTATTCAACAGACCTTTCTCCAGTGCGCTGGACAGAAACTCACTGGCAATTGAAAAGAAAACTATGAAAATGAGGAGAAATTACCTTTTTTTAGTAAATATTTTGATGGTTAACTTTTAATATTGGGAATAAATACAATAATACGTTAATGCTATCTTTAATGAATGGCGAACGTTTAAAGTTAAAAAGCGGAGGAAACAATAAATTTATCGAATTTTTCGAATCAATCGATTTTTTATTTTTACGTTTAATATGCTTTTTTGCAATGAATTGATTGATTCAATGGATTTGCAATTTTTATCAGATATTTCTTACTTAAAGCTTTGATATTAAATACAGTAGAGATATTATTGTAATATGCTGATAGTATATCTCCCCCGTAAACAAAGTGTCTTAAATAATGCTACCGAAATGCAGATAAGATACAGCACACAAACTTCGAACACTCGATGTATCAAACTTTTGCACTCGCTTCAATGCCCGCCTTACAACGCCACCATTAACCTTTGAAGAGCTTTAATTCTTAGCGTACCTTCACCATTAGTGCAGTGTTTGCTTTCTTCGTTGCCCAGTCCAGTCCCAGTTTGTCCTTAATATTTGGTGGCTTTCAAACCTCATTAGTTCACGCTCAAAGTAATGCAATTTATCTTTCTTTCCCGCACGCTGCTTCCTGTTGCCGGTTGATGCTTCTTCTGTCCCATCCGCGGACTCACCCATGAACGGGTACGGTTGGGCGTACCCAGGCGATGGTAGCACACGGCCGGGTGGAACTGTTAGCGCATCCTCTCAGCCAAAAGTACTTGCAAATGAAGTGGAACTCCTACGGCAAATACTTTCACCTGGCCAACCTGCTGTTCTACAGTGTGTTTCTGTTTTTCGTAACACTCTTCACGTCCCAGCTGATGCGCAACGCTACTCCCATCGTACATCCGGCGGAAAATGTAAGCAGCGAGCAAATTAGAGTTACTTTCATTAAATGATGTTGTGTGATAAAAGTGATTCCAAAATTTTCCTCACAAATACTGCGCTTTACAGCACACACAAGGTAGTGTGGATACGGCGGTTGGTGGATCTTACGGTGGACAGCAACACATACTGGCATTGCGGTCCACGTTGGCACGCACCAAGGGCTACAATTATGGTACGGTGGCAAACGTGACCAGCTCGGTCGCACCACCACCGATCGAGGAGCAGATGGATGTTAGCACCACGACGCTCGTATCCGGCATTGGTATCATCATCTACATCGTCGTGAATGCAATGCGCGAGCTGCTGCAGGTGTACCAGCAAAAGTGGCATTATTTGCTCGAACCGAACAACTTCATCTCGTGGATACTGTACATATCTGCGCTGATCATGATATGGCCCATGTTTTCCAGTGGTATGTGCTTCAGCATCAACTATTCGGCCGCTTCGATAACCGTCTTTCTGTCCTGGTTTAATCTGCTGCTGTTCCTTCAACGATTCGATCAGGTAGGAGAACAAGCGACTTTACTTGGTTATTTATCCTTTCGCGATGTGATTTATGACCTTTACTTACGACCCCTTTTCACGCATTGCGTTTTATTTAATAAAATGGTACCGCTAAATAATACCGCTTGGCCATAAAACAAAGTATCATGCTCAATATAATTTCCAATCTGTAGCCTATAAAGCAGTAAGCTTTAATAAAATCGTTCTCATCATCGTTTGCCTTGTAACGTGTTCTATCGTTTGATGCAAAAATGATCCTTATGGAAAAAGGAATATTTCATCATTTCAGCCCATGACCAGTTATTGCAACATTCTTTACTTCTCCTCCAATCCACTCCATATTCCCATCCATCAAACCGTATGCCATCGTTTGGGAGATGGCAAAAAGGAACAACAAATCACTCTGAAAAATCCAATATAATGTAAAAATAAAATCCCATATGCTTCAATCTTGCCAATGGCAAATGCTTGAATTGAATTGGCAATACGTTGACAGCAATTGCAGTGCATCAGCAGAAGCACCATTGATGATTAAAGTTCGATAACTACGTAAAAGATGATATATGCATGGCGAAATATTCAACATATTCTCGCTTAATACAACGATATCGATCCACTTTATATAAATTCTTCCTTTGCAAGTACCAAAAGAAACCAACTTTAATCAAAACAAGCTCAAACGATACGATGATTTGCGGGAGTAAAAATGCCTAAATTTATGGTTACAAGCCCGTATGCTATGTCGACACAGATTTAAATATTTAACTCTAAGGTTTACATTTCCAATACTTCTAATGTTTTTATTTCAACATTAATCTGAATAAAAAACTTATTGCCTTTTTAACCCGTTGCGTGTCATCAAATCAAGCATCATGACTTGGTAGATCGTAGCATAGCATTTAACATTTAGTAATCTATTTTGTTTAATTTGATTAAGCTATATCGCGTAAACAGTTATTTTGTGCTAGCCATGCTGAAATTGTAAAGTAACAATGTCCTGTACATAACAACGCATTATACAATGTCTCTGTCTCCAAAATGTTTCTCATCAATCCAGAAAAGTCTTAGTCATGCTTTAATAGAATTTTATATTTTTCATACAACACTGTCACAGGTGAATCCGAAGGGAATTCCCAGGATGTGGAGCCCTTGGTTTTTTGTGAAGATGTTGGCCCAGATATCTTTACTGTGAATCATTGATTGGGGTATAGATGGGTATAGATTGGGGTGTGAACTGACTGTTCAGGGTATAGATTGTTTTACTGCTGATCTCTGGCCAACGCTGTGCCAAACTGAGTTGTACCAAGAACTGAGCTATGTCTATGGCTCTGGTGCGTGAGAAGCACTTTTGAACAACAATATTCATCTGATGCATCTCACTCTCAAGCGTTCCAAATTCCAAATTTTATTTTTTGATACAAAACTCTTCAAAATATAACAATATCTAATTATTTCCCACTTCTGTCGTTCTTTTGCCTTTCAGATTGGTATATACGTGGTCATGTTTTTGGAGATATTGCAAACCCTCATCAAAGTGTTGATCGTGTTCAGCATACTGATAATAGCATTCGGGCTGGCGTTCTACATTCTCCTCTCAAAGGTATATCAAGTTTGGGGAGATTATACACTGTTTAGGACACCCTCCTAACCTTGACTCTTTCGTCCCAGGTGTCGGAGCCTCAGGTGAATCATTTGTCATTCTCGTCCATCCCTATGTCACTGGTGCGCACATTCTCCATGATGCTGGGTGAGATGGATTTCGTCGGCACGTACGTTCAACCGTTCCACGTGGGAGATCTTCCATTTCCGCTTCCTTCGTTCGTTATACTGTGTAAGTGACATCGTATCGACCATCTGCGACCTACATGCGTCTGGAAGTAACTAATGTAATCTTGCAGGTTTATTCATGATCTTGATGCCCATTCTACTGATGAACTTGCTCATCGGTTTGGCCGTCGGTGATATCGAATCGGTGCGCCGTAATGCGCAACTCAAGCGGCTTGCGATGCAGGTGGTGCTACATACGGAGCTGGAACGTAAGCTGCCCCAAATGTGGCTCGAGATGGTCGACAAGATGGAGCTGATCGAGTATCCGAACGAAAAGAAGTGCAAACTAGGATTCCTCGACTCCGTCCTGCGTAAGTGGTTCTGCAATCCTTTTACCGATGATTACAAAGGTAACGTATTCGCTTAACTCCCGAAGCGAAATGCCATGTCTCGTGCTTAACCAATTTCGGTCTTACGCAGGTGGTATTGATTATGTGCTGGAAAATACGGAAGACTACGTTGCGGTTGAGCTGGAGAAACAGAAGCGCAAGTTGCGCGACATTGGGATGGCACTGGACACACAGCATCAGCTGCTGAGGTTGATCGTACAGGTACGATCTTGGACCATGAGGTGATCATATTTGGACATGTTGGACAACTCATTAACCTTGTTACTTTACACACTGCCCATAGAAAATGGAGATCAAAACTGAGGCAGACGATGTTGATGAAGGCGTTCCTACTAGCGATCTTAAAGCGTCCACCGGTATGTTGACAAGCAACCGCTCATCGCGCTGGTCATCGCCAAGAATACGCAAGAAACTCGGTGCCACCTTAAGCTTCAACAAATCGATCGGCAAATGAATGCCATTTTAGCGAAACCCTAGTGGTTTAGGTGCCAGATTCACAGAATTTAAGCGAACACGATCGGTTTCAATAAGTATGCACTTTTTAACCATAGAAAGCAAAGCTTGTGTATGTGTGTGACCAATATGTGTACGTGTGTCTGCGTGTGTGTGTGTGTGTGTGCGTCTGTATGTTAGTACTCAAATCTCTTTAGCATTTCCCTCTAGCAAGACACAATATCGCCATACTTACTAATATTTAAAGGAAACAATAGAATAGATTCTTCCATTTCAACGAAAAACATTGCTGTACTTTTGCAATGGGGTTAGCAACATGAATATTTGTATTCTGGGTTTGTTACGGAAATTTTTGCACACACCACATTGATGTTGTTTCTAGTGATATGATAAATGTGTTGAAATTTAATAAAAAAAAAACATAATTATGCTCTTACACCCAAATACACCATTGAAAATGTCTTTTAGTTATTGTTGTTTTAATATAATTTCTAGTAAGATCCGCCCGAAATAGGAACTTTTACTGAAAAAAATGTTAATTTTGAATAAAATTTGGGAAAATTCTGCATTGTGATTTTTTTTAACATTTTAATAAAATCTATCTTAAGAATAATTTTAAATATAAAATAATTTAAATTCCTCAATAGATATAGAAAACAAGATGAGAAAATAAATTTAAATAAAAGAGGAAATAAAAGAGGTAAAATAAACGGAAACCGTAGCAAAACATGCAAATAAAAATAGTAATGTTAAAAAGAAGTTCCAAATAAAAGTCGTACAGAAATCTGCATACATTACAAATCATATTCGACATGCAATATCAAAACAAAAACTTAAAAAACAACAGCAATGTTCCTATTATCCGTGTTATGCGCTTATTCGGGCGTGGTTTGATCTTGAAAAACACGAATTATCGGTGTTCTGCTGTTGCACGACACAATGTAGTACTGTCAAGTTTGACAAGCGAACACTACTACTTAACTACAATCTACTCAACACAAACACCCATTTCCCGTGTGTACTCCCACAATGACCTTTATTATTCGCATAATAAATCTTCACCTCCTTTCGCTTCAGATCTGCAACAGATATTACAACGGGTTTCTCCATTCTCCTGTCGGGCGAAAACATTTCCCTTTTTTACTTCACTTTTACCCTTTGCCCTTTTGCTGCGAAACTGTTTGCTTAAAAAAAAGCTTCGCCCGATGCTACGCCCGTTCGTCAAACGCTGTTTTGCTTTGCTGGCCGTTTGTATGACGGACAGGCCCGATAGTTGCCCTAGTGTGCTGTTCGTATGCAGTTACAGTTCTTTCCCTTCTTTGTTCGATACGTGGTAAGTTTGTGGCATCCAGAATGAGCTGTTCCCATCCATCACCATTGTCGACGAGTAAGAAACCCATTGCTCTCTTGTCCCCTCATTCCTTTCAGTACCTTCTAAAAGTATGTTACTACAATTGAATTTTGTTATTACATTAATTTTTCGCAGTTCTCACTCTTCTTTGATTTTTTTTGTGCCAGTGCACGAACCTTGCGGCCAACCGTTAGCACTGCCTTTAGCCCGATCTGGTGACGCCAAGTGTTAAGCTTCTGATTCTTCTACTGCCAATCGTCGGCTCGCTTCCCTTTCGTCGTAGTGAAGTTCTGAATTTCAGAACAATCGTTTAATCGTTACAACCGAAAGAAACGAAGAACGTATTCGTT
This sequence comes from Anopheles rivulorum, assembly GCA_018908115.1. Taxonomy (NCBI): domain Eukaryota; kingdom Metazoa; phylum Arthropoda; class Insecta; order Diptera; family Culicidae; genus Anopheles; species Anopheles rivulorum. The sequence goes on from CM032178.1 coordinate 28,243,212, forward strand.
GGCCCAACCGTAAGAGAGAGATCTTTCAACGTTTGATTCGGTAATAGGTCAGGCACGCAGCAATGCGCACCACAAGCAGCTGTACGTGTGATCGTGTTGGAAAAGATCATAACGATCGCTAGGCATCGATCAAGCGGCCAAATTGTTGCTACAAAGTGCTTTGTTTATCCTCAACGCTGAGGACACGCCGGAACAATACTCAATCGAGCTAGAGTGCCAGTTCGCTTCCACTCTGTTGCGGGAAGGGTGCATAACACCGAAAGGCCACATAGCAGTGTACTGTCGTGTGTACAGTGTGTGTCATATATATGGGTGCATATGGTTTTGTCTTTAAGGTCGAGTTTAATTTGATTTTAGCGTTGCCTTTACGTTTGCATTGTTATTAGTAATAATTCTGAACGGTTACATGTTTTGCTTTTTCCGCGTTTTTTGTTTTTTTTTTTCGCTACGAAACAATCACTACACATCTTTGGACCGGAACCGGCTAAATCGATAGCTTACATTATACTGGTTTTTGCTTTCTCCCATTCTTTGTATGTTTTGTTTGTTTGTCTTGCTTGTTCGTCTTGGCGCTATTGTAGAGCTTCGGGCGGCACAAACTTAATGCTTACATTGTTTCACATTTTAATTATTTCTTAACTTTTGTTTGTTTGCTTTCTTGTGTGGCATGCATTTTTGTTTCTTTTTTGTTTGTGCGCTGCATTGTTTATGTGTGAATAGTGAATAGTAGTTTGCGTATGGACTTTCATCACCTTCGACTGAGTGTTTGTACCGGTTCGGTGCATTACAGTGTTGAAAGAAAACTTAGTATTATTGCAAAGCCCGTGGAGCGGGTGGGGGGGGGGGGGGGGGGGGGGGTAGTGTTTAGTGTTATTAGATGATGCAATTTATGGCGCCTGCACGGAAGGATGCAAAAGACAAAGTTGCTTGTTTTTTTTTTGTATTGCCTTAAAGTAGACGGTAGACGGGAGATTTCATTACCCAAATGTGGTCATGTATGTCAAGGACGCATATTTGATGCACTACACAGTTAGAAGCGATTTTTTGTTTGTTTGCTTGTTTGTTTTGCTAGCAAATGCCTTCATGTGCTGAAAGATTCCACCACCAAAGATCCGTACCAGGAGTGGCACCGTAAGCGGTTAATAGTTAGAAACACGTTCGATAGACTGACGAACGTTCATTAAAGTGACACATTGTCCTAGTGACTGGCATGGCTTACATATTGCCAATGGTTTAGAAACGTGCTGTATTCCATTCGATAACAGTTGCCAGCGTGTGCCAGTTTGCAAACAATTCCATTATATAGAAGGTGATTTTTTCTTGTTTTGTTTACGCTATAGTTGCTTGCAGCTTACGGGCGTGCAGAATTTTTGCACGTACGAACATCTCAGTTCGCTAGCATATCAATATTAATACAACGGGTTAATCGAACAGCTGCCGGGTGCCTAGAGTAAAGTATACGAAGAGAAAAACACAATTACAATTACGTTTAGTGGTTGTCTACTGTCTGGTTATGTAGTGATGGGCAAGGTGGAAACAAAATCGACGGTACAATCCGGAATGGAACTGGTTTGATTTTTTAAACCAAATTAAACGGAACAGATAATACCGTTGCTTTGTGTTCCTTTTGCTTGTTTGTTGCATTCTGTTTACATTTATTTTTGTTCCTGTTTGTTTCTTTTGTGACTTTTAGTTCCTTTTGGGTTTTTTGCTTCCCTTTTCCTTTTTCTACTCTGTTCTTTTATTTTCAGTTTTTCCATGTTTCAGTCCATTTTCTTCTTTTACTTTCGTTCCTATCTTTGCTTCTCATTGCTTTTCTTGTGTTATTTGTTTAGTTTATTTTGTCTCCTATTTTTCGATCCGTCATCGGAACCAACATCCAACAGGTGCATTCCTGTTCGGCGTATGTGAGTGTGTGTTAGTGGTACTTTTAGTATAAACCTTGCTACTATTATTAACAAAGCGATTGCTTATCTGGGCCGAGCCCTTTGCACTACCGTTTAGCATAAAACAAAACGATGCTCCCGCTCGCTTCCTATGCAGACTTGCAAGTATCACTCAAACGTTGCCGCCATGCGTAATGCGCGAGAAAGCTTACGTGAGATGAGCAGACACACCCACACATACAGAACTATTAGGCGCACAGCTAATGAACGAACAAAGCACCATTGAACGAATCGGAATCGGAGGATTCGCACAGTAAAGTCGATTGTTAATCACGTTAATCACATCATCTACACTACATACGCACACTCTCTCTCTGTCTCGCTCTCTCTTTTAAGGGCAATGTGCAACCGGCTTCGAAAAGGGGTCCACAAAAGTGATCTTACCACAATGTATACATGGTATTAACTTTGCACGAATCAGCCTTGATCCTTCTAGAAGCGCTACACATACACACACACATACATACACACATACAAACACATCGAAGGTTTACATCTGAAGTCGTGTGTGTTTGTTTGCTTTAGCGCTATGATGCGTTAGATAGAATGTAGCCGCGTAAGGTGAGTACCCGGAGTGGGTGAATAATGCTACCACAGTGTAGGTTAGTAATAAGTAGTTGTAGTTGTAGTAGTAGTAGTAGTGTGGACGTAAAATGCGCTACACAAAAACATAGTTACGATTATCGTTTCCCGATTTCCGGTAGCCGCCGCGATGCCCCGAAACGCATGCTGGGGTGTGTATTAATGTGTCCAAAGGATTGCATTCCTTATTCCTGTGCCTGTGGGGAGATTTTTTTGTTATTTTTAGCTGACCATAACTGTGTAGATGGGTGCAGAAAAATCCGGAACGACAGACATTCATCACTTTCTCTCTCTCTCTCTCTCTCTCGCTCTCTCTGTGAGGCAATCGACTCATTGCACGTATGCCATTAGCATTGAAGATGAAACGCGGTTCTCTTTGGTAAGAAGTATTTGTTTTGCTAGCTGCCCTAACAATTGCAAGATGTCCCGTTGGTGACCAACGAACTAATAGCGCCCGGCAAAGCGCCCCGATCGTACATTACGTCCCCGCCGGTTACCACCTTTCGGGTTGTGTTTGTCTTCCTTTCCCGATTCCTTACAATCGTCCTCCTTGCTGGAGTCTGGTTCCGGCTGTGCGCCGGACTCATCATCATCCGTCACTACTGCTGCTGCTGCTGTCGGTGTGCCAGCTGCATCCTTGCCGGCCACATCCGTTTCCATCGGTTCTACCTGTTCCGCACCGTTTTGCCCATCATCACTTTTGCCATCCTCGGCCATGCTGGCGTCACCGGATTCTTCAAACGCGAAAACATGAAAGTAAAACCGACACTGAAACTTTAATTGTGGCCCCAAACGGAGGACGTGGACGAATAAAAAAGGGCGCAAAAACCAACAACAACATCCAACACAAAACGTGATATCATGCGGTGAGTTTTAAAACGTACATACAAAAGTTGTCAAGTGTAAATGGGTTTAAAATTGGAGCCGTTTCTGAACATTTTTCAAGTTGAATTGGAATGTGGTGAGCTTGATGGTTAATCTTTTCCACTTTCTATATCCTATGCGATATGAATTGATCAATCGGCAATTGTGTAAGTTGGGAAAGCTTTGCACAGAATCGATTTCATCCTGCAAAAGCTTATGAGTTAAGGTGGAAAGATTCCTCTACAACTTGAAAAGAATGCTCTGAACACCTTCAACATTACCATTTCATCTCAATAAACCGAAAAAAATAAACGTTTAATTCTAAACTAAAAAAAAAATAAAGAAATAAATGAAAAAAAACGAAATCATTTGCATAATCAAATTATCACGTGCACCATGTGCGTATATTCACAGAACAAAAGGCCTATCGTCGTTTTACACAAACAAGCGCACGAGCGAACGCGCGCGTTCCCGCAAACACACACACTAGTGTTGATTAGTAAGTATAGTTGTGATGTGCAACACAAACCCGCGGCGGTAGTAGCAACGAGGAAGAGGAAGAAGAAAAAACGGAACAAAAAAAGACCACGCCACTGTATAAATTGCGTAAAACAAAACGTTTAACGTACGGTTTTCGTGCAGAAAAAAAAATCACTAAAGATAAACGAAATAAAGAAAACATCCAACTCAATCACACTCGGGTGCGCGCCATCGCTACTGTGCAGGCGGTACCGTATCACTAGGGTTCAGGTTGGTACGAGCGGGACAGCTACTGGCAGTATCATCATAACTATCACCTGTCGCCTCGGATGGATCATAAAGGTCCGAGTCCTTCTTCTCGGTTTCGGTTGCCCCAGTTGCCGCCTCACCGTTCACGTCCACCGATTGTGTATGCTTCTTTTCGTCGGCAAGCTTTTGCTTCTTTTTGGCCGCTTCCGCTTCCTCGAGCGCAACCGCTGCCCGCTTCTGGGCGATGCGTACCTCCATCGCTTTCTCGTTGAGGAAGCGTATAAATGCGCGATAGTGCGAATGTGTGCGGGCATGCACTTCGCCGGTGGCCTCACAGTCGAAGTACTTGTGACAGATGCGACACTCGACGCACTCGAGCTTCCCGATCAGGCTCAGCCCGAGCGCACGGTTCTTCCGGTACCGGGGCAGCTTGTTGTCGATTTCGGGCGCTATCTCGTCGCCCGGCTTGTAATCCAGTATGCAGTCTTCGCTTTCTTCCTCCTTCGCCAGCTCGTCCTCTGGACACTCGTCGTCCAGCTTCGGATCGTCGAGCGTGGCACCGACACCATCGTCCAGCGCGGACGGTTTGCCACCGTCGCTACCATCCTCCACGGTCGAGTCCGCCATGGCAGGCGTCTCGTCGTCCGCTTTACACGTGTCACCATTCTCACCCGTACCGCCCGATGCCGACTGTTCGCCTGCCCCCGTTTGCTGTTTGGCCGCAGGTTTGCCATCCGCTTCGGATCGCTTCGCACCCGTAGTACCGGAAGAACCTTCCGGCTTATCCTTTCGCTTTCTGGGTGCGATCTCTTCACGTATATCTAGCAGCTCATCGTTCATGGTAGAGATGGTCAATTCTGCAACGGTGCGGAACAGGAGAATCATTAGAATCTAACCGAATCGAGTAAAGGGAAGTACTTTCCCTACGTCACTTACGTTTTGTCTTCCGCTCGATCTCGAGCCGGCTCGGTTTGGATTTGCAATTCTTCATGTGCACGACCGACAGCAAATGGTCGTCGTACTCGGTGCGGTTGTGAAACTCCAGCTCGCAGTCGTCACACTTCGGATGCAGGAACTTCTTCAAATCCAAATGCTTCTCCGAGCGCCGGTGGGCGATGATGTGCCCGTAGAAGAACAGCTCACACATCGGGCAGTACTCGCGCACCTTGTAGTAGTTTTTCGCCTTCCCCATGCGCTTCAGACGATCGATCTCGATCGTTTTGAGCTGTTCGGCGATGCGCGCCTCCTGTCGGAGCAGCGTCGCCCGCATCCGGTAGCTTTCCTCGATGCTTTCCTTCATCACGCGGTGCGTCCGACCGGTGATGTGGTTTTCGAACGAGGTCGCATCGTACATGTGCTTGTCGCACATGTGACAGTACAGAAAGTCGTTCGACACATCCATGTACGGTGAGGCCTTGGCCGAGGAGAGTTTCTCCTTCGCGTTACTGCCGCCGGCGGCAGCTGGCCCACCAGCAAGGTTACCCTTTTTTGCTCCTTTATTGCCACTGTTTCCATGTGTGTTATCCCGTTGAGGTTATTGTACAATGAAAACGAAAATAAATAAAGGAAGAGAAACGGCTGTTAATACATGATCAATAGATAAACGTTTCGCGATCGCTTACTATTTGCATGGATACTATAGCACACGCACACATACACACACACACATACACACCGGAGGCAAATTTAAGCTAACTTATGGAAAATTCTTCCCGCGTATAATACACAGTCTTTGTACTAATATCTGTTACCATCTTTTTATACATTTGTATTTTATGATGGTCGGTGCTTCCAGCATAACTCACTCTTGCTATCTATCTACAGTACCTTAAACGAAATCCGGACACTTAGAAATTGAAAAAAAAAAAAATACAATTTATAGTCTTTATCAGTTAGTTTTTATAACGTATTTGTTGACTTTTTGATGTATCTACATACAGAAATATTTTTAAATTATTTGGCAATAATTTTTTTATGATTTCATGTCGTAGAGGAGAACTTTATATTGATTAATAACTTGTTGCGGTTTTATAATTACAGAAAAAAAAGGTTAAAAATCTGGTTGTGATTTAAACACCCGGTTGACACTAAAGGTAGCGATTTAAATATGAGCTTAAAACGCTACCTTTTCTCGTTAAAACTCGATCGTTTGTAATAGCACAAAACAATTGGTATAAATCATTGGATATTTTCCACAGTGCAAAGCAAACAGCTTTCACTTGTTCAAAATAATACATGTTGCCATTATTTTGTAAGAACTAAATTAAAAAAAATGTAAGAAAATACCCGTAGCGTAAACCCTAAAAGCCGTACACTAAGCCTAACAACTGCCATCTATCCAAGTGTCCGTATTTACGTTTGTCGCACTGTATGCTACACGATGCAGTGCAAACACATGGCAATGGTATGACTATGTTGTTGAAAAGCAAATGAAGTTAAGTAAAAATTTCAAACACAAAAATCATGCATAAACATTTCATAAAAAAGATAAGCACTTCAACTAATATACAAAATACTTATATGTTATTGTTCAAATAGCAGAAAAAGCAAAATAGCAACACTCTAAACGTGGATATAAAATCAGACATTCGCAATAACTGTAAGAAATCTTTAGGCAAATTATTTAACCGATCATAAAATACATTTAAACAACAAAAATGAAAGCAAAGCATACAATTCACATGCAACTATTGCTAATCTATTGGCGTAATGTGAGAAAAGAACAACAAACAACAACAAAAAATTTGGTGCAAAAAGCCAAGTGTGCAAAGATGGTTGTAATATGTATTACCTGTTCTTATTTTTACTATTATTACTAGACTGAATTGGATTTCGTCTTTGATATCCGAGATTTAACCGCGAAATATAGTCATTCTGAAAGAGGGATAAACCGGTAAAGAAACATACACAGAGAACAATAAATGGGTGTGAACATTTCATAAAGAATCGAAATCATAATGGTACGCTTGAAAGGTGAAACAATAGCGATGCGTTTAACCAGTATTCGTTTGGCTAAAATAAGATTAATTAGAATACAGCAAAATTAACAATAATAAAAAAAACCAGACCCAAAACAATAAAACCGTGTTTGGTTTGGTGAAAGAAAAAAGGTAAAGAAACAGTAAAGTTAATCAAAATCTAACGACGTAAGATTCCACGAACATCAGGACAGGATTTAAAAATAGAATAAAAAGTACATTCTCCGGCACTTGTTTTAACGCGATTAGCAAACAAAAACATGTTGTTTTTTTTTGACATTTTGTTTGCCACAGCGGGGAAAAAACACATCATCAATGATACAATCCAATTACAAGTCTAGCAGCGAAACGTGTAAGATACTATCGGCTCTTCCATGTGTAACGTGCTTTAATAGTAAGAACAGTAAGAAACAGGTTTCATTTAAGGCATACCGTTTGCATTAAAAGTAACAACAAAAAATAAGATAAGAAAACGGAAAACAAAACAATAAAAAACAAACGACAACAGTGAAATGAGATTGCTTAACGAGGTGAAGGCGACAGAAAAAAGTTTAAAAAAACACATTCGTACATTGGAACGAGTATTTTGGTGTGTGTGTAACCAGAGAAGAATGAACAGAGCATGAAACGATCAATTAACAATACCAAAGATGTACAGAGCGTAGTATAGTAGCTTAAAAAACGACCATTCAACAACAACAGATGTTGTAATTCGTAACCGTGCAGTAGGAGTAGAAAGGTAGAGTAAAATTAGATAACGTTTAGAACAGAATTTGCTTTAACTATTGCCACATTTTGCAGCAGTCTGCATTTGTACTGGTGCAATGAATAATGCATGAAATGTTTTGACCACCAGAAGCACCACCAACATTGGTATAGTAAAGGAAGGAAAAATAAGAAACAAATGAAAAAGTTCTAGAAACACTTGAAATTGTTGCTTAAACTTTTTCATTTATTCGTATTTCGAAAGGTTATCTATACCCTTTTTTGCCATTTGTGAAACAATTAGCTTCGAACTAACTCAACTGTTATACCGAGCCGAGGGTGTCGAGGGTTGTGTAAAACCCTGGCGACATTTTATGCGACCAGACACGCGGTCTCACATCCACACAATCGTCTGTAAGGTGCTAGAGTAGCTTTCAAAATGCTCCTGTTCATCGTTCTTACCTATGTTCATTATTACGGCTGCTTGTACCAGCATTGCCGAGTGCATCTTTGCTGAACGGTTTATTATAATTCTTCGCCAGCACATTCTTGGTACGGGCAACAGCATCCGGTTTGCGTATGCCACGTCCATTCATGTTACGATTTTTACCGTATCGGTTCTGAACATCAGTTACAAAATACAAAATGGAGAAAGAGAGAGAGAGAGAGAGAAAGAGAGAGAAAGAAATGAAGAAAAAATAAGGAAACGTTTGTACGGTTTAATTTCGATTATCATGATGAGCTTTGCCAAATGGCTGATAATCAATAGGGAGTTGTGTTATTTGCCAAAATCAGATGAGGCTTGTTATACGTTATTGTTCAGTTAAAGATATATGCAAAAATGATGCTGCTCTGATGTTCGAGGAATATTACGGAATATATTATTATAAAAACAAGACACAAAAGATAAAAAAAA
>CM032178.1:28296451-28309948 GCA_018908115.1 Anopheles rivulorum
ATTCTTTCACGACGTTCAACAGGAAGAAAATTCGCTTTGCTATGATCCTAATCATATTTATTTCATCAATTGTTTTGGACTATTATAAATGAAACACGGAAGCCTCCACAGTGGTGCTAGATTATTTTACTTCACTAATCGTCATGCAAGGAATAGTCACACGTATAGTCGGAACTATGCAACGGGTCCACCATCAGGAAGAGTAGTAGTTGTAGTTAAATCGTACGCTTGTTATGTTATCGTTCCCTCGGGCTTAAAACATAATGCACACCAAAGTATAAATGCAGGTTCCATGGGCTTTTTTTTTTGCTTTGTTTTTAAAATCACATTTCCAAATGTTTGTTCCTGGTGTTTCACAAAATAAAAAAAAAATATAGATATATCTAAAGAGCTAGTACACATAGTATATTACAAAGTTTGTGAAATAGGGATTTCAGATCTTACGCTAACTAGTACTGTAACGTTTGCCTGTAGCTTTATACAGAGGTTAAAGTACTGTAACTAGTATTGACCAATTATTATTGTTGTTGTTTTTTTTTTACAGCAGAACACACTTGCCGCATACCAACATACCAACTTGCCGGATACAGCAGAGTTCAAGAGCTTTTTCGATATCCAATCCAAGCTAAAAAGTTATCCATTTAAACGATTACTGTGCATTAAAGGAGTGTTGCAGGTTAAATACCTTAGTCACTGCTAGCAATATGTAGCAATGGAACGTTAAAACGCGATTCACGGTTATTACTAGTGCATTCTCTTTATATTGCCTTTATGCCCACTGTCGAAAAATTGCTAATAATTTGTTATTTTTGTTAATAACAAACTGTGCACTTTGCAGGAATGACAAAGAGTCCTATTGGCTATGTGCTAAGGGTAAGCCACTATTCAAATCGTGTATGTTCGAAATGGCTTACAATGGACTGTGGAACATGAAGCTTCACAGAGGGTTATGTTTTCACTTTCTAAGCAGCTATTCGCAACGGTATCGATTTGTTCTTTGTTTTCATATATGCAAAGAACGTAATCGAAACAGTTTTTGCATGCCATAATGAGCTATTACCAATGGTCAAAAGGATGTAAATTGTATTGTAATGTAATGTTTCTGTTTGATTTTAGCTTTCTTGTTAATACAAGTAGCAACATATATCCTTTTTCTTACGAATCCTTCGACGAGGAATCGGGCAAAATTACATCATCGGGTACCATGCTGAGTAATTCGGCTTCAGATAGCTTCGCTAGTCGACTCTCGCCTCCGGTGCCGCTGGCCGGTTGTGAAACACTAGCAACCGGTGGCAACGAAGCCGCTAGATTGGCTAGTACAGCTTCGGAAGCGGTCAATGAAGCCATCGGATCAAACGTAGCTACATTTGGTCCCGCCACGGTCGGTGGAAGCAGCGTAGCTGGTAGAATCCGTTCATCAATATCACCTTGGCTGTTGGCAATCGGTATGGCGGAATACGGTATCGACGCACCAGCTTTGTACGCACCGTACAGTGCAGGTGTGGTCGGATTATACTCCTCCTCATCATCTTCTGGCATTTCCGACGATCGATTTATAACTGGCATTGGTTCCACATTGGCTGCGTTAGCAGACGATCGGGAAGATATTTCATCAACGGTTTCTGCTGGTACTGGTGCAGCCGTACCACTACCACCACCCTTAATACTGGCCAGAATTTGTGATAAATTGGGTGGTATTGGAATTTCGTTGATTAATGATGGTGGCAATGCGGAATTAATTTCCTCCTCCTTCAGATCCGCCATACTAATCAAACCAACGATCTCATTCTTTTCTTCAGCAATTTTCCTATTCAATTCATCCATTTCAATACGTATCCGCTCTTCGTCCGGGTCGACGGCATGCTCGGTGACACCACCGCATCGTGGCACCTTCGATGTGTCGACGATAGCGGTTACATCCGCAAAGTTACTATCATCACTACCACCGCCGGGCGAGTACGGTTCATCATCATCATCGTCGATCAGCATGGCGTTTGATTCCGGTGCACGACTCGTCCCAACGGTGCTACTGTTGCTATTTCCCTCTACGGCCACAGCTAAGAGAAAAAGCAAAATAAATAATATTATTAGTAACAGCGTTTAGAAATACATTATTTAGTCTAACAATAAGTGTCAAACATTTGCGTAACATTGATATATACATGATCTACAAAGGCGTTAAAAATGTTTCTGCATTGCGGATATCCTTACCTTTTCCGGCGATCGGTGCTTTTATAATATCCATATCTACTTCCATATCCATTGGATCGTTCGCCGGCGTGTCTGGAGTATTTATTTCGGCAGATACTCTCCTAGCATTCGTTTCGGTACGCACGATCGTCGTATCGAGCTTTAAGCCGCTTTCCGACCCAGACGGTTTGGGTGGCATATTGGCATCGTGCGACGGTTCTTTAGACGCATACTTGGTGATAACTTGTTGCGTTAAAGAAGGTTTATTGGATGCTGATGAGCCGGTACTGGACTTTCCACCCGGTGCACTAATTATGCTTTTGCTGGATTGATGCCGTGCGGTCTGTTTGAAAGCGGACAGAAAAATAACATCAGCATTACGATATTGGATCTTTTTTTTTCTTGGTAACATCATCTAAAATTACTTACCTTAGATATGGCGGAAGCATTCGTTGCGTTAGAAGACGATGGCCGTTTACCACCCTTAATCTTCACCAGTATGCCCAGCAATAGGTTCGGCTTATTTTCACCTTCTATAATACCAACGCCTCTCAGTGGCTTTAAAATCATCGGAATCATCTGATCCGCCGGCAGTGGGAAGATATAAAAATCTTTTATCGCAACCGATGGTGACTTCACAACGCTGCACCGTTTGCGCAAATGCAAATGGTTGTAGAGCGTGTAGTATGCGCTCGCTTCCGACGAATGGAACCGCACCAAACATATCTCCTTGTTGGGACTTTTCTTTATCTGTCCAATGTATTCCCACACATTTTCGGGCTTGATCGTACCACAAATGTTCAGATCATCTGTAAAATCTTTTGCCACGTCGTGAATTTCACCGCTGACGGCACGGATGGACATTTCAATGCTTGCCACATCGATCATATGCACACTGCCCGTCCAGTGATTCTTTTCCGCTTCTAGCTTCTGCTGATCAACAACAGCTCCACCGTTCGGTTCCTCCGACGATTGGCGCTCGAATGGATAGTGTGGTGGCGTTGGAATCGTCACTGTACTGGACGGTTCCTGGTCCTGATCGGGTTTCAAATCTTTGCTCACGTGCTCACCACCTACCAACGCCGGTACTTTCGTATCATCGGTGTTCTTTTCCAGCGTCGAAGCTTTCTTATCCAACACCGCGACATCGCTAAGGTGTTCTGCTTCTGGGTTATTAGTGTCCTTGCTTTCTACCATTTTATCGCCTTCTGTTTCAGGCAGTTTTGTCCCTTCTTTCGAAACTTCAACCCGCTTTTTGGACGATCCCGATGCCGTTTTACTTTGTGCTTCACTGGTCTTACTAATCTTTCGTTCCGATTCGAGCCCGTCTTTCGTTGCGTTTGGATCGTTCGCTTCCGTTCCACGGCTGGCAGTGGAAGTTCTTCGTTTGTCCGATGAACTTTTCGATGATGTGTCCTTCTCCCGCGAACTTTTGCCATCATGTTTCGAACGTTCCTTGCTTCGCTCACGTCCCTTGTGATGGCGTTCGCGGTCCCGTTCACGATCGCGGTCACGCTCCCGGTCACGATCGCGATCCCTGTCGCGATCACGATCCCGACTCGAATGTCCTTCGTGATTGCGTTCACGGCTGCGCTTTCGCTTGTGCTTCGATCGGCTACGATCTCGCGAACGATCACGCTCATGCTTTCGACCCCTGCTACGGCTCCGGCTGCTTCGGCGAGATTCCTTTTTGCGCGATGAAGATGATGATGAACCAGCACCACCGGTACCGTGACTGTCAAGCTTGCCGCCACTGAGTGCTGTTACGCTACTGCTGCTCGATATCGAACCACTACCACCATATATTCCCGTGTACGATTTACCGTAAACACCATAGTCGTAATCCTTCGAACGATGCGAACCATCCGGGAAAGCATTCAATGAATCGTCCAGCTCACTCGTACTGCTAACGGCGGAGTTGTTTAGCAGCAGAACTACATCCTCGACTGGCGCGGACGGATCCAGTTGGACACGTTCATCCGTTTTACCTTCGATCACTTCTTCACCTTTGTGCGTCTTTAGCACGTAATTCTTCGCACAGGCTAGCAAATCTAGTTCCGACTTCTTTATCATCTCCAACTGATGTTTAGTTTCCTTTTCGCGCCATTGTGCCAGTTCCTGGCTCGCCAACTCATCAGCCGTCATACGAACCTGCAAAAAAGGATAAATTTCTTAATAAATCGAGCAATGTAAAATGGTAACAGGCATTTACCAATTGCTTTGGTTCTATCAGCTTTTCCGATATCTTCTGAAACAGTGACAAATTCTTGCGATCCTTTATGTTGAATACCAATGATCTGTACTTGGCCCGATACTTCATCCCGGTGTCCTTGTTAAACAGTACAAACATTTGATGCTCTGTGTCTTCTACGAAACGATCAATTTCCTCTTCGGTGAGTCGGTTAAACGTGCTATCTTCTTGGAGCTCTGCCGTACGCTGCATAAGATGTTCCTGTTGGAAGTAGAAATTGTTAATATTTAATTATTATTACAGGTAATAAATAAAATCAATAAACGTATAGCGAACCGTACCTTTAATGTTTTTTTCACAGTCACACGAATGTTCTCACCACCGGCCGTAGTAGATGACTTTGAGCTTCGGAACGGTTTCGACTGCTCGGACGAGAGAGACGATGATGGAGCAGAAGAAGTTTGAGTTGGTTTCTTCTGTTTGCTAATGCTCGTTGATAGTACCGGTGTCGTTTGTGTTGTCGTCGGTGTGCTGTTATTACTAGATGTTCCCATCTTCTGTTGATTTGCCGGACTAGAAACACCTTTCACTGTGGGTGTAACTGAGTGTCCCTTGACAAGCACCAAGTGGGAAGACGTGCTGGTAGCAGCAGCCGATGGTGAAGCTTTATGCACCATTTGTTTGCTTGTCGTGGTGATAATTTTCGGTGAATTTTGTGATTTTGTAGCTGTCGTCACGACACCGGACGGTGTTGCGGTCGATATGACTATCTTTTTCTGGTCGTTAAATTTAAGTTGAGTTTGAATTTTCTGTCCCGGTCCACCGACGCCACTGGTAGATGTAGTTACTGCATTGCCGGACGATACAGCCTTCTTTTCGGCAGTTTCCTTGTCCAGCTGCTGCTTCCGCATCGCTGCCTGCTTTTTAAGGATAATGGTACCCTGCTGGGAGGTGGGCGGAACATGTTCGAATGTAGGATGTGCCAGCAGCCAGCTTTCAAGGTTTTCTAGCGATGGCGCATTTTTGCCTGTTAAACAACGGCCAGTTTTGCGTTCCATAACAATCACCTGCAATTTTAAACACGGCTAGTAAATAATTGCCCAACAAACGAAGCAAATAAAAACGGATTTTACCATCTGACTGTCGTTTAATAGATCAGTAGCTCCAGCACCCATCACAGATACCGGCGTTGATGCCACGACGTTTGGACGATCTTTCGCTTTTTCTGCCTTAGGCAGCGAGTTGGCATGCTTACGAATGCACTCATCGCTGCAGTAAATCGAACCGGGTTTAGCTTGCTTATTACAAACGACACAATTACCCTCGGTCGCCATCGCCGACGAGCTGGTAGTGCCTTGCAGTGAGGCCTTCGTAGATGAAGCTGCCGGCGCAGTAGCGCCCGTTTCACCGGCCTTCGCAAAAAATGCCATTAATTTCGGTTGCTAAAATGAGGTACGAATATATTAACAAAGATTGTTTTTGTGTCACACCTAATATTTAATTTACCTGTCGATCTTGTTTCTTCTTCAGACAATTTGGACAAGTCCATTCGATGCCGTCCTGTTCCATCTGTTGGCCCATCGCTTTCGTAATGCTGACACACTTACCATGGAACCAATCTTCACACGAATCGCAACATATCATAAACCGATTGTTGTGCGGTTGTCTACAAATGCACCAAAGCCTGCAACGAAAGGATTGCATCCAATTAAGTATTGTTACAAACAGTCAACGGCATGCGTTGCCTTACCGATCCGGATCATCTTCCGAGTTCCAGCTTTCATCTGATTCGAAATCATCGTCTTGCGCTGCCGCCTCGATGGCGACGGCCACGTTTGTTGAGCTGATTCTTTTCACGCGAGTATTATCGACCGACTGGCGAACCTTGCTAATTCGCTTCGTCTTCAAAGCTTCGTCAACTGCTTGCTGCTGCTCAGCTGGTTGATCGTTCGAACCTTCAACAACGATCATTCCGGCCGGTGTCACGGGGCGGGAAGGGGTTGGAGTGAGTCCAACTTTCACCGATGCTCGTCTTGAAAGTTTGGGTGTTTCAGGTGCTGGAGTGAATGTTGCTTCAGAACCACCCGCCATAACGAACATCGACGGCTGATCGATTGATTGGCGTACCGCCGACGTGACCGGTGTACTAGGATCGCTTACTTGCGCACGGCGCTTCGAGGCACGTGTTGTAGGTGCTTCGATTGGTGGCAACGTGATTAAGCGGCCATCGCTACGTCGGATTTGGATCGCATCCTTTCGATTCGATGTAGCATCTGCTGTACCC
Source organism: Anopheles rivulorum (assembly GCA_018908115.1). Taxonomy (NCBI): domain Eukaryota; kingdom Metazoa; phylum Arthropoda; class Insecta; order Diptera; family Culicidae; genus Anopheles; species Anopheles rivulorum. The sequence continues at coordinate 28,303,117 of CM032178.1, forward strand.
GGGGTCTGTTGCTGAAGTGGTTCGGTGGAGTTCAACACTAAAGAAGCATCGGAGCTAATGTTTTGCATCGGAACGATCGGGAAAGCTACGGTGCATGGGATGGTGGTTGAAGCATCCTGTATCATCGATTGTCCTGGCAGCAAGCTCGTTGCACTATCGCCGCCTATAGGCATTGCCGGCGCGCCTAGTAATCCTTCCGAACCGATCACACCTAGCACCTGCTTATCGAGTATTTCCTGAAGTTCCTTATTTTTCGCCAATTCTGCTACATGTTCCAGCAGCTCTTCCGGCAGCGCATCAACGTTACTGTTTAGTGCCTCTAGGATGCTAGTGTCGGGTAGAAGATCCACCACTGGTTGTACCACTGGTTGTACAACTGGTTGAATCGGTTTTGCTGGTTCAGGCAGCAATGGAGCTACAACTGTATGGTTCGTAGCGTCAATCGTACTGGTGGATGTTTGTTCCAACATTTTCACAATGTTTGGTATTTCTGTAGGCTGATGATATTGCATTTGCACGGAACTGGCCGGCTTAGCAAGTGGCGCCACTGGTACCGATTGGCGCAAATCTTCCTGTACGATCGCATCGATTAAATCCAGCCGTTGCTCTGTGCTGGGCGGTGTTGGATTAGTAGGCGCTGGAGTTTGCAGCGTTGTTGTTGGTTGCTTTTGTTCGGTTGGCTTTGTGGCAACATGCACTTTTACTACCGGTGAACTAGATTGGCTAGTAGTGGCGATCGTCGGCAAACCAGGAGTAGCGTTATTTGCACCGGAAGCACTTGTTGATGTTGGCGTTTTGCCAGCATTAACTTTCTTTATTATATCCGGTGTGGAGAAGAGTGCTGACATATCGCTGAATAGTGCGGCGTCATGTAGGTTGGTCTTGGGTTTCTTTTCCTTTTTAGGCACCGCAGTACTGGAAGCAGTTACGGTTGCTGTCGGTGAAACGACGGATGTTGAAGGTTGTTTCGGTTGGCTTGTGTCCGGTTTGGCCTGCAATTTTCCCGCAATCGTACCCGGTAACAGCTGCCTGCTGGTTACTCCGGTCGGTGTCGATGAGCCAGACGAGGATGAACCTGTGTGAAGCTTCACGATATCTTTCTTCGCTGGTGTTACTTTGACGATATGTTCCGCCTTCGTAAGTGGAGCCTTTTGTGGCAACGTCTTCGTCAATACGGTTGGTGTGGTAGATTTGACGAACACTTTACCATGCTTATGCCTGTCAGCTTCCTTTGCCTGGGCGGCTTCCGCGTGCTCTTTCGGGTCCGACTTTCTATACGGCGCCCGTTGCGATCCCTTCGGCGACACTTTGTTCTTTACCAGCTTCTTCCGCTTCTTGATCGTCGTGCGTCCGGTGACGCTAAAATCGGCATCCATCTCGTCATCGTCTTCCGAGTAAGAAGACTCTTCTTCCGAATAATCCGAATCGAAGTCATCGTCCTCGTCGTCATCTTCGTCGTCAATTTCTCTAGCTGATTTCGTAACAGGTTTGCCAGGTTTACTTCCCTTTTTCTGCTCCGGTTGTACAGCGCAGGGGCTGGTTATCGATTTTCTGAGCTTGTTTTGTGTGATTGAAGCTGCACTCGACACCGCCGTGGGAACCGTTTTGTTTACCTTCACAGTGATTCCCTTACGCGCATCGGCAAACCTTCCAACCAGCGTGCTATTGACGGTGCTACCCGACTTTGATTTGTCTGTCGCGTTTATCGGGAATTCTTCCGAAGAGTCAACATCGTCCAACAAGGTTCGGGGCGGTAGCTTTTGCGTTGGCGACGAAAGCGGAGTATAGCAATGGTCGTTTGATACGATTTGCTTCAGATATTCGATGTCAACCGCAACCTTGCGCAGTGGATGTTCGTACCCAGTTAGGCTGAGCACTTGAGCAGCAAAGTTGGACGCCTCGCTTGGTGGATAGTAAGCCTCGACCGTCAGGCTTACGTGCTTCGGATCATCTTCATCGCCCAGCAGCATCGTACCGGAGCTTTTTTTGCCGGGCGGGCGACCGCGACGCGTCGTTATACCGGCAACACTGGACGTAGCGGAACTAGTTCCAGCAACGGAATTACTGTCCTCGTTCGAGTCTTCATTGGAGCTGGCAGCGTCGGCATCGGCTTCGGCTAATTTTTGCTTCTCTTCCTTCAGCAGTCGTTGCTCTTCTTCAATTTCCTCCTCGATGCTTGGCGTAGGGGAAGAAATGCGAACCACACTAACCGATGTATCGTTCGTTTCGTTGGCTTAAACGAATAAAAAAAAAACAAAGAAAAGCTGTTATGCTTGTTGCTCAAACAACAAAACATCAACACCACAATTACCTAGTAGGCTCTGAAGAGTAGCTTGATCCACAGACACCGATCCATCCTTATTCACCACAATGACCAGGTTGGAATCGAGTTTAAGATCTTCGTGCACCACGGCCAAGGATTTGCTTAAGCTGCTGTCCTTGACGCCAATAGTTCCGCTTGCACCGGCATCGCTTCCGAATCCATCGCGACTTGAAGAGTCGAACACTTTAAACACCGAACTTGACATTACTTAATTGGTCGGGCTGTTTTTCTGAGCATTCTTCCCTCCCGGAGCAGATCTCATTCACAAACTAAATACGATTGTGCGAGAAAAATTGTGTAAAATGGATTAAAAACGATTCCGCTGCACAGCACATGTAAACCATTCACTCGTATGCTCGTCTGTTTTCATTCGCTCCAAGTGCCCGCCCAAAATTGACCAAACGATGCCTAGGAATCCACATTGCACAAGCTCGTAAGATAGATGTTGCCCTGGTAGCGTAGAGCAAATTCTTCTAAGTATTGTTACATTTCACAATAATGTTGAGTGTTCCACTGCGTAACTTCTATTGCACCTAGCTAATTAATGCTTTGAGCATCGACCACAAAACATCAAAATGTGCGCCTAGCTAGCCGACGCCATGTTTTTTTCTCGCTCGCACACCGTCCGATGAATTCGACCAAAACACACACACGCACGGGCTTTGCCTATGGTTTTTAGGGAAATAAGAAAATAAAAAACGATCTAGTCGATTGAGTATTGAACGTGCTTTTATTTAAATATCGCACTGGTGAGAAATCATTATGAAAAAGTTTACAAAACTCGCTAGCGTACCGTCGCAATAGATCGAGATGCAATCTTTTCGCTTTGCCAGTGCGAAGAAGCGGTTGGTTCATGAAACACCATTGCGGAACGTCAAATTGACAGTTCGACTGTTTGAAGCTGTTGAACCAGATTTCGTGATCATTTAGCTTAAAATAAACAGCTCGATGGGTTTCAACTAAACTGATTATTTTATTGCAATACTCCGAAATTTTGTACAAAAATTACTTATTTGTAACATTTCCATTCATTCGGTCCCACTTTGTGGAACCCAAAATGGCAAATGAAAACCATCGTGAGCTAACCTTGTTTTGTTGTTGCTTCCTTGCCAGACTTTGACGTTTGTCGTCCACGAAAAGTCATTTTGTATTCGCAGAAAAAAGCTGATTGTTCCATTGCGTGGAATTTCGTGCGAATTAATATTGCCCTCATTGAATTAGTACGCATCAAATCGACGGGCGAACATCGTGCAAAATGGCTAGCCAAACGCAGGGAATTCAGCAACTGTTGGCCGCCGAAAAGCGTGCAGCTGAAAAAGTGGGCGAAGCAAGAAAACGTAAGCCTTTGATTTTTTTTTTGGTTGCTGTGGGTGTCTTACTTTTGTCCTCTTGGAGCAGTCATAGTGTCAGCAAGCAAGAAAAATCAATAGTACAAATGCATTGGCCAATAGTGCGACCACCCATTTCGTGATGGCCTTGCCCATCATCCGCAAGACTGGCTGTATTTGTGTGTATATCTTTGTTGAATAATTAACTTAACAAGCAACAATGTATCTTTCTCGTAGGAAAGCAAAGGCGCTTGAAACAGGCGAAGGAAGAAGCGCAGGATGAAATCGAGCGATACCGTCAGGAACGCGAAAGACAGTTTAAAGAGTTCGAAGCAAAGGTATTGGAACGGGGGGGCACTGGATGCTGTGATCAATGTCTGGTAGTTGACAATTAATGCTTGTCTCACCCCTTTTACAGCACATGGGAAGCCGCGAAGGTGTGGCGGCCAAGATCGATGCCGATACAGCCAACAAGATCGTCGAGATGAACCGTTCCATTTCGGTCAACAAGGCAGCACTGCTCAGTGAAATCCTTACGCTTGTGTACGACATCAAGCCGACGGTGCATAAAAACTTCCAATTCACCAAGTAAGCGGGGCACAAGGTCTATAAAATGCGGTGAACAAACGAGTCTCCTAGTATATGTGCGTGCGCTGGTACAGGCCAGTGCAGAACGAGCACAGTGCAACAAATACCGCGAGATCCGGATAGTCAGCAAACAGCAACAAAAAAGCAAACAACAACATACACAAAACGCCATTAGAATCTATCGATGTGTCGTCGTCGTCGTCGTCTAATATGAAATTTTAGTGGAGCTGTACATAATTGTTTAACGCTGTTCTTCTTTGCCTGAACGTGGGTGCTAGTTGACGAAACACGCGTCTTTCTGCCTTCAGGTTCCGTTTGTTCTCCGCATCCCTGTTTGCATGTGTTATGTGTATCGCTCGTGTATCCTTTTTGTTTCATAACGCGTAGCGATCGACGCGTTCACTTTCCCACGTTGCCATTCACGGGTACACTGGAGGGAAGGAACATTTTAATCATAAATTTTGTGGCAACATGCCAGCCGAGCACTTGCGGTTCTGCGTTCTTTTTCCGAGCGAAATCGAACCAGCTTAGGGTAGTAAGCCGTCGGAGGGTGGTGGGTTGATCGCACAGTTACAACCCGCATCATTACGATCCCGTCGTCTCATTCCAAATCTCTTTCAATCGGTGTAGTACCATGTTGTTCTCAATGCCATTGTCGATACTTGCTATAAATTAGATGAATTACTATCGAAAAACTACAACAACAACAACAACAAAAATCATGACAATATTATCGATGAACCATTGCGATTAATCTGCTGGGAAGGATAATTAATTTGTGTTGCCCGCTCGTAGCTCACCGGGTGCTTCACTGGTGTGCGGTCGGATAGACGGTGGGTGTGTGTTACACATTGGGTTAATAATGCCGCCTTGAAGTGGTTCGATAAACATTGTTTCGCTCTTATAGCACTCCTTCAAGAACCGCACAAATCGATCCTTTTGTTTGCCTGTATCGTTTGCTTTAGTGTTTTTCTTTTGTTGGTTTGTTTGTTTGTTTTGTGATCATACACATTTGTTTGTTTAACCCGCTATGTTTCGGGTCGCAATACTGTTATATCCTATACATGTAGTTCCCGCGTGGCCGTACGAGTAAAGTCCCTATTGCCCACCCCACGATTCCTTAAACTGCAAACCTACACAAGTATCTATCTTTACCGTTGTACCCACGGAACGTTATCTCATAATTCGAAATTGTAAAGAATCCAATATCTCTACATGGAATATATAGTTATGATGAATGCGGTTGAACAATTTTTGGTTTAATTTTTGTTTTACTCGTAAAACGCCTAACGCCGAAATGAATTTTTCTATCATCCGAAATAATGTCATTTACAAAAAGACATACATATTTAAAGAAGTAAGTTAATTAAATCAGGTTTTTGATTAATTAAGTTTTTGGTTTTTGAAAGGATTTAATAGCAGCCATATGCGATAGCTCAACCAGAGCAGTATGTGATACGTGACAAAGAGCTCTTTTAGCATTCTGGACAAGATTCTAGAGCTTATTGTAAGAATGCCAATGTTCAACAACATAATCCCTGGCGTTGGCTGATGGAGAACTTTCTCAATAGTTTTTGGTCTATGCCGAATGATTGGTCTGCCTGTTACATCTTTAGTCTTTCGCTAGTGTCAAGTAATTTGTGACTTGAGGCGGAAACAGCAAACGCTGATAACATAAACTTACTCGGTTCACGACTACATACTAACGTCTCTGCGACAAAAGTTGACAAAATCCCTCTTCGCCACTCTCTCTATAAGTTGTATATACGTCTAAAGAGGCTTTTCGGGCTCTAGTGGGTTGGCCATGTCATTAGAATGACACCGTACGATCCACTTCGTTATGCGAAAGCGTGATTGTTCGCAATTGGGGTGAAGTGATCGACAGAAGACTCGGGATAAACGATCTTCAAACGAAGGCGGACTGCTGTAGCTGGCCAAGGCCGATAATCATCCTATAAGTAGCAAAGTATCACAAATTGAATATGTTCCAACATTCCTGACATGATCGTATAAAATACGCAGTACCCAAACCGAAAGGAATTCGCGTTTAAAGCACAAAAACATAATGAATGATCACGCGATCGTCAGCATTTCACCACGTGGAGATGATATGTATTTCATTTAAATGCTCTTTATTTTTCATTGTAACTCATCGCTGTACCATTTGACAAAAAATAATCTATCAAAATTACACATATCTTTCGAAATACCTTACACATTTTCGCTAAACTTTCAAAAGCCCGTAATATTCATTACGTCGTAGGAGGAAACATTTATCAAAGTTAGTGCAGAGGAGTGTTTGAAACAAACAAAAGAACGAAAGTCCGAGATTTTTGAAGCAGTATTCATCGATTTACACACCAAAATGTGGATGTGTGCTTGGCAAAAGGGTGTAGGTAGATTGATAGATAGATAGATATAGTCACTGTCTTTATTTGGGCTTAAAAGTAGTTGATAATTTTCGCAAAGTTTAACTAAGTACGAACGAGGAGGGACTATAAATACTCTTCTTTTCGTCCGACCGCGTGCTGCAATAATAGCTATTCTCTTGCCGATGGGACAAACACACCGAAATTGCTCCCAATAATGCAAT
>CM032178.1:28309959-28342977 GCA_018908115.1 Anopheles rivulorum
CGATCGCAACGGACTGGGCGGTGTTTCATCGGTGCCGGCAGGTTCGAAACAAATGCCAACGCCCAACCGTTCGCCAGGATCTTTGCCGGGCGATCGTTTGCTGGTGCGCCGGGACGACTGTTCGCAGGTATCACCTTCGTCCGAGGATAGCGGCGGATTAAACTCCGTCTCCACGGTCTGTAGCTCCACTTCCGAGGTTGGATCGATATCCTCATCATCGGAGGGTACTCCCAGAATTTGGTCGAGCGTTAGCGAGCGCAGATAGCGCTCCGTCTCGTCAGACCAGTGTTGCTCCTCGTGTCCAATCAGCCCGTCATCTTCGTCGATGTCGTACACCTCGTCCAGCGAAGGCGTAAAGCAGTTCGGATCGAGCTTCGGTATGTACGGATCCTCGATATACTCGAGGCTCGACAGATCTTCCTCACCGACGCGCATCTTGCTGGTAAGTTCTTTCGGACCGTGCTGCCTCCCGCTAGCTGACGATGGCAGTGCTTGATCACAGAATTCACCCATTCAACGGTTTATCGTCCGGCCTGATGATCAGACACCTGATCCGATCACAGTATCAATAAGTCACACGTCAGTCACGCACTTCACGTTCGCATTTGGCGCAAAATCACCGTGCCGTTTGGGTGGTGTAACATATCATCGTACACACAGAGGTTGATTCCCTAAACGAAAGGGAGATCTTGTAACGGTTACAACGGTGCGGTAATGGTGCAATAATCTGTGCAGTGCCTCCGTAATAGCTTCGCCAACATCATGTCCAACAGCGATTTGCGCGCCTCGCGCTATCGGCCATTTTTGTTTTCCTACAACGCTCGTGTACTACACACCGCTACGTAAGCAACTAGGAATTGCAAAGAGCTTTTAGTAGCAAACGAAGCGTTTAGACAAACGCTTGGCATTTGAAGCGGCACATAAAGTTCAGCTTGTTTTCCTCAGTATCGTACGTATGTACAACCAACTCCGGTGAAGCTTACGAAGTGTTTTCTTTTCTCGTTCGAGACAATCACGCTAATAACCACAATCGACGACGTAATCTTCAAACCGATCGGTTCGTGTTGGGCTACTACTATCGATCGAGATACTAGCCGGTAGCGGGCGTGTAATGAACTTTTTGCCAAACTACCAACCAGCGTGCAAACGCACGTGCATCTTCCATTCACTCACCACCAACAGGTGCCACAGGTGGTGCCTGGTGTGTTGGTCTGGCCACAAAGCACGAACTCGATCAACACGGAGCAAAACACATTTCTATTGCTTTATGATCGCTCAGTTCCATCATGCTTTGTACACAGCCCCGGGGGTGTGGTGCGTGTGTGTGAGTTATTTTTTTTAAGGGAATTTCTTCACTATTCGTCTTATGCGTCTTTGTCTTCTTGAGCCACGGGTGTTTTCATGTAACGGGTTTACCGCTGTTGTAAGTGATGCTTTTTCCCGACACACACAACAACCACAAAAAATGGAGAGCAAACGTTGTTTGAGAAGCTTCTGGTAGATGGCCTCGAGCGGTAATCATGTGGCCATTTCACTAGGTCAACTAGGTGTAACATTCACCGTGTGTAGTATAGAGAGAGAGGGAGAGAAATTGTCATTCCCCGGCTGATGTGAAATGGAACTCGTCAGCGAAACGCTTTACGTTCCACAAAGCTGAACACACGCGCGTTTTACTTTTTCTTCAACAAACTTCACCTAACCTTAAATTAATTTTGTTTTATTGATTTCATTTTTGGTGATGAATAACGCCACATTCATGATGTTCCACTGACCCCCCTGGTTGGCCGTTTGTTTTGCGGGGGGGNATAGGGAGAGAGGGAGAGAAATTGTCATTCCCCGGCTGATGTGAAATGGAACTCGTCAGCGAAACGCTTTACGTTCCACAAAGCTGCACACACGCGCGTTTTACTTTTTCTTCAACAAACTTCACCTAACCTTAAATTAATTTTGTTTTATTGATTTCATTTTTGGTGATGAATAACGCCACATTCATGATGTTCCACTGACCCCCCTGGTTGGCCGTTTGTTTTGCGGGGGGGAAAAAGGTTATAAAAATAAAATCACTCCAAGCGATTGGTTCACACGCCACTCGGTATTTCACCTGTTTCACGTAACACGTCGAGAATTTATTCAACTTTATATGCCTAATTATTGATATTGCGGTTAGAAGTCCCAGTCGGCTCACTGGGTAGCGCGCCAGGAATGGAACTATATTTTCCTTTACAATCACGATTCTTCACCAACCAAGCTTCCGTTACTTGGTCGCCTCGCACGTACGGTTACGGCTATTTATATTGACCAAACACGGTGCGCTGACGAGTGAGCTATACCCGAAAGCTCTTGAAAAAAGCGCTTGCCATTGCAGCGCCGTGCCATTCACCGCCAAACATTGCTACCGCGGAAATGCGTTAGCATCGGTAAGCCGCTTTTTTTGGCACACTTTTTGCGCTCCTTTTCACTATTTAAACACACCAGCAGCAAAAGAAGCAGAAAAAAACCAGTTCCGATCAGCCCAACCACACCACGCGCGAATGAAGCTTTTCCGGAGCGGGAACCGCGAACGACTGACGATGATGGCGTCCGCTAGCTTCAGCGAACGGTTGTGAACTGACTAAAGCAAACCTCGACGGAGCGTGGCACATCGAACGCATGAGAAAATGGTTGAGCTTGCTTTTGTTCGGGTCGGACGAGACAAACGGTGCGCAATAACGGGGCCTGTGTACGCGTAAAAAGCTCTCCAGGTATAGGCTCTTCTCTTGCTCCACAAACACACACACACACAAGCGAGCGTAATGTGAAATGAGGAGACTGTGGTGGCCAACCGTTGCGTTTTGGGGTGGAAATAAAAGGTGATCAAGTTCGCGATCGTACGCGAGTGCACAGCTCTCTCTCTCTCTCGCTTGACGTGCTCCATCTTACACAGGACAAACCGAGCATCCCTTACAAGAGTAATTGCAAGATTTATGGCTAGTGCACAACATCCCCCAATGGCGACATTAATGTGGCGCTTGTACGAAGGAAAAGATTCAAACGATCGTATGGATGATTTCAGCTTTTACGCTCTCTCTCTGCGTGGAGCGTGGTTTGTTGGTCAGCTCAAGTTACCGAAAGCACTAAGGTTAACATGCGGTTATGTTACCATTTCCTCCAGCTTGTACAAAATAAAAAGGTGACTTGCTCCTCCTTGGGATACGATCACGTTTTTGTTTGTGTGACTTCCCCTTCGGTAGCTTGGCATTTGGCACAGTTTGTCGAACAGCTTCCGTTTTTTTTTTTGAGGTGAAAACATTCATCATTCTAAGAACAAGAGCATTTTCTCTCCTGCATGAAGATTGTTCTTAATGTAGTAGATATATTAAACTCATTTAAGAAACTAGAACAACGCTCAGGCTCAGATCATTCAGGGCAAATTAGAGGATAAACTCTCTTTAATGGTTCACTATTTAACGACCATTACTATACTGGCACACGTTGTATATAGAACTCATTATCGTGTAACGAATTAGACTCGCTAGACTCCGTTGGGTGGATAATGTCATTAGAATAACACCGGACGACCCAACCCATAAAGTCTGTGTGAGTCATCCACATAGACAAGAGTACGGATATCCGATCACATATCTTCTATTTTAATTAATTTATCCTTATAAAATAAAACAGTGACGTATGCTCTATCTATACGAGCTGCACTTGTGTCCACTGGATCGTGGACTGAGGCGAATTAAATTGGTACCTTTTTTATGTTCGGTTGAAAGCGTTGCTAATTACGTTTAATGGAGCATACGGTCCAAAACGAACATAGTGACTAGTTCTTGGACGGCACAGAAAAGTCCACAGAGCCTAAACAGAGCTGGTGGAACATTTCCTTTGAATCTTTCATATGTCTTTTTACAGATTCCATAGTCTTATCTACTTATTTCATTTTGAGTACATGAATAAAGCTCCACTCTTTAGGCATAGCAAGACTATTAAGCACTTCTTGCGCTTTCTAGCATATTTTAAGCATATATTTTGGAACGGTGGATTCTAGAGAATGAATTTCCATAAAATGAAAATATTGTTTACACCTCAACAGCAATCCTTTGGAATTTATATCAAACATATCACGAATATAATTAATCAATAAAAGCCGATCATTTATTTCGTTCAGATTTCAAAAAGCGAACATAATAAATGTTTTTGTGCCTGACTTATTTCTAACTTAAATAAAACAAAATCTTACAAATACATTTCCATCCATCGGAAGATAACATCACGTACAGTTAATTTCTTCATCGAAAGATCGCATGATCATTATAAATGAAAAATTGATCATAACTTTCTGTACAGTGTTAGTTGAAAGAACAATAGTTATAAATTTATCTAAAGTGTAGAAAATGCGAAAATTCATTACCTATACCGTGTATTATGATTCATTGCTCTGTTCCCCACTATTTTCGAGCATGTGAACACCTAAAATACAGGGCGCAGCAATCAATTTGGACATCATCAATAATCACCATCGTTAATTGCAGTATAACAAGCTTATCGATTACGTGTACTGAACGCAGACAAATAATAACAATAGCTCAAAACAGGTGCTAACAGCCGCATTGTGGTGCTAAGTGATTTTCACCTGTGTTCTGGCTCTGTACTGGTTGGGAAAGTTCCAAACGAGTGTTATATCATTTCAAATCGTTTTGAACATTTAATGCACAGCTTCTGTTGTACTTGCAGCGCCTTTTCGGACAGGGCGGACTCAGGCAGGACGTTTGTCATTTAAATGTGATAACATTGTTTGCAAAGATGAATCACCATTGCACGATAGCACAGCTGGCTTTTGGCCAGATGTAGCCACTCTGGTACAGTAGATTATGTAGATGCAGCGCAGACCAGTACGGAAAGTGCAATATATGACTGACGAGCGAGCCATGGTCCATGCACTGGTACAATTTAATTTGATTACTGATTGAGGGGTTTGCATGTGCACTCGTCATTCTACTCGCTTCGTGACACGCAATGCAACGAACAGAGGGAAACAAAGAAATTTCGTAGAGCAATGCCAAAGTGAACCAAAGTGGAATCGTCACCACCACATAGCGTAGCCCAGTAGCGGCAGTATAAACAAATGATCGGGATGGCGAAAGTAGTGCAGGTTGATATTGAACATCTTCACCGTGTGTGGGTAGTTTTGGTTTCCCCGTAAAAATGTACACCCATCGACGGCAACCACCGGCGGCTGGGTTGCTCTGTGTAGCGCCTACGTAAAGCAACAAAGCTACAAAAAAAACACGTGAAATGTTACTTACATGATGTTTCTTCCATTGTGTAGTCTACAGGACGATAATTGTGAAACTAAACTGCAACTTATCACGGACAACTGAGACACTAATTACAAAATAATCGCACGCAAAATACGCGAACCTTTCGAACTTTTTGATGAATACCGCAAAGCTAATTTTTTTCCTCCGTGCAAGAAGGATGCAAATGTTTGACATATGACGTAGACGACAATTCAAACGTCAAACTCGGCCAGGCTGCACCAGCGGTGTTTGCTGTGACATTAGCTTACCTATGCGAATTGTTCGTAAATCGTTCAGAACATTTCTTGCAAACGTTTCTTCAAATAGTTTCATTTTTTCTCGTAAAATGAACCAAACCAGGAGTAGGTTTCAATAAGCGAAAGTGATTTTAAATTATTACATAACAGATAAAGCTAATGATGTGCACACACGTGTTTTGTCGGAAAGATATTACGTATAGGCCGTAACGTAACGCGTGCATCGTTAGCGCAAGTAAAAATAGCAAAGTGTGTGGACGAATTTTGCGTGCGAAAATTAACATTTTGTGATTTTGGGAGTTATAAATGATATTAGCCGCATTTGAAAAGGTTTGCTTTCGAAAAGTTGCAGATCGGATCACCGGTTCGCCGCGTTCGAATCAGCGGTGGTTAGACGAACTGACCAAACAAAACAGATCCGGGGGGCATGAATCGGCAAATGCGGTAGCTTGTCAAACTGTCACCAGTGCAGAGCAAACAGCAAACAGAATCTGTAGGAAAAAGGCGAAGACGATTGTAGGCACCAGCATAGCAAAAGGGAACTGTTTTGTGCGAAAGGAAATGGAAAGTGTTGTTGATGTAAAATTCCCTGTAATATCCCTGGTACCGAAGAATGAAACCGGAGCGCTTAGCTTCATCCGCATGTACCCGGAGTACGATGGCCGGGACGTGACAATCGCAATCCTGGATTCCGGCGTTGATCCCCGGGCAAAAGGTTTAGAGGTAGGTCGTGCGATGGAGATCGTTTGGCAAGGGAACAGACGGAACAGAGCAATCGTATATGAAGTGTGTCTAATCATGCTGATATCGTCCTCTGCTTTACTGCACTGCAAACATGTGCAGCCCGGTGGTTTTGTACATCTCTAGTGCTTTATCTCATTGTTCTATTTGTACCTTTTTTATTTCATGGTGACATGCACAATTTGTACCGGGAACAATCATCGACATCGAACGGGGAAACGTGGTAGCAAGTTCCAAGCGGAGATGTTAAGGTCATTGAGCGGTACGACTGTTCCGGGTGCGGTGATGTGGACACCAGCAAAACGGTCACGGCTAGTCAGGATGGAACCATTATGGGTCTCTCGGGCCGCAAGTTGCATCTGTCTTCCACGATGAAAGCGATAAATATGGCCGGTTCGGAGTACCGCGTAGGACTCAAGAGTGTGCACGATCTGTCACCATCCCGGATCCGCGAGCGCATTTTGAACGATCTGAAGGTAAAAACCTGGGACGATCGGCACAAACTAGCCGTTAGCGAAGCGGCTAGAGAGTTGAGCGATTTTGAGGCCAAGAACCCACCCACCGGGCTAGGCGGTAAAGAGAAACTGGTGAAGGAAAATCTGGAAAGCCAGCTTGAGTTTTTGAATGCGTGCGATAAAAAGTTTACCGATTTGAAAACATCGTACGATTGTGTGCTGTTCCCGACGAAGGAAGGCTGGATGGCGGTGATCGATACGACCGAGAAGGGTGATCTAGAGAATGCTGTCCATGTGGTGGAATACAGCCGTTCGCATCAGCTGGTTAATTTGGACGATTTCCTGTCGGTTTCGATTAACGTGCACGACGAAGGGAACGTGCTGGAGGTGGTCGGCGTGTGCTGTGAGTGTGAAGAAAAGCTCATAATTTTTCGTTTTATTGATGAGTCGATTTTTTCTTGTGTTGTGTTTTGCAGCAAGCCATGGAACTCACGTCGCTTCCATTGCCAGTGGTTACCACCCGGATGATCCCAGCCTGAATGGTGTCGCACCGGCTGCTAAGATCGTGTCGCTCACCATCGGTGATGGTCGGTTGGAGTCGATGGAAACGGGAACGGCACTGGTACGTGCCATAATCAAGGTGATGGAGCTGTGTGAAGCCGGTCGTAAAATCGACGTTATCAACATGAGCTACGGAGAGCACGGCCACTGGTCGAATTCGGGACGTGTGGGAGAGCTGATGAGCGAGCTTGTAAATAGATACGGTGTGGTGTGGGTAGCTTCGGCCGGCAATCATGGACCGGCACTGTGCACAATCGGTACACCACCCGATATTAGCCAACCGAGTTGCGTTGGCGTCGGTGCGTACGTATCGCCGGAAATGATGGAAGCAGAGTACGCACTGCAGCAGAAGCTACCGGGCAACGTGTATACCTGGTCCTCGCGAGATCCCTGCATCGATGGAGGTTTTGGTGTGACGGTTTGTGCTCCCGGTGCGGCCATCGCTTCGGTGCCACAGTTCACAATGTCCAAGGCACAGCTAATGAACGGTACCAGCATGTCGGCACCGCATGTAGCCGGATCGGTCGGATTGTTGATTTCGGGACTGAAGCAAAAGGCCGTCCCATACACGGCATTCAGCATTAAGCGAGCACTGTGGAACACGGCAACCAAAATTGATTACGTGGACAAGTTTGCGCAGGGCAATGGGTTGCTGAATGTTGGTAAAGCGTTTGACCATCTTACCACGTACTCCGGGCTGTTGGAAAACAAGCTTCGATTCTCGGTGACGGTGGGTAATAATAACGCCAAAGGTATTCATATGCGGCATGGGGTACTTACCAAGGTGGAAGACTTTTCCGTCAACATAGAACCGGTTATTTTCAATGAAAAATTCGCTGGTAAGTTGATATGAATGTGAATTCTTTTATTCGGCAACCAGCTACATGATCTTCATTCTCATTCATTGCAGACGCAGCAGACAAGATCAACTTTAACGTGCGGCTAACACTAATACCAACGGAGTCCTGGATCAGCTGCGGCAACTATCTCGATCTGTGCTATTCGGCGAGAAAGATTTCCGTCAAGGTAGATCCATCTGGACTTGCGCCGGGTGTGTACCGAGCGAGCGTTAAAGCGTACGATTCGGCATGTCCCGCCAAAGGAGTTTTGTTCGAAATCCCGGTCACGGTGGTGCAACCGCATGTGGTCGATCCTAAATCGAATGAATTCGTACGCAGCGACTTGCCCGTGGATTGCAAACCACACACCTTTATACGGGACTTTATCCTGGTACCGAAATATGCGACCTGGGCCGTGATTGAGATGCGATCGGCCGATACGAACGATGCTGTAGGTGGTAAATTTTTCCTACACACGCTGCAGATACTACCGATGAAGTTCTGCAAGGCGATGGAGATGCAAAAGATTTTACCCGTCAACGGTACGACACCGACGGTGCAGCCCGTTAGGGTGGAGGTAGGTTTGTAATGAGGGTGAAAGTCTAAAATCTATTCCAAAACATCAACAATTTTTATGTTTTTTCCGTACTTGTAGGGTGATCATATCATTGAAATCTGTATTGGCAAGTTTTGGTCCAACTTTGGAACGCTGCCGTTGCGTTATTCGGTGAAATTCCACGGAATCAGCCCACTGAATGGATGTGAGTATTTAACTTCTCCCTTATGCTTGCGAGCAACTAATTTACTGGCATTATCTTTGCAGCGGTAATGCATAGCGCTAGCGGAATCCATCGAATCGACTTAACTGCCCTGACAAGCGAAGAAGTGCACCCGGTGGTATCGTTAAAAACGGCTGCGATGGTTTTAAAACCCTCGGAAACCAAGGTGTCCCCCCTAACGGCGCGCGATGTTATCCATCCAGCGCGACAAATCTATCAGACGCTCATCACGTACCAGCTGCATTTGGCGAAGGGCTACGAGGTAGCTTTCTACACGCCACTGTTCAGCAACATTCTCTACGAGAGTGAGTTCGAGTCCCAGTTCTGGATGGTGTTCGATACGAACAAGATGATGGTTCGGTGTGGAGATGCATACTCGTACGATAAGTACGAAAAGCTGGAAAAGGGTGACTACACCATCCGGCTGCAGGTGCGGCACGAGAAGAAGGAGCTGCTCGAGAAGCTGACCGAAGCGAACATGATCGTTAACTTCAAGCTGGCCAGCAACAGTCTGTCGGTGGACGTGTACAAATCGTACAATCAGGTGCTGTCCGGTGCCAAAAAGATGACGAGCTGCTTCCTGGCGGCTGGTGCATGTCGTCCTATCTACCTAGCACCGGTACCTAGTGAGAAGCTTCAGAAAGCATCCATACCACCGCAGTGTTCTTGGCTGGAGGGCAGTATTACGTACGCGAAGGAGGACATCATTAAGAAGTGTGTTTCTCACTGCTTCCAGTACATACTGACGGAAGGTCCACCGGCAAAGAAGTGTTCTACTGCGGCCGCTAGCGCAGCCACAACCGCCACCAACAATAACGCTACCAATGGAAGCAACCCGGCCAGTGGTGGTTCGAATGGGTCTGGGAATGCGATTACCGCACCGAACGGTGCCACTGCTAATGGTGGCCTACCGAATGGAACGGCCGCGAAGGAAACCCGCAGCAAATGGGATGAGTATTGTGAGGGATTGCGCGATTATCAGACGGCTCAAATAGCAAAGTTGGATTCGGAAAATGCGGACAATTTGTATCTCGCACTGCTGAAGGATAATCCCAACCACCTAGCAGCACATTTAGCGATGGCTGATCATTATGATACCAACGAGCTGAAGCAAAATCTTCCGTACGCGTTCACGAAATCGTTCGATCGGTCTGATTCCGCACCGGCGACACTGTTGAAGGTGAAGCTGCTACGCATCATCGAGCTGGCCAGCTTAGTATTGAAGGAAATAGACCAGAATGCGCTTCTTGCGTACTACGGAATGAAGGTCGATAATCGACCAAATGCTGCCAAGATTAAAATGTACGTTCGAACACTTGGATGCGTAGGGTATTGGGTTCTGTATGTGTTTTAATGTTTGTATTTCCTTCTTAGTCAAATGGACAAACAAAAGCAGCTCCTGCTTGATGCCTGTCAGCGTAAGTTCGTGGCCTTGTGCAAGTTGAGGGTTTTGCAGAATTTGTATGACGCTCAGGACGTTAGCCAACCGGACTACGCGGAGGAGCTGGATCAATTGTACGGTGAGGTGGGCAAATTCATCGAATACACCGATTCGAAGGTACGTTGGGCAGTGGATAATAATAGAAAGGCAATTAGTTTAACCAACTCCTTTACTATTTTCCCATTTTTAGGTACTGTTGTTGACGATTTGGCACGCATTTTCTCTGAAGCAGTACGGTCGCATGGTAAAGTATTTGAACAAGCTGTACGAGGAGAAGCTTAGTCGCGATGTACTGGAGGAAATACTAACCGTGGTTGATGAGAAGAAGTGGACCCACGTTCACCAGCAGCTGTCGAAAGTTATCGTCTCATCAAACCCTCAGGGATATCGACTTTTCTAATGTGTGCTGACCGTGGTTCGCCGGTGGTTCACTATCAATTGGATAGAAATTTCGCATTTTATCATAACGTAGCGTCAACATTTCTCCTACTTTTCCTTCGTTTGCTTAAACATTTTCTTTACTAGTGCAATTGGTTTTTGTGTTCTGTAAATGCGCGTGTTAAAAAAAAGAAATGATAGGATAACGAAGCGAATTTGATTTTCTAATGCTTTTAAGTATGAAAAACGTTTTTTTGTTGTGTCTATTACTTCATCTTGCGCCCAATTTTCCAGCCACTATTACAACAATGCGAAATAGCTGGAGAAAAATGGGGTTGAATTCGATGTTGGACAGGTATTCGTCACGCGAACGTATTAAAATGGCATCCTAAGCATTTTTCCTGTGGACATTCAAAGTCGATATCTGCCGAATGAAAAAGTATTGAGTCATAGAACAGTTTTTCAAAGTAACAATTCATTAATTAATGCATTCATTGAGCGATTGTTGGTGACTGAACATGGTAGATTTTGTAGAAAACTATTATCAGTTTGAAGTGTTTTGCAATGGCATTTATGACAAATTTTCCCCGTGGATTTCATTACCGTTAACAAATTGAGAAAGATATCGCCAAACACACACAACGGACAACAGGAAAAAAGCATGCCAGTACTGAATTTTAGCTTGTTCTACTATTCGAATGATCTTATGTTACAGCTGGTATTGTTTTCATTGACTTTTTTCCCTACAATTTCGAAAAACTTAACGTATTCAACAGGGCTCCATATTAGATATGTTCACTTTAATAGCAAATAGTACAGTTTTGAAAATGACTGCTATGGGTACCATTTCGACTGCCCAATAAACGTAATAAATTAAAAAAAGAATTAAATAAACTATACTTATTCCTTAGGATTGCGGTTTAAAGTTTTTCCTGGTGTGTTATGAAAGAATTTTTCACTCTCTTTGAGATTGTATCAAACGTGTACATTTTTCTGTTTTTTTTTTCATGTTATTGTCATTCTTTCACAACACAATAAACATATAATAATCTTTTGTTAATAATTGATCAAGATAAAAGCTGTTTTTGAACCCCGGAAAGCGTACCAAATTATAAGTTAGAAGGCCAGTGAACGGGACTGTGAGACTCGGAAATTGTTTCGGAAAATGGAAATTCGAAATTTTCGGTAAGCACTTTCTATAAATCACTTCAGATCGGCTTATTATGTACAAATGACTGGTTATCTTCTTTATCTTCTATGTAACATAATCTCATCAAAAGATGAAAGTGAAGTGACAATGAAAACGCCGGACATGATCGATTATCGGTGGAGAACGTTTGACCTTGATTGGTTTAAATAACTTCTGCATCGGGACAAGTTCACCGAATGGCTGAAGCGCACGATAGGTAAGTAGCAATAGCTTTTATTGCAGTTCTTAAAAGTTTATCTACTTTTAACACAAATAATTAAACTTCTTTCTGTTTTTGTTAGATATTTGAAGGTAATAAATCCGCTATTTAATACAAACATAACAGATTTACCAGTTAACATCACAAGAATACAGCAAAAGCTCGATCATCCGGGGATTTGGGGACCGGTACCGAAGTTGGAGGAGCGATGTTAGTACACTTATTTTTTTGTATTAAACGCCAAACGCCAAAACAGACCGAAAATGCAGAAATTGAAGATCCAGAACTGTAAAAGGCTTTCAATGTCTCCTTGCTTGCTTCATTATTACATTGAGTTGTGTAATTCCCAAAATGTTCCTCGCGAAATTATAATTTTTATATAATGTTGTTGTTATGTTTTGTGCACTGTTTGCATATTACAGTTCGTTGTGCATAATCTTCAACTTTGCTGACGCTTTACATCGTTATTGGAAATGTACAAGATGTAATGATTAAATAATGTAATGTTACCTGGGTTTTAGAACGAGTTGTCGGTAATGCAAAACAACGCTAATTGATAGTATCTTCGCGACGTGGCCTTTTCGAAAAGGCGATAACTGACATGGCCTTTTCGTTTCGCTCGGATCGAACTGGACACCACTTCCATGATCCTACGTGATAAATTAACCGAAGCATTGACAAGTGACGCCCTGGGTCGTATTTATCGATAGTGACGTACATCATACGCGGACGACCAAAAGAATTTAAACCGCTGGAAGGCAATGGATTAAGTTTTCTTCGTTACAAAGTACGTTGGAGTTGGAAGAAATGGAAGGAAAACACAACAAGCAAAACCCGCATATGATTTATGAATTATCCAGTTGAACTAGCCAGTTTGCGCGTCGATTTGTGTGCCATCGCGAACGGTCGTTAGAAGTTGCCATACAGGGCATTATTCGAACGTGGCCTTCATCGACTGGAAAGGTAAAGTAAAAGGGCAGTAGCGGAACGTTGCGTCTTTGGGCTCTCCTCTTGGGCACTTGGGCTGACTCATAATGGACATCTGCATAAAGGCAGGTCTAACGGGCGGGGTTGGGTCAAACGGTGGAGAAGCAGGGATACATAAAATAGTGGCAAACTGGTGGCAGTTCGTGAAGACATGAGAGCCGTTGCAGCTGCGCCAAGTACGGACCCAGTTCGGCCCAGAAATGAAATGTCCACTTCACCGTTGGCAGCGAAAGAGGTTTGCCGTTGAGAGTTGCTTTCCGGTTTCGCCTTTAGTGACAGCAGACACACGGTGTGTTTTAATGATCGTCATGCTTATTTGCCTATTTGTAGACGCTTTTTTCCCTCTCCTTGGGAATGTGCCCTTCTCACCTTCTCTCCCTCTAATTCCTCCCTTCTCCACTGAATGGTGGCTTGATGGACCAGAGAGATGGCGTTGAGGTGAGTTGAAGAGGGTTCGGACTTGTTTCCTTTCTGCTGGAGTTGCGGCCAACAAATGCATCCCGTTCTGTGTCAACTGCATCGGACCATTCTTGCACACACGGAGGGGGAGGGTTCGGTAGGGGGAGAAGGACAGGGGGGCTGGATCGTACAGTGGAGCAAAGTCGAAAATGAAAAGTTTCACTCAGTGCACAACACGTATTGCTTGTGTTCGCAAGTTCGCCGGCAGCCAACCATCGGGCATAGTGGAGACCATCGTCGCGCATCTGCATCTGTCAGTGTTAGTTTGACCACAGTTAGTTAGTTAGACCAGGAAAATTCCGCAGTTTCGTTAGTTTTGTTTGGTGGTTTTGTAGTGCCGTGTGCTTTATATTTATCACTCAACATCGTTTACAATAAGATTGCTAAAACGTTTGCCTGCGTCGATTTTGCCTTGTTTTTACTTAAGTTATTTTTGTTACATTTATTTTTACTTTTACTACTTTTTCGTTTTTTACTTACACTCGTTTTTTGTGTGGTTTGTTGAGAAAAAGGTTTTGTTACTGCCAAAGGGGAGCAGCGACCAGCTCGTTATATACAACGCAGCTCTTGCTGGGTGTAGCAGTTGCATACCTGTTGCATTTTTCAGTGGTCAGTTTGTGTGCAGTTGCATTGGTTGCCGCGCTCGTGTGGTGGGAAAAGCTTTCAGCTAAATTATGTGTTCGGTTGTGGATTTTAAGGAATGTTTCTAGGTGTTTCTGGGATATTTCGTAGGATATATAAACGTGAACGTGAGAGATAACTCTGTGAAAGTGGATGTTTTTTATGGTTAAACAAAACAGTATGATGGAATTTTCTGGTGTGTGTAGTGAAAAATTATTAAAATAATGAAATCAAAGATTTTAGATAAATGTTTAGTAAGAGTTAAGGCTAAATATTGCGCTTTAAAATAATCAAAACACTGAAAAATGAACGTTATTATGTTCTTTAACAATCAATAACGAGGAAATGCCTTTTAAAAATTGCCCATGTGTGCCCCCACGGCGTTGAGCCATCATAATAAAGTAATAAAAAAAATCTTTTATTTTAAGCAACGATCGTACCCAATCTATTTCTATTCCATAACTGTTAAATTAGTTCTTTCTCTAAAAGTATGAAATAGTGACAAAGTACAGCTCAGGGCATTGTATCGATCGATAAAATAAAAATTGTTCTGTTACAGGCGTTTGTCGATGGGAATATCGGTCTTGTGCAGTGGGTGAATAATTCATGCTAATACCTCACCAGCACGTTGGTACGATGCATTTAAATTAGTATTGATATCGGTTTTAATACGATCTACCAGTCCGGGCAATGATTAGGAAGGGAAAAATTGTCCTTTCAGCATGAATAACATTGTTGGGAGTGTTTGCTATTTAAAACTCGGGGAAAAAAAAGACTCTTATGGAACTTAATTCTCAAGTTGATTGCATACTGTCCTATCCTACCTTTAGCTTTTCCATTTTCCAACAAGTGCACACGTGTGCCGGTGTGTGTGTGTGTGTTTGTATGTATGATCATTTCATCCACTATTAGTGCATTTTATAGCTGCAGGAGCAGCAAAATTCTTGCTCCAGTAGCAAACGCAGCAAGGTGTGAACACAAGTGAAACTGAGCGTAATATTTACACATAAATGATGGTTCCTCTCGATCCGATGGGACCACCGGTGGTGAATGGTGGTGGCACTAATGGGACCGGTGATGCATCGACCGTACCGAACAGCTATGGTATCGCCACTATCAGTACGAACGCGTCGTTCCGCCGGCGCGATGACGAATATCGGAGCAAAATAATGGGCAGTAAGTATCCGTATTCTCTTGGTGTTGAGCTGATGGAATGCAAATGTTGCGGCTTTTGGCAGGCCCGCTTTGCTTTGTTGTTTGTGCGGTGTTGTGCTGTTCATTCCATTTGTAAACTAATCTATTGTGTTTCGTTCTCTTTTGTTGCCTTCCGATGGTTAAAGCTACGGTGCGGAATTATGGTGAGTTATATTTAGTTTTGCTGCTCCTGTTTTGCCGATATGTTTAAACATGGGCGAAACTAGTGCAAGGTAGTGAAATTTACATATTTCTACAGATTTTTATATTTACTATGTGCTTGTTAAAACTTTTCAAATCAAATATCCTGTTGAGCTTAGCAGCTCTTCGAATAATCAAGTTTATAATCTTTTAATTTAAAAAAGCGAGGGTTTTTACTGTACATCATACCATTCATTAGTTCTTTTTATATTTATTTATCTGTCAGCTTTCTATATAAACCGGCAAGCTATGTTTTATTCATCAGAATCGATGAGAATAATGATTTGTTTTGTGTTTTGATCCTTGAAAATGGCTTTAGCTTTTTCTTAAAGTATTTATTTGTGCTCTGGTGTATGGCTAGTGAAAGACTTTCTCGAAATTTACCCGTTTAACACATTAAACGTTTTTTTTAATGGGAAGATAAGCGTAATTTATAAATATCCTTAAGTTAAATGTGTTTGATTGGTAATTTTACCAGGTTGGGTCATGCTTGATATGATTTGCTAAAATGGCTTTAATTACACACTGTTGAATATCCAGCTATTTCAAGACATATTTACGAAAAGAGGAGAATTAGAGTTGAATCGTGGCGATCAACAACTTCACTAAATTTATCCAACTTTGGATTTGAAAGAGAAAAATATTATTATAATTTGAGAAATCGAACCAAAATAGACTAAGGACTATTATGTTCGGTTTTCTTAAAAAAAATCTGCGAATACAATAAACTGGTGGGACCTGATTGGCGTTAACTACTATGAGTTATTGAACGCAGCCAATACTATCACTTGAGAATGCTATCGAAATCAATTATTGTGGTTAAGATTACTATTTGCAATTTTGATCCGGCTGATTAGTAGTTTTAAAAATACGAGTACATTGGAAAAGGTAATGCTGAATTTGACAAAAAGACAACAAAGTGACTCGTAATAACAAATAAAATTTTTATTATTGAAGAAAGTCTTCTTAAAAACAAGAAGACGTTACTTTGTTGCGGACGTAATACCAAGAAATATCAAAAACAGCTCAAGAAATTGATGAATATTTCAAAAATTGAAGTTCATTTATTATTGGCTACAAGTTTTTGATGAAACATCAATAACTGAATAAGGTTATGAATACGTACTTTACATTATATTTTTTATTCAATGTGCCCTTAAAAACGTTTTTATGTTTTAAACCTTTCAATTTAAATTTATTTAGTTTCAATAACATTAATGAAATAAAAGTTTTGTCTGGAGTCATGAAATATATACCCGGACAAGTTCACACATACCATATTTGGCTATAATGGTTAAAGGGGATAAAGTTTCTTTTTCACAATTATCCAAATTCAGCCCCAAAACTCATTACATAGAGGAAGCAGCCGATAAATTGTAATACAATCAATCGGTCTTATGGGATTTTGTGCAATAAAGAATATGATGCGATGTGCCTTGAGCGATTTACCTAAAACTGAGCAACTCGTACCAGCAGAAGCTATTAAACAAAAACGGATAATCCAGCAATACAAATGGGAATTCAAAGGACAGTGGCGCTGCAGATGCTGGTACCAAACGATGTGCTGCTGCCAGCAATAAAGGATCCCAATGGGGAGATTGGTGTCGCTGTAATCGAGCCGCAAGTTGACTTTATACTTTTCGTCCCAGTTTTTCTATGATGGGGGACACACTCACATATGAACCATTCGGCTCTATTGGGAGCAAAAGCAGATAGTACCATCAGCTTCCGTTTCGTGTTGCGAACTGGCTAAATGACAGGATTTCCGAACCTGTCTCGTTGGTTCAACCGGATGGTTGGAATTGGCGGTACTGACATTCAATTGGGAAAAAGTCACAAGCTGTAGTGTGGCGAAGTGCCTACGGAGCTTTTACCGATTCGCCTTCAACACTTATCACCTTCAAGACGTGGCCACTTGGCAGACCGTTGGTGCTTGGTGGTCACGGTTTGGGAAGCATGTTAGCAGCACGGACACACAACTATACTCCAAGTAGTGGCGGGAAAGTAATGAGTTTCAGGTTTTGCTACGGTGTTGGCTCGCTGGCCGGGGAATGTTTTCCAAGGTATTATGAGTGCCTAAGCTGTTGTAGCGACAAGAAGCCATTACCAGTCCCATGAAAAAGGTTCTAGCTGTGTATTTGCTTGCGTTTGTGTGTGAGTGTGTGTTTGGGCACGGAACCGAGCCGGGTTCGTACATTGGCAAAGGACCCACGAGGAGTCTTCCCAATGTTAATGCTAAAAGAACTTTGTGCAGGAAATTAGGGGTTTGGGTGGGAAACGCTTTTGTTAAACATGCTTTTGGGATTGCGTAGCAGTGTTCTGTGTGTATGCGTATGAAATGGGTTTCTTTGCGTAATGTTACGATTAGTTCAATGCGATACGCTTTTCGGACTCTTTTCTCCCTTTTTTTTTGCTTCACATCCAATAGCCGAAAGCCAAAGGAAAGGTTTGAATGTTTTTTTCTTCTTGCCGACATTGCGTATCGCCACATTTGCATACTCATTTCACATGGTAATGTACAGTGGTGCTTGACCAAATGGCACATTCACTGGCTGAATCCTAAATTTAGATGTCATAAAAGGTGTGAAAAGTGTTTGTTGAAGCAAGTAAAGTGCCTTTAAGAAAATGTAAGAACAAATTTAGTATGCAATCTGAAGATTATTATAATATAGTTAGAGCTAAAAGAAAAACATTAAAATAATTGTGTTCAACATGGAAAATTTTGTGCTGGAAAATATGAAAATTCAAAAAAGCAAATTAAATTCATTTCCCTCGATGTGCTTGAGTTGTTACGACCAATGGAGTTGTTAGCCCATTTCGGTAAAACATTCACTTAAACCAGATCTCCAAAAGCTCCAGGCAGAGACACAAGTCCGCTGTCCGTGACATTGTGAGTCAACTTTTGGTCCAGCAAGAATACAAAAAGATAACCCGGAAAAATTGGAAACAAACCCAAAAAAACAACAACCTCAAAAGCGAAACGAACAAACATTTTTCCCGAGAAGCTTTTGAATCTCATTTTCATATTTGAAAGCCCCGAGTAAATGCAATCATGACTTCACAGGGTCACAGGGAGCCGGTTAAGCGGAAACCAAACTCAGCCCGAGGTTTTCTGGTGACTTTTGTACGTTCGGTTTGAAGTGTGTTTGATCTTGTGGCAACCATCCGGGAAGCGTCCTGGAGGCATCCAATTTTCCTCCACTACAGGCTACACTGGCCTTAGGATAACCTTTATGTGGCTATGTGTGTGTGTGTACAACGAATGTTTTTTATTGGTTTATCTTGTGTTTTTTTGTGTGTGTGGGTTTTGTTTCCTTTTTGCGAGACTCAGGCTGCATCAACCCAGGTCCGTCTTATCGTTCGATTGTCATCACCGATGGAGGTACGCCATAGACTTTCGATGAAGATGCCAGCCGGTTGGAAGCTTATAAAGGGATAACAGGAAAATCAATAAAAATCTCCAATATCTGGATCAAGAGCTGGTTAGGCAGTGCCGAGAGTCGAGCCCTATCGCTTTCATCCAAGTCGCTAGACAAGAGACATGCAGAGTGATGTTAGAAGGTCATGGTTTTAATTGAGCACTCGACCTTTCGTCGCTGTGGCCGAGTCATAAAGGCTTTGTCATGTTGGAAGAGAATTAGCAAAAACTAAACTCCATTGGAGGATTGAAGCAATAAAGAACAACTTTAACAATGTTGTTGTACAGACACACACGCTCACATAGTAGAAGAAAAAAATGTAGAAAGAAATAAAACATGTCCAATAGGTGTACAAACTCCAACTCTGCTCAGCACGTGCCGTACGATTGCCACAAATTTTAAGCAAAAAAAAAAGTGCCGGAACGAGTCTCAAAATTCGTCCCAGCCCTGGTACGTGCCAACTTTACCCCCTGAATAGAGTGAGCACGTTTCACGTTTTTAGAAACTTTTATTGTTCACTAGGGGGGAAACAGTGTGAAATCTTATAGGTTAGACACCATCTAGCACGTAAAGGTAAAGCAAAGCATTTTGTACGATTTCATTTAACAAGCAAGGACAGGGTCTGGTCGAATGTTCTCGGGAATGAGAATAGTTGAAAGACGTTGAATACTCTCCGGTCCCGTGAGGTTAGAAACTGCAGCGCCTTTACGATCCTGGTTGATGTAGACGGGCAGTCCATTGTGTACACCTTCGGAACTGTCTGATTTGCATGAAGCATGAAATGATTTGGCAGAAGAAAAATGTTTAAACATATTTTTGACATGACAGCCGGAACAATGGAGATATGGCTAGGAATGTTGCTCCAAGGCAGGATAAATGTGAGACGATTTTTTTTCCCCTATCGTGCACCTGAGCAGTTTGTTCTGGAAGCAAATTTCTTACTGTAAGATATGTTTGATGGTGGTGCAAGTTTGGAGAAACATGAGCGAGAAAAGATAATTGAAGGAATGCTGTCTGTAAACAATGAGCTGTACGTTATATTAAACATTTCAGTACAAATGTTTTAGTAAAAAACCTTGAACATAATATAAAGGATTTTTTGGGTTATAATAATATTGAATAAACTCAATGACATCAATAAAGTATTAAAATATTGTGAAATAAATCGAATTTCACAGCAGTGACAGCAGATAAAGAACAGAAACAGAAAGATAAGTTAATCGAGTTCCAAGTACGAGGATTTTACAATGGCATAAAAAAGGGAAAGATGAGAACTAGGAATAAAGAGGTCTAAATTTCTAGAATTATGAGATAACCTGACAAAACAGAACTGTTTAAATTTGACAGTTTGCTTACAGGTTTTATAGTTTCAAATTAAGACTTCAATTGAAGTCATGCCTGTCATGTAATGGCTTCAATTGACGCCGTCTATAGAGAAAAAAGAAAAGAAAATTGAAGCCTTATCTAGACTTTTTCAAGTTGAACTAAAATGTGTTAAGGTAGATGAAGGAACTTTTTTAATGTATTCTTGTTCAAAATAAAGATGATTCGGAACACAGCTCACAGTACAAATTCTATGCTTACCTGTGCATGTTCCAGTTCAACTTGAAAATAATCCAGAAACCTTCAACTTTAAATAAAAATCCGTTTAAACATTATTTGTTTTTCACCGGGATGGTTGCCATAGTTGTCCTTCATTGTCTTTTATTGTTATAAGCAATGTTTTGCTTCATTATTTATTTTATTTGGTGATCACGATGGAGAAAAATGTCACAAGAAATTGAAAGTTTGATAGGGATCACTAACGATTTAAGTATATTTTTATTTTTATTTATTTATTCACTGAAGAACGGCCAGGCCGTTTAGCACTGATTTAAGTATAGCTGACGCAAACAATTCACAGGATTTTAGTAGGTTTATTGAGCATTAGACTTGATGAAATTGGTCTATATATTCTTTGAGAGTAGAATTATCCTCAAAAACTTCTTTGCAAGAAGGAACTTGAGCAAGTTGGTACTGATTCATCGTTCATCCAGTGCGTCATAACGGGTGATGGGACTTGGGGTTATGAGTATGGCATGCGAAGTAGCCTATAGGAGTCTGAATGACACTGTCGACATGAACTAAACCCCAAAAAATCACGTCAAAGTTGCTCAAAAGTCAATGTCATATGATGTGTTCTATTCGATTATCGCAGAACTTTACATTTGGAGTTTGTTCCAAATATAAATCTACAATAAGTTTGTAGTATTATTTGCAAGTTATGCATAATATATCATTGACCTACCGACCTTCTCCATCGAACTTAGTTCCTTGTAAGCTCCTTGTAGTCCTTTCTGTTGTTCAAAATTGAAGTTGTCACTCCGTGGACACCAGTTCCAGTCGATTGAACTTATCAAGAAGACGATTTTAAGATTATTAACTAATCTTCGTTATTTTTATGATACATTTTAAAATGTTATAATACTTAGTAGAATGGTTTAAACTGACAACAGATCAATGTAAACATTACATTTCCCAAAAACTAATTATTGATCTCTATCTCTACCGAACAAGGAAGCAGCACAATGTAAAAAAGCTCGCCTCGGTAACATCATGCGAGTGGCTATAATTTGTTAGCCAATGTAACACCGCCAGCGTACGTACTGCTGGAACAGTCTACAAAGGCACCATTTTGCACGAAGCAATATGCCCCAGTATCACATTTCACAAATTGCTTGACACAATGCCGGCGGCCTATCATTCGGCCGGTGGTGGTGATACCGGTGGTGCCGGGTGCCAAGAGTGATTGGTTTAAAAATTAATTCTTCCCAAGCTGTCGGACCACGTGTGACGCACATCGGTGGCATCACAACAAACATTAGCGAAAGTGTCACCGCAACATCGTTGTACAGCAAATCGGTTGGGCGTGTTGTCATACCGGGTTGTTTTGTGTGGGGGATACATCGACAGGATACCGCCGTGTGGCCGTGTATTAAAACTTTTGCCCTTTTGCTAATAACACAGAAGCAGCTTTGGGGCATGTGCTTTTGCTGTTCGATGCTTTGCCCGATGCTTGTCCAGCGTTTTTTTTTGTGAAGCAACTCGATTTGTGTTTCGAAGCGAAGCGTGTTGTGGTGCTCGGTAGGAAGGATTTGTTCATCAAACGCGGTGCTAATCATGTTTCAACGGTTGGATCGTTCGTGTGTGGTTGATATTTTCGCACGATATAATTCATAATTAAGCGTGTGAGTTCGGTTGTTCGGTGCGTGTCCGCGGTGTCGGAACAATCGGCCATGTTAGCTACGTGCAACGAGCCGTTGATTTGAAACGCGGTCCCTTCATTAGGTGGTCTTTGTTGTGTGGTGTCGTTTTGGTGAGCAAAATTTTGATACCAATGGTTACGTGTTAGGGTCATTAGAAGATGACCTAAATTTATGATTAATGAGCACAAGCCAGCAAATAGTTTTCGCGTGGCAAATTTGATATTTCTTTCATAAAGTGTTTAAAATAGCTTAACATTATTTGAAAAAAGAACATTATTAGAAATGAATTTCCCAAATTTTGCACCTTCTTGTTGGGATGAAATTAACACTCTCATGTGGTCGGTTGGACCACAACCATACAAAAATCCAGAACGCAGGTTTGTGTGATTTTCCTGCTGTCAACATCACACCCGAAACGTGCGTCGGGGCTGGATTTTCGCCACAGAAATCCCGCTGGGATCAATCAGATTCGTGGTGGTCAAAAACACGTACGAAAATGCTTACACAGAGTTTATTCGCCTGTTTCGCTAGTTGGTTTGTGTGTGTCATCAAATCCAACACCAGCTCAATGTTAGGGAGAGAGAGAGAGAGAGAGAGAGAGAGAGAGAGAGAGAGATAGTGAGAGATGAAAGACATATAAACATGCAACATGACAGCAATAATAGTAAGTCAGACAACTAGAATAAAACATTCTAAAAAAACAGAGAGGAAAAACAGACATTTATTAAACAAACAAAAACCTAAACAGGAGAAATAAAAAAAAACCACAAAAAAACAGCAAATATACACACAGAAAAATGTGGATAAAATAAAGTGTAGCACGGATGGAAAAAAGGTGATTCGTTCGGTGTACCGAGCACCATTGCGATGAATGAAAGTTTTCAATCCCAACGCTTAATAGGTTCCGGCGTGCCGTGTTCCCGCAGGAGAACATGTAAAGGATTTTATCCTACCATCCTGCAATCGCGAACCGTGGACCGTGGGCAGACGGCAAGTAAGCTTGGTCGGTCGTTTACTTTTTTTGTTTTCTTACACACCCTGGCCCATGGCCAGCAGCAGTCCGCAATTTCTGAAATGAGAAATGAAACGGTACACCCCCAACCAAAAACACAAAAAAGGAGGGAAAAAATGAAACAAACTGTTTTATGACACCAACTTATACAGTCCATTTTGTACGTGTCCTACGGTCGTTAAGCGAGACTGCTTCTGTGTATGTGTGTGTTCGTGTGTGAGTGAAGGAAATGCGGTGTAATTCTGCCTCGTGGCGTACAACCGAGCGAGTGAGGGAGAGAAAAGTGGTGAAGAAGACCGAACGATGTGACCCGCAGCCTCTCACTGTTGCTGCTGCTGTGACTGGTGGGGTGGTAGTTGTTGTTTATTTTCTTCATACCCTGTATCGGCCCAGCGGACATCAGAAATCATGCGGATGATTAGTGGGATGGCCCCAGGGTGAATGTGTGTGTGCGGTTCGCCATTCATTTCCAAGATGAAGAAACTTACACGCGAAGGGTGGCCCATGTAATAAAGCCAAGTCCTGAGGGTACGGGAGGAAACGGAACCGTTCCGTTGGAAGTGTATTATAGTTGCTCAATTCAAATCAGAATCAACCTCCACCGGTCCGGGGGTGTGTCTGTGTGTGTGTGTGTGTGAAAAGGTGGTGGTGGTTCGAAGCAATTCGTTTTGGTGTAAATGATAGCCGCAAGGGCTGCGAGATGAGATTGGTGAGTGAATATGTAGCCGGAATAGGGTAAACGATACGGCAAACACCTTCACCGCGCCATGAAAGATGTGTGGGGGAGCTAAACAACAACGAAAAAAAGGGTCTCAAAAGAAGTGTACATATTTATCTTTGCTACCATTTTTTTTTGTTTGTTTTCGCTCTGTTTGTTGAACCCCTTTTTCGCCAACTTGTACACGGTTGCTATTAGCCAAACACTGGAGACGGTAAATCTGAGGTTCGTTCAGGTTCAGGTTCGCAGTCAGCAGTCAAGCACTTTCAGACATGCCAGACCACACTGGCAGGCCTCTTGCGTAGTTAAGCTACTTGTATCTAGTTGCACTGCACTTAAACGTCCCCCCATGTTTTTTGTTTCATACAACGAACTCACCGGTCTCTCGCATGTAAATCGTCGAATGGTGCAGAAGAGGCGAAAAGTTGAAAAGAAGAAAAAAAATCCTGCAACATCCACCGAGCTTTCTGGTTGAAGATTCGCGTTCGGGATCTGGATGTTAAGGAGGATTCTGGCAGAGCGCGCGTATAATCACGACCATGGATCTTACGCCTCGTGTAAGGAACGCATGCGTGCCTGATGCTGTTGTTTCTTTCATCGTGTTTTTTTTTACATTTCGTGCTTCATATCGTGAAATGAAAGCAAATGTTTGATTAATATACCATTTGTTTTTCACTCTATTATCATCTCTTTTTTGTTGTTCTTCTTTCCTTCCTTTTGCATCAACTTTTGTGCAAATTTTTATACTTTTCTTTATAATTACTGAATGTTTGCGTATTGCCATACAAATATATGTTGTTTAATTTATAGTTAACATTATTTTGATATACTTTACATGCGTGAGATTGTAGCTTTTTCTCCAAAACAAAGCTTTAAGAAAAAATTAATGGCATGCACCCTATCCTAACCTTCTCCCGTAACCATTTTGTCCACTAAAAGCAGAACACTGTACCGCCGATTGTACTTTTTCTGTTTTGGTTGGTTCCCGAGAGATCTTGTCCTCGTGTGCGCACTTGTAGCGTGTCCTTCTGCTGTTATATGCGAGCAGCAAAAGCGACATTGTACGGGTGTTTGTCGGAAAATTTGCGATAAAGAAATCGCTCGCGTGTGGAATGGAATTTCCCCGCAGCCCCAAACGTGCCACCCATTTCCTCTCTCCACCTCCCCCCTCATTTTGGATGGCACGTCGCGGTTCGGCGTGTTAAAAACAAATAAGAAAAGCATACCCATAAAATCACTCGCGCCGTTCACTCGAATGCTCGGTCAATCGCGCGTTGCCGCTCGGTGAGTGATGATGATGATGATGCTCGGCTAACGATACCAAAGCGATAACGCCCGATAACACGGCACGGCGCATGAGTGCCACTGAGCTTCGTTTCGCATGTGTGCATGAGAGCCTGCAACGCTCACAAGAGAGCCGAATGGCGTGGTTGGATCGCTGAGTACCGCTGAGTACACGAAATCGGAGTGAACCACCGTACGAGATGAGTGTTCGAATGAACACACCACGCAGCAACCGGTAGATGAGGAGCCCGAACAGGACCTGTAGTAAACTCGTCGGACAGATCACACACGCACGCACACACACGCAAACGGATACCAGGAGTAGTGACGATTGTTCTGCTGCGACCACCCGTTAATAGGGCGGGCAGGCAACACAGGTTCTGTACGAGCACCTTCAGGAAGAGCGTCCGTGGGTGACGGCCGTCAGTCGACGTTCGTTCGTCGTTTTTGCGAGTAAGGCAGGTGGACTTTTCCGCACATGAATATTGAATGTTTGACACTTTTCGGTACGGTACGGGTTCGTTCTAACCTGCTGCTATCCCGCTAGTGCACATTCATCGTGGGTGTAGTATTGGTGAAAAAATCCATTTTTTGTGCCACAATTTAACACTGGTTTAAGTAATGGTACGGTGATTGTTAATTGAAGTAAAAAGTGTTTAGCAAAATACGAAAGCTCGTTAGAAGGTGTAACCGATGGAGGCGCATGGTGTTTGATGCGAGTAGCGTATATAAGGGCAAAACTACGAAACCGCGCGTAAAACCATCTCTCTTTGGTGCTTTCAAATAGTGACCGTGAAGGTGGTGTATTGTTTGATGTGGTTTTTATGGTCACAGAACCCGAGCAGGTGAATTCGTGGTAGTGTCTAATTTGCTGAAGGTGCGATATAATCCGATCGAAGCGTATCCTTGTCGATTCCGCTACATGTATTCCCTAGTACTACAGGTGTGAGCGTACCGGCATTGAATGTGTGCATAAGTGTGTGTGTGTGTGTGGTTATCGGCTTTACAGTTCATTAGTTCCGTACAAAAGTACGACCAATTTCACGGCATATACCGGAGCAACCTCGGTCGCGCTCACGGCTGATTATCAACCTATCGCACGGTGTCGAGATATATAGTGGAGTTGAGTGCTAGAGCATAATTTGTCACACGGGAGTTCCCGCACGACACAAATTGCGAAGGTGCGTTGACAGTTTTGCGGTTGATGCTGAAGTGTATCCGTAGCGTAGCAGCGTTCTGGTGGTTAACTTAACCACGCCATTCGCGCCATCACTTTCATTAGTGCAATCCTGGTTTTGGCGCAACGTGTCCTACTGACTTGCTCTTTCTCCTTCCTGGTGGTGGTGCATGCTGGTTCGGACCGCGTGCAAAACAGCGAACAACTGAATGGCACCGACTATTAATCCAGCGGCGCACCCGATCAAAATGTTGCACTTTGGCAATAACAACAACTCCCGCGCTAGCTCCATGCGGCGCCCGGACACTACCGCATCCGGCTCGTCCATGTACTCGTCAGGTTGGTATGAAACATGAGGGGAGGGGGAGAGGAGGATTTACTCGTCGCAAATCTTTATACGACCGAAGATTTATCAAGCTCATGCGTCAAACGTGAAGCTTCTTTTGTGCTCGTTTTTTTTGTCTTGTTTTGGAACCAAACGAAAATAAATGGTCTCGTTGGTGTCGAGGGGCTTTCAATCCAAGAAGCGTTCCCTTATGCGTTCGGTAATTGCTGCGGTATACGGAAAATCGTTGGGTAATTTGAGGGAAAAATCCTGATACGGCGTTAACCTAGACGCACGTGCTCACGACATTCACTGCAGAGATTTCGAGTCTGACGGCGATGGGATTTTGTAATGCTGGAACTGCTGACAGTGTTTTAAGCGATGGCGATGGCGTTGTGGTTATGGTGGCTCTGTATCACCCATATCCACCCAGCTGCTGGTTGGCCGTTGGGCGTTCGAGTGTCGTTCGGTTCCAATAAGGTATTCATTGAGTGGAATAATATGCTGATGATGGCGGTTTGCTTCCAGTATATATATATGTGTGTATAGATTCACTTCTCTATACTCTGGTGCAGCATCTGTTGTTGGCCGCATTTACATGCAACGGTTGTGTTTTCTGGGAGACGATGATAACCGATACAATAAGGAAACTTATCTTTTTTTTATTTTATAAGAAATCAATAGAAACTAATGACGATAAAGAATTGATTTAGTAAAATAATAAATGATAAAGCTAAAACGTATTATTTAAAATTAAAACATTTTTTCTGTTAAATTTTCAGTAGAAACTGTTAGTAGTATTAGTAGAAAAGTAAACTACTATAAAATGATTTTTAATTTCAACTAATTTTTTATATGTTGCTATAAAGTATTTTATCTATTTTTGATTATGACGGCTAAAGCCGTATTGTCACATTGTTGCTATAAAGTATACTAAGATATTTTGCTATAAAACGATTTCAACATTTTGGTTTTTGATATCGTTTTTGAAGCACATGCGTGAAAAAATCGTAAAAATAATTCATCCAAACCGCGGCACGTTGCTAAACCCCAGTGACCGAGTGGTTTGGTCGGAGCGCGTAGTCAAATCGCAGCCACCCACAATCATGGCAATGGCCGTGTGGAATCCACGCCGGTGACAGCCACCCGCGTAGGCTCGCAAAGGGGCCGTAAACCAAATTGTAACACTAGCCCTGCAGTGTGGTTGCCCGCTTTGGAGTTTGTTGAGCGCTCGGTGCACTGCGACAGCTGGTGGTGGTTGTCACCGGGTTGGGGTTGCTTTTGCCTAGGAAGGCACTGGCCACCGTCCAGAAGATATATGGCGAAAAGAATGTGTAATCCCCATGATAAATATAAGTTAAAGTTTATCGTATTACTTTTATGCCACGGCAGTGCACGGATAGGCAGGAATGTAGCGAATGTGCATACAATAAATCCCAACATTTGCAGGAACGTTTCGCGCGGTTGGTTTAACACTATGCTGATCTACTGAGCTATCTGTTTTTTTATCGTAGATATCATTTTGAACACACATATTGTGTTGAAAATGTTTTCTTTTTTACTAATATATATAAATCAAAGACGTTTGATTGTGTTATTAAAATATTTTTTATTTTATTTTGATTGAGAAGTTTTTAGACATCAAGTCAAAGCTTTTTGAATCACATATATAAGGTTGCAACGAGACAAGTCATAAATGTGTGTCATAAATAATGTTTACCTATGGTTGTCCCTAACGCCCGGTAAAAATCCGTCCCTGTCCTTTAATCGCCCCCGAATGTAACAATAGCTAACCCAGCGGAATCATAATGTTCGGATGGAAAGAAAAGAAGCATCATTATCGAACGTGTCGTGTGCCGGTAGACGAGATGTTAATTACGATTTGATTGTACCCTTGAGAAGCAATCATGTGTCAATATTCCACGTGGCGCTGGTAACACAGGGATTGGTGTTTTATTGCTTCGGGGGGTTTGTGTCCCATCAGTTAACCTATTTTAACAAGAGCAACGGAGGATTTATACATGTTTGCTTTAGAAAATGTTTTTATTGCTACAATGCTACATATAAAACTTTTAATCAGTGGTTTCCGGTGTGATTTTACCGTTTACACTACATGCTATAATTATAAGTTTACCCGCTTTTTTTAAAGAAGAGATAGCTATGATTACCCATAACCTTGATAATTTGTATTTTAATAATTTGAAAGAATATTTTTCAAAAGTTTGATTACAAAATAAAAATAAAACAAATATCGAAATACTACGTGATACTCAATTTTACATGATAGAAAAATGATACCTTAACGTGAGAAGGAAAAATTATAATAATCAACACTTTATACAACATGAGTTTTAAATATTTCTTTTTTTATTATTGACAAAACATCTATATGACCTTATAGTATTGTTGTCAACTGTTTAAATAAAATGAATGACCATGTATGATTTATTAAAATTATAAATTAAGGATACCCAAATTACTGTTACTTATACATCTTGTGTTTTGGTAGATATAATTTTATAGCAGAAAATATACAAATTATTATCGATTAATAAGATAATTTGAAGCATTAGCTTGGCGTGAAATTCATATTTCATAATCTAATTCGTTCGAAACATCTCCCGGACCTTCGGTAAGTAACCGATCTCGATGAGCTTCTAATGGTAGAAGGTCCATGGTGTAGGTTCAGCGGAACTGGTCCGTTCTCCCCCAGAAGGATTTACGTAATTACTACCTAAAGTTGATTAATTATCTCTGAAGGAAGCTGAGCATACCGCAGGTTTTTGGCTTACCCCGTTCGCATTCGCTCTGTCGCAAATGGTTGACCCTGGGTAAAATACCATCTGCTCGGTCGGAAGGCACAGTGGTAGGGTCGAGCAAAAATTTGCTTGTGCCCATGGTGGATGGGGCTTTTAATTATGAAAACGAGCACCATTTGTGCTGGTGGCGGATTGGATAAGGTAGCAAAAATGTGTATTATTTATAGAAATGCCTCGGCATTAGGCATTAGGAGGCTCGCGGGAAAACACACCGAAGCATACCAACATTTAGTGGGTTTCAGTGGCGTGGTTTGTAAGGTATGGGTTGGTGCGAGGTAGCACAGCAGGTGAGGTGAGACAGATTATGAATGGATCCAGGCTCAGGTCCAGCAAATTATTGTTATTTTCTTGATTTTCAAGATAAACTAATTTTCGCCCGCCCGGGGAAACATTAATTGGTAGGCGTGATGGTAAAAGTGAGATGCCCAACCGAAGCCCTATCGCATGTTTATCCTTCTGGGATTTGCTGCTTGCTGTGTGTGTTTCTGTGAGTGTGTTTTTTTTTCTCTTTTCTGTTCCCCCGAAGAAACTTTCCTACCAGCGTCGAGTAATCAAATTTTCCCAACGATGGAGAAGCCTGGTAATTCGTGCCTAATGGAGGCGCATGGTGTTTCATGTGTTTCGTGCGAAGGAATTTGGCTGATGGGCAAAACCATCACGAAGCGAAGCGGACCATTGTACGTGCAGAGCCATCACCGGGGCGCTGTCTTGCATCGCAATGTGGATGGGTCGGTGATAAGAGATTCGCGTGGTTTTAGGATACACACGTTTCTGGCACAGCATTGATTAATGATGCTCTCAGTTCCGAACCAAACACACACACACACACACTTGGTGCTGAGCGCAGCAGATAGTTGAGAAACGGTGGATGAACAAATAATCCAATTGTGTGAACGTGAGGTGCATATGTTGGGCTGGACATGATAATGAATTTGTGTTCAGCTTGCTTCTTGCCCGTCTGCCGATAGAGTAATGCAGTGTTAAATAAACAACTGCCGGACAGGCAACTTTGCAGTTTGAAATTAATGTGTTTGTAAATGTGGTAGAGCTCTAGTCAATTGTGCATCGAGTTAGTTTGGGCTATACTGGGAAGTTAGTCATTTACCGCCTAATATTCTAATGGGGAAAAAGTTTGTGGCAGCAAAATTAGACAAGTGAGACTTTCATTGCTTTCTCAACTTTGTACGGTAAACAATGCGATTTGTCTGTTTGTCGATTGGTCGTTCGTTCTTTTTTTTTTTGGGCGTTTGCTTTGGAGTACCATGATACGATGGCATTGTTTGAGCTTGCCACACAGAAAACATATTAAAAGTAGGCTGAAATTGAATTTTCCCGACGCGGTGCAAATTGTTCGCAGTAAACATTAGCGCTCGTAAAACGAGCAATTCGGTGGCTGTTGATGTTTGGTGCTTTTTGGGTGGGAGTGGTGATTGGCAAGCAGCGCCAGTTTGTGGACCGTCTGGAAGGCAGTAGTATGGTTTTCCACCCATCTAGGGAGATAATGACCATTTTTGGTGTGTTTCATTCCCTTGTACGATACATTCTACTGGAGTAGTGTAGGAACAGAGAGAATACGAGAATTAAATAAGGTTTGTTTGTCCATTTGTTTTCGTTCTCGTATATGAGCTGTTTGGCATTATTTTCAAATTTATCTTTTATCCTTAGATCGTTGAATATTTTTAGCGGGAAGGAAGTAGCGATTACTTTTTTTTTATTCTCATCAGAACGGCCAGGCCGTATATCTAGCGATTACTTTTTGTCGAATTAACAATTGTAACTATAAATTATATACATTTTTTAAATTTTTGTAAACAATTTCAATCTATTCAAAATATTATCTTTAAAATAGTTACGTTAATGGTTATAATTAATACAGTTTAGTAGCTGGTGCTAACAAAAGTGTACATTTCTATGCATTTTGTTCCAAATATTGTCCTTTTTTCAGTAAAAATAAGACGGGAAACTACCCTATATTGTGATTTATTTATTTATTTTTTATTACATAAAGTATGAAAAAACGTACCTAACCAACAGAGCACACTATGGCGAGTGACACCTACTTTTTCTCATCTGTCAAATCTTTCTTCTTGCCAGGTTGGCTCATATCGTTTGACGTTTAGGTGTCAAACAATATTCTACACTTTGTTTGTCACTTTCTGTGCCTGTGGAAGTAGTGAGTCTTTCCAACTATCAACAGTTAAGATGCTACCAGGCTAAAGCCTTCGTTCACGCAAAAGCTACTGGGCATCAAGACAATAGGCTCCTTGGCTAGTTCAATAGACTCATATATCATAGACAATGCTAAAGTCTACGAAGATGGACAACAGTATGACACCATACAGAAGCAAACAGTTGCCATCAGTAACAATTGGCAGGCTTTCTTTGTTCACTTTTTTAAAACTTATCATAAGGTGTGTTTTCATTAGTTTTGCAAGGAATTAATCGTAAGAAAGATCCTGTTAATTATTAAATCGTTAATGTTTAATCCGTTATCCATTATTTAGATAAAATTTCATAAAATAAGTTTCATTTGCTAATTTTGTGGAGAAAATCTCATTCTCCTTCTTGTTCTCTTCTTAAAACACATCTTATTCTACCTACATCAGTAAACACGACTTTTAAAGTATAGTGATTTTAAGATACTACCGATGCATTCGCTGGCTATTGAGGAGATTTATGACGAAATGGATGCTTTAATGAGAGGAAAATTGAATTGCATATTTCGTTCGGTCCTAAATTGGAGAACTGGAGTTTTGGATGAACTGTAAGGGCAAGTTTCAAAACAATTTAATAAAAAGAATACCTAGAAAATTATTTAACAAGACATCAAAACTATGAAAGATATAAACGTATCATTATGGTACAGTAAGACGTTAAAGAGTTCGTCCCAATTTCGAACAGCATAATACTTGAATCTCTGTTACTATGTAAATGCCCTAAAATACCTTTAAGCATTTATTTGGCACAATTGTGAAGTTTGTTAGTGAAGCTTCAATTACGTCTACAAGGCAACCGTCTTAATACAGTCCTTTCCGTTTACGTGTGTTCTTTGGTATGGATTACGCGTGCCATAGTAGGCATAACCTTTACGCTTTTCGGTAGCCAAGAACCTTAGCATCATATCATTGGTTACGCCGTGGTAAACAGTTCCTCCCGAAGCATCATTCTGCAAAGCCATCGCAAAAAAAAAGAAGCAGAAAAAAAGGATGACCGGATCAACCCATTTAACAAGCAGAGGCCAGTTTAGAGCAACACTGACGATAAATGGATGGACGAACCGGACGGAACCCCTTTTCTAGTTGCCCTTAGTGGCCAAGAATCGAGGGTGCAATGCGGGAAAGGATGTAATTTGCATTTACCCTCCGATTTGCAAATGCTTTCTCTCCGTACGATGCTGCCGGGGTTAAGCATAAAG
>CM032178.1:28393087-28415763 GCA_018908115.1 Anopheles rivulorum
CCCCCACCTTGGATCCGAACATGTTATCCGACACACGTGTATGAGCTTCCTGTGCGCACACATCCCTTTTCTGACCACCCATTAGATTGCCCTCCCAAGTATCCCAACCGTGTAGCGTGTGCCATTGCCAGTGGTGACCGGACGGTCAATCGTTGTACACAAGTGCAGTGCCTAAATGTACCGTGCACAATTTAATTAACCCGCACTTGGCACACAACGCACTGCACAGCGTTAGGAATTGCACAAGAAGCTTGTGTGAGAAGAATTTTTACCTTCACCTTAAGGCCCTTTCCAAGAAGAACTCATTTCCCCAACATGATAGGAAAGGAATATAAAATCGTTTTTTGATTTTTGTATACATCTCAGTCATATCTGTAGAGCTTTTCCTAACCTGTTCCATCCCCCAAAAGTAACGATCGTAACATCCAATCCATTTCCATCATCCCCATTCATGCATCCAACGAACCATCCACACATCTCACAGATACTCACAAGACATAAATACACTGCACAGTACCTGACACAACAACGGCTGATGGACTTGCAGCAGGTCACACGGATGCCGCTGTCTTCCGTGGTGTGTCACTTCGTTTCTAGGCCACACCGCTCTGTGTGTATCACTGCACTACACAAGGCAATCACTGCACAGCACCAACACAGAAAGAGAGTGTGTGACAGGGTGTGACGTGTTGCAAGCAGTGTAGTGCAACAGGAAACAAGAGATTTCACGTGGTGCAGAGTGGTGCGAATGTGACTGGGCGCAACTATTTACCGGCAAATAATGGGTGCTGCTGGAAGATACAGTGTCGCCAGCTGTTGAGGACCCGGAGTTGTAATACGAGGGACACTTGATCAAAAATGACACGTTTTCACAGTGGGTGACAGATATGAAAACTTCTGGTTGAAACGCCCCAACTGGATTCCGCTTCTATTTATATAAAAACGTTAAGACGAGGAGGATGCTGGCAAAGCGGGGTTTCTGTCCGTGATTGATGAGTATTTGATGAAAATACAGTTTCTAATCCGGTGGAAACACTCCGATAAAGCATAAAGGATGGTTCGTTCGTCCATTCGCTAGTTGACAACCTTCGACAGTGTGGTGAAAAGGTGCAGCTCAAGCTCGATGATGATGATGATAGTGGTCTGGTAGGAACAAAGGATTTTACCCTAACGCTGGAGCAGACGAGTGGAGTTGCCTGGCGAAAGGGGAAAATTTTCAATCACTAAAACCCCGCCAACCTTCGGTGGGACGAAGCGATTGTTCCAGCTTGGCCCAAAAGGCGGTTCTCATCATCGTTTTAAAACAAAACAGCAAACCCTGTTTGTGCAGTTCGATGCTGCATACCACAGACGGCGATTACTTTCCCGTACACGCTTCGCTGCCTTTATTGCCTGCAGTTGGGTCCGGCCGGCTCTTGGTTCCACCCGTTAACCGAGCCCTTGCTTGTGCTAGTTCTTCACCCAGCCAAAGCCACCACAGTCCGGGGCGGGCATCAAATACTGTTGCCGCGTTGCGTTTTGTGTACCGGGCCCGCACGGCAACACGGTTTGATAGAAAATAAATTATCCTTTAAAGTTTGCTCAATCAATGCCGCCCCGGTTGCTCGGTTGCTTTTGTTAAATGGTCATGCTAAAACACTAAACTGACCTACTTCAACGCGACAGGCGTCGTGCCCGGTCTGCAGCGGAGGCTGCAGATCTTTTGCCTGCAAGGGTAGAATCGTTGCCATTGGCAGTCTGGCGTCATCCAGTACTCCGTTAGCAGTTCCCGGTTCTGACCTTTCACAATGGTGTGCTCACTCGGGCTGCCGTAGGGCCGTGTGATAAATTCGGCACTCCAGGCACAGGTTTCGAACCCACGGCCTTTGGCGGGTGGCCAACGTTGTGCTGCGTAAGAAGGTCAGGTCAGGAGGGTGCTCTCGATAGTGATTTATCGCCTAAGTAGTTGTGTTGTGTGCTGCATTTTATCAAAGCCGGGTGCTGGCTCCGTTTGGCCAGCAAAAGTGTCTGCGAGATGAGAGGTGACCGAGCTGCTGCCAGATCGATGCCCCATTACCGCCCCATCTTTCGCCTGCTAATGATTATTTTCAAGGCAATGAGCAAAATTATCGTCACGCATGGTGCAAAATGAATGGAAGAAGTAAATCGGCCCTTTTTACGCTTACGAGTCTAGGGCAACTTTTTGGTGAAGCGTTGACGTTTTTTTTGATTGTTTTTATTCCCTGTTTGGTAAAAACTTGCGACAGAGTGATTAGTAATTCTAGAAAGACACTGTTCCCCATTAGCATCGCAATCTGCAATGACACGGCGGTTTGTGGAGTTTGTGAAAATGGTTTCAAACCAATTTGTTCCGTTTAAAAGTCACCCTCGTTGAAGCTTTTTTTTTTTTTGGTGGAGAAAGAATGCCATTTCCGCATGACATGGTGTAAATTTGGTTCAATACCTTCAGTTTAGGCACACAGATCACTTAAATCGAGCAATTACATAGTTTTATTGTTTCATTGTTCGTGATGTAACTGGGTTTACTGAGTATAACAAGTATTTTATTTTATTAAAAATAGAATAATTCCATTTGATGATTTTAAGCGGAATATTGTGCTAAAGAGCGAGTAATATATGAACGTTTATATTTTTGATATTTAATACAGTAGAGGACGAAAAATAGTATCAGGTGGAGACCACGGAGATCAAGTTGAGCTGATGTTCTTAACTTTTGCTCAGATTATAAACATGATCAAGTAATATGGACACATTATGAAATTCTCGTATTCGAATCTCATCTCGAGCTAAAAGTGTTCTATTATTTTTGTCGTTTTTTTATCAATAATTTATCAATAATCAATTTGAAGTCACCTCTTTTCAATGTTTTCGCTATCGTTCCAAATA
Source organism: Anopheles rivulorum (assembly GCA_018908115.1). NCBI lineage: Eukaryota > Metazoa > Arthropoda > Insecta > Diptera > Culicidae > Anopheles > Anopheles rivulorum. The sequence continues at coordinate 28,395,974 of CM032178.1, forward strand.
ATTTATTTTCGTGGCCAATCTTCAATGGTCAATAACGATTGTTGTTGTTTTAATGATGGCTAATATTGAGCCATTGTGTTTATTACACACACTCAATAAACAATAGTTTTTAGATAAATTTACTTAAGTTCATGAACGATTGGTTCTCTGGAGGCGTTGGCCGGGGTAGCTATTGAATCATTTTGTATCAGGCGAACATTTCATCAATCATTACGGGTTGAAAAACACCCTAAAAGAGGTACTCGTTAACAAAACCAATCAAAAATATTTTATTTATTTAAAAAATTGTTATTTATCATATATGGCTTAAGAGATATGGTCCGTGTAGCATAACTGAAGAATATACAAAAACATAGTTCATGCAATTATTAACACATGAGAATACGAATTCTTCACAACTTTTCTAAACTTAATCGTTATCCATACCTTAAACTTATCGTTTAATTCTCAAACAAAGATGTGCGCGTATATTTTTGTTACGTACTGTAACAAAATAATTTAATTTGATTGCAATATTGCTGAGTGTTTGGTATTTGTAAGTGTTTATTCAACATACAAAACGTTTTGTTAGTGGTAGTCAATTAACAAAGTCACCATTGATTGTGCTTCAACAAAAAAAAAGCATACGAGACAAACAGTTATCAAACAGTTGAAAGTTGTAGTTGTCAAACAATCTTTATCTTTTTTTTGCTGTTGTCGATAAAGATAACCGATGTGTGACGTTCTGCAAGTCACACATCATACAAAGCTTCAACAATCAAACATGATGCATAGAACCATAACTGGTAGAAACGCTTCGAGCCGTATAGTCACTCGAAGAAAGCGAAAGTGGAACCATGTCCGTGGACGACGAAACTCGCGCCATTATTATTGACAATGGCAGTTACACCTTGAAGGTCGTTTTTACCGGTGACGATGACCCGACGCAAGTTTTTAGAAATCGTGTGCATGTTGCTGAAGGTACCAACGGTTTAATACGCAGTGTTGGTGGTGATGTGAACCCGGCTGTAAATGGTCGCTTTCTTAGCCCATTGCAAAGAGACGCACCGTGCGATTGGGATGCAATGGAAAGTGTTTGGGCGCACACGTTCAAAGATGTGCTGAAAGTAGCGCCGGAAAATCATCCAGTGCTGCTCACCGATCGACCACTGAGTGCGAGAGCAAATCGTGAAAAAGCGGTTCAAATAATGTTTGAAAAGTTCTCGACACCTGCCACTTATGTGTCGATGCAGGCAACGTTAGCACTGTACGGGGCCGGTCGTACCAGCGGCTCTGTGGTTGATGTTGGCGACGGCACTACGAGTGTGGTTCCGATCTAGAAAGGCACACCCGCCATGGAAGCAATCGCGACCGTTGATTTGGCTGGGTGCGATATGGTAGACTATCTGACAGGTGCACTCAACGTAAGTGACCGAGAAATGGTTCGCGAGATAATGGAAAAAGTCTGTGCGGTTAGTGCCAACCTGGAGAAAGAACCGGTGAACGATGTCGACTGTAAAGCATCGAATGGAACGGTCGTCACGATTGGTGCGGAACGGTTTCGATGTGGCGAGACAATGTTTAATCCGTCGATAATAGGTCACCACCGGCAGATTAAATCATTGCCACAGCTAATTGTGGAGAGTGTGGCTTCTTGCAAGGAGACCACCCGTAAAGATCTGTACGCATACATCGTGCTTGCCGGTGGTTCGACGATGCTCCGCGGGTTTGCCGAGCGACTGCAGCACGAGCTAACGGCGCTGGTCCCATCGGGGTATCGATGCAAGGTGGTAACGACCCAACATCCAAACTTGACTGTATGGGCAGGTGGCTGCCTGGTGGCACAAAGCCCCATGTTTCGGCAGTCGTGGATAACGAAGCAAGAGTACGAAGAGCATGGTGCGGATATAATTCATCGGAAGTGTGTTTGAGGTTGTGGTGGTAAGCGGTTGCTCTCTTCCACGGCAGGCCGTTTAATCTTGAAAGTGATGTGTTACTTTTTATCACACCGGAAGTTAGATAATTTTCATAAACAAAAACACGCCGCGATCGAGATAAAGTGATTGCACAAACGTTTATCAATAAAAACAGATTGCTGATGAAACATACACCCCTTTAAATCATATATTTAAACTCATTTTATTACCTTTTCTTTAATGTACAGTCGTTTCCCGAATTACGCGTTTAACGACATGAGGGAAAATTTAAACAAGCCAGATATTGTTTGACATATTGTTTATACTTCTTAGTAAGGGATCGGTTTATTTGACACTTCAGTGACATTTCAAAATGCTCTCAATTTGGTGTCTCTCTCTCTCTCTCTTTGGCTTAACGACCTACTCGGTCATGCCGGCCATCAAATGGCTTACTAGACTATTAGATACCACGTAGTTGCATAGTCAGTGCTCACTACGGGGGGACGGTCCGAATGGGATTTGAACCCGGTCCGGTCGTGTTAGGGACTAGCGCCGTTTCCAAATACACCACCGAGCCGCCCTGATTTGGTGTATGTGATACAAATAGGCAGTGATCTCTATAATCCCACAAACAAACAAACAATTGTTCACAAACACTTATACAAAACAAAAATTATTTGATATCAAACTTATAAATTGCACAGCAATAACCGTGGATTATAGTCCCCGAGATACACTCATACATCGAAGATTGACATATCGGCTTGATTGGAGGCTTGATATCGGCTTGATAGTGGACAAAATATTGTTTACATTTTTGTACGTTAGCGTGTCCACTTAACTTATGATACCGATTCTACACTTCTTGGTTTATTTACTTACTTCGGTAATTAGAATGCACACATATTAGATATCATGTAGTTCGGGTATTATCTGTTTATTCAATTATAATTGAATAAAAGCAATAATTAAAAAAAAAAATGTACGATAGTATGAAAGATGAAAAAGAGCTGTAAAATAAAGAGACAACATAGGAATTGTGAACATAATTTTTAAAGTTAATATATTTAAGCGTTATTTGGGGGTAATTTACAATTCTCAAATTGACTTCCTTATAGTAAACTTAACGTAATGCTTATATAGAATAAGCGATAATTGAGTATTGCATAAATTGGGAAGAGACTGTGAAATTGCAACAATTTCACTTGAATTGTCCAAACAAAGCTATTTCAAAGAAATAGTAGCAGATTTTCCATCGAAACAAATATTTCAGCAGCAATGTACTTAAATTATGTTACAGATGGCGCAAGATGCAGCAGACGCTACCGCTATAATGGAAAACAAATAGCAATCTATGAAGTGGTTTGGTGTATAAAGTTCGCTCTGCTTACTTATCACACCATTTACACTTCGGAGCAGACCGGAAATTAGCGGTCAATGGTATTGGGGAGGGGAAAATTTATGGCACTGCTCGGGATTTAAAAGAAATAAAATTTTGTCCAATAAATCTCGCGTGCCCATTCTCGTGCGCGGAACGTAAAATACGATGCCAGATGACGAAATCAAACCGGATATCTAAATAGTAGAATTGATGAACGACAAAAAACGGGGAGGAAAAATATGGAACTGATGGTGCTTGGCGGGAAGTAGCTTTTCATTATTTATGGCAAATGCGGTATGCGGTGTTGGGGAGCAAAAAAGAAAGAAAGTTATTCGATTTCGGGCGCATTGCCGTTATCGGTTCAATTCAATTAAAAGTGGGCAAGCCAAACGAATGAAGGCAATTTATTACCATCGGTGGTACCGTAAAATCCAATCATTTGCGGTTGAAGGAAATCACCCAGGGTCCGTGTGGTGCTGGCGTAATGACCACCCGGGACGAGTGTGTGTGCCCACTGTGTGTGGGTACGCATAGCACTCGCATCGCTCGGTATAGAGAACAATACGAATGACAGGAACAGGCTGAAGCTGGTGGCCTGCTGTGCGGTGAGTCATAGTCGAGGCCCATTTGAATGGCTGATGAAATGGTCGCCATCCCGATTGGCTGATTGGCGGACTATCATTTGTGTGATGCTAACGGTCTGTGTTTTGGTGACACAGTAGTCAAGGTGATCGTCATTTAAGGCTGATGTTGGAACGCATGTGTTGGTGCCACCGAGCGAGACAATTTCGTGCCCGTGTTGGTGGTAAAAATTCCGTGTCTCTTTGTGCTTTTGCCCGATCAATACCGAGCTTGGCGCTTCACAGCACCAGCGCGATGTGAAGTGGTGGTTTTGCTGGGCTTTCAATATTCATACGATCACCACCGTACCACAAATCCCTTGTCATATTATGTAACACACCGAATAGGCTTACAATTGATCATGCCTGACGGGCACAAATCCGCTTTTGCAGTGCAGACGTGTAGATTTCCGTACAATTGTGCTGCGGGCTGTTGTGAGCTACGTTTGCTGCCTCTTTTCCTGCTGTCTGCTGTAACACACGGTGAAAGAAAATTGAGAACCGCAAGAAAATCTAATAGAAAACGTGACGGGACCGTTTTTTCTCTTTTTCGGGGTGAGCTATCTGTTTTTTGGTTGAACGTAACACATTTTACTTAGTTTTATATTTGTGCCTGTGCTGAAAGACTCATGGATATGTGTCAGTGGTTAGGAATTGAATTTTGAATTGAATTTCCTGCTGAGCTAGCAAATATTTCTTGGATGCTTGGGAATATAATTCTATCCTCTATACGACAACAAACTGCATTCCTCCGAATATTCTAACGAAACCTGTGCAACAAAGCTGTATTTCGCTATAACGATTCATACAAATTTTAATATTTGCAAAGGAAAAGTATAAAAATGAACATATTCTGTGTGAAAAAATGAATCTCTTTTCTTTTGTATGGTAACTCTTGTTCAGGCTCCGGGTTAATCAAACTACACATCAAGAATAAAATTTTCCGACACACGCCTATAAGTAGGCAATCCGCATTCCATAAGAAATAGTGTCTTTAATAGGAAGCAAAATCTAATGTATATCTATAATATGTTAGCAGTTTGTTCGTGTTCATTTATTAGGATTTTTTACTATTGAAATTTTGTGAACTCTAGAAATCAAATTTGATGAAAAGCAAGCAGATTGGAAATTAAAATTATGAAAAATAATTTCCGGGAACTATTTTGTATTTAACGTTGTTTTTAACTTTTTAAAACGTTAAACCATATTTCGGAACTAATCAACCCAGCCATATAAACAGACAGCCTGACGTATATCTGCAAAGATTGAACAATGATTAATTTGCACATGCAATTTAATATCTAATTTTAAAGGTTCTAAAACGCACTTTTCGTGTTTTCGGAAAATCGGTTGTCTTTAAACCTAATTCCGTGTATTTGGAATTCGATACAAACCATTAATCATTGTGAATGATTTTCAATCATGTATTATATTCCTATTATTTAGTACAAAAAGTTTTTGTGCCAGAATGTAGCTTTTCGTTCTGCTGCCTTCGTTTAGGTTAGGTGATATTGTTTGTGAAGCATTGAATGCTTTTTGTAATTCAATAAGTATTGTCCAAACTTTTTTATGTATTATGTTTATGTCGAATTCTTTATATTGTTAAAATAATTTAATCATCTTGGTATATAGTTTGCTTTTTCGTAAATTACTATTTTTTTAATTTGGTAATGGTAATAGTCATTTCACATTCAAAAACAATGGTATTGGATAGTTAACAAATGAAAAATTACTCGCAATAAACTGCGCTTCTAATTATGAGCTTTCAGTTTTAAGCATTCTAACCTAGTCTTTGCATTTTAGATGACGTTCATAAAATTAATGATTTACCAGTCTGTCAAATGTTGTTAAATTAAACCCGCAAAACGAAAAAGGGACCAGCGCTCTCTGTACACTCCGGATGTAAAGCAGTACCGCTTCGCTCAAAATGGTTGCAGCTGCCCTAGTCCAGCTCCATTGATGCCGCAATGCTACACTCTACCAGCGCAGAGAGGCATACTTTAATTAAATTATCCCCATCACCGTGCGTCCGGTGGGGTGAATGCGAGTGGGAGAATGAAGCTGGCGAGAAAATGCAGGACCAGCACCGAAATCGCTTTGTCTTCATCAAGCAACGTTCTTCTTAGGATGCGAACGCGGCGAAGTTTTTGGAAACGCTTGAGTGTGTGTGTGTGTGTATGTGGGCAAGCTTTTTCAAGCTAGCCAGTAATTAATTCAAATCTTCCTAATTACCGCAATTTGGCAACTTCGACCGTGTGCATGTGCGCACGTCACAAGGATGGGTGAAGTCACACCGAAAAGGGGCGCATATTAACCGTTCACCGTACCGAAGCGTTACGTTGGGAAGAAACGATTTTTTAGTACAAACCACCAGGCGTCTCCATCAGCGTTGCGTTTGCGAGAAATTGTAATGTTCTGGCACTGGCGCCGCTAGCAACGATTGTAGTATCGCTCGGTAGCGAACTGATTAATGTGTACACATAAACCTTAAACCGGGCACGAGCACAGGCAAAGGGAAATGAGAGCAGACAAGGGAATGAGAGTTTTGCTAAATAAAAGGCTGCACCGCGTGTGCGTCAGCAGTTTCGCCTTCCTGCACACGCCGCATAAATCATGAAACTTTGCGCCAATTACAATGTCAAAATTTTAAATTTTCCTCATCAGCAGGCTAGAGATTTATCGCACTGTGCGGCACAGCGGCACTTGAGCAACTAGCTGGGAAATGAATCGTGCCGGCAGTGTTGTGTGTGTGTGTGTGAATGGCAAGCAGCTACTTTCGCAACCATACAGCACGACAAACAGCCGCACGGTGCTGGCAAAATGGAAATGGGTGAAAGAAAAATGAGCTTTTCCGTTTCTTCACACACACACACAGAGACACACACAGCCACACACCAAATTTCAGTGAAACCAGTACCAGTTCCGGTCTCTGTAGATGATGAATGGAAATCTTCGCATCAGCCGCTCGCTCGTGCATGGAGAACCCCGTTGGCAGGATGGGGTGGTTTTGCCCCGTACAGCCCCGGTGCCCTCCCCCCCCGGTATTTAGAAAAGTAGTCCAATTTGATGGATCACATCGTGGCATGTGGTAGTAATGGTTCCGCTTTAGAACATTGAGATATCCTGGCAGCGTCTTACATGGGGTAGGTGAGAAGACTGCTGGGAGCACATTTTCCGGTTAGATTCCCGGTCCCATTGTGAAGGTTATTCCGGTACGATTATGCTCAAGCAAACCCACGACGAGATAAAGCTTTGTACAGGCCAGAACCACCGATGGGGCGTAACCTTGCCAATGCCAATGATTATGAATGATCGCGATAAGCATCAGAACTTCGTTATGCATCGTTATTGGGCGGCAGGCTAAAATTTGTGCTGTATTGTGGCACTCATTGTATGTCAGCTTTATTCCCTTTAGCGACGCACGCATTGGTTTAAAATAAGGACATTGAATCATCGGGTTAGGAAGCGGATGGACTAATTCTCTGCTGGATGGTGTGCCAGACGCGGTGATGGTATGGAAAACAAGACTTACAGGCGACACTACGCTTAATTGATGTCTTTCGCACACAATCACTCCATTACCAGGGCGCCGGGCACGAACCTTTGGTATGGAACGTGTAATTATTGACTCGTGGTCAATGTTGTGAAACTGGTGCGGAACATGCAGGAGAAATGCTGTAATAAAACGAAGCCGACATGCGTTAGCCTCACCCTTCGATGAGGCTACGGTTTGCGTCACTGCATGGTTATACACGATGATTAGTCGCTGGTTTATGTTCGTTTTTGTTTTGTTTTCTTGTCCGATGTTTTATCTATGGTTGTGTGCTGCTATCTAAGCTCGGTAAATGGATCCATCACGCAGGGTAGTTATTTATTGAGTTGTTTCTGAATATTGATGCCACGAGGCAAGTGCTATGTCATGTTTAATTTTATGAAATTTTATAATTATAAAAGTTGAAGGACAACAATGCATAGCATTTTTATCAATTTTCTTCATAAAAGATACAATCGAAAGCTTATTTAATATAATGAAATATAGTAGGTAAAAATATAGTTTCCAAATCTTATTGTATTACAGAGAAAGTAGTGCTTGACAATTATGTCACGCATAACGCATAAATTGGTTGGTGTACACTTTCTTATCTGTAACTGACAGTTTCACAAATATGTACGCATTTCACCGTGCTGCAGACAGACAGTTTGTAAAAGGGTGTTCCAACGGAAATGGGAAACGCTTATCCCGTAAGCACATACCATCCATCATTGGGCCACCGGAGCCAGCATCATGGCGGACAGCGAGCAACCAAACACCGACAGACAAAGCGTAATGTGNTAGTGCTTGACAATTATGTCACGCATAACGCATAAATTGGTTGGTGTACACTTTCTTATCTGTAACTGACAGTTTCACAAATATGTACGCATTTCACCGTGCTGCAGACAGACAGTTTGTAAAAGGGTGTTCCAACGGAAATGGGAAACGCTTATCCCGTAAGCACATACCATCCATCATTGGGCCACCGGAGCCAGCATCATGGCGGACAGCGAGCAACCAAACACCGACAGACAAAGCGTAATGTGTCTCATTATCGCGTCGTGTCGATCTAACGCCGTACCTTCTAACGATAGTCCAAAAGTGTCTCTCGTTATTCAGATTTCCGTGGTTCGGGTTTTCTTCGCTTCCGTCTAATTAGGCTGGCAGCTAGCCCCCTCGTGTGGTGTGATCCTGAAGACAATCTTCTACCGCCGGCAAGGAATGTACGGAACCTTTTCGGCAGCGTTGAAGAAATCCCACAAGAGCGTTGTTTTTGGGGCGGTGATTTTGTGAATCCTATTAATTTCCCTCATTCGGTCGTTACCGTTTCGGGACCGGTAGTGAGAAACAAATGTCTCCAACGCCGATCGACGAACGAACGAACGAACGAACGAAGCTGGCGATGGTCCACTTGAGCGGTAGCGAGCCCCGAATGTTGGCAACGATGTTGGTACGAAAGGGTATTAGCCGCAAGCCGGTTCCGAATGGACGTAATGGCGTGACGACCATTTCTATGGGTAATATCATTTTAATTGCGTTTTCATTTACGTAATCTATGCTTGTGAAGCGAAGCTCTCGTTCCCGCTCCAAAACCACAATCGTCATTAAGCATATCAGTGGAACAGGGCAGCCTGGCAGGTTTGGTTTGATTCGGAAGGCATTAGACGGCGTTATGTGCTGTGGTGTGGGAGCAACAAACAATTGCTGTCAATTGAACCGTGACTAGATGATTTCGAGGTTGATTTAGATTCGGCAGTTGTACACTGGTTTTTGTTTTGTAAAGTTCTTAAAGCTGATAGTTATGTCATATACTATAAGTCGAAATATATGTACCGCTAAAGAACACTTCTATCTTATTGCTATATCTTCAGCCATTAGTTTTTGAGAATAATAGAAGTTGTTGTTGAAGATAGAGGGATAGACATGAGGAATAGAAGGTATTAGTACATAGTTTGAATAGTACATGTATCTTTTTACACATACCATTTCTTATCGGCGATAATGGTGATAATAATATTCGATTCGTCCGTAGAGAGAGTAGACGAAGATGAAGAGTAATATTACATTTAACTATCCATATTTATAATGCTTTGGTTTAGTACCCCTGCCGTTTACCAACTGACAGCTTTACGAAGTCGATCGTGAATCGGTTTATGATATTAAACTCATTACTCGAGTAATCAGCATCTTTTTCTGATACGTAATATAATGTTATAGTAAAACTGTGTATTCGTCCAGTAAAATAAGTAGTTTTAAGGCATTGCGAGTGATTGAAAAAATTTTTTAAAATATTTTGTGTAAACGTTTGATGATAGCAACCATGTTATTACTCATGTTCAAATGATAAATTCCGGGTAATTCGTTTTACTGTTTTTCGCGTTCGTAACGTTTAGAATTCATTTTTTTTTTTGCAAAACTGAAAGACAAGCTTTCAATGTTTGCATTTCATTTCATTTCTTTTCTCCGAAAAACAAGTGGCCCTAAAGTTATGGTACGAACTGTACAAAGCCATATATCATTCAACCTTGCCGTGGCCCTATTTCTGGACAAATATTTTAAAAGTCTTTCAAAACATTGTCATTCGAAAGCGTACTAAAGGGTGTCATATCGTTTCCCGACGAACCACATGCTGAAAGGTTTTCACAAAAACGTACTTTCATTCGCTCCGGCGTTTCGTTTACGTTTCGCATCAGTACAATAATATGGAATGGTTGCAAAAATGGAATTATGCCTTCCTGCATGAGATATGTATTTGCGATTGTACTGGCGACCTGGAAGGAGAACGGAGATCATCATCAGAGCAATAGGAGAAGAAGAAGGAAAAAAAAGTTGAAAGGGTCTCGTGTAGCGTACATTTGTTTGGACATTCTTCTGGTTCTGGGTAGCAGAAAGGGTACGGCACGTGCAAAAGAAAGCAAAGCAACTCCAGCTTGGTTGCGGTTGGAGTGTTTCGCATGTCCTTCTGCACCCTACAGCACTTGACGTTGCTGTTTGCTTCAATTTGCTGAAGCATCTACCCGTTCTGAGATCAGGCGAAGCAGGACAACAACAGGAGAAATAGCTTTTCTACGGCAACGAAGGAAAGGACTGTTTTTCTTTTGCACTGAACCGTACTGATCACTTACAATGAAGGACTGCAAAGCTATGGGTGGATGCTTTTTTTATTGTATCTTTTTATGCTTTATGCTGAGGAATAGATGTACGTATAACACCGTACCGGATAGAAGGACTAAGCTTCCATTCCAGCCTCTCGAAAGCTCGCTCGCCTAAGATCGTGCGAGTGGCGCAGCTGTATGGAACGAAAGTTGGGAAACGAAATGCTTTTGTTAGCGGGCAACGCAATTTATTTACCTTTTCAATGAAGACTGCGTCGAGTTTTTCACATTGCTTTGGGAAGATCGATAACAGTTCCTGTGGGTGATATGCAATTCAAGCGATAGCGATGTTTTTTGATAGCTTTATTACGAACTCTTAAAAAGAAATTCGTTTCTTAAAAAGAAATTGATTTAAAGTTCAGTAATTAGAAATTTAAATTAAATTAGTTATTATATAAGAATTCAGCATTGAAGCGAACATCATTTTTATAAACGGATAATTTTATCTTTGTACAACTGAGTGTACAGTTAATGAAATACATTCATCAAAAAATAAATTTTTTTAAAAGTCTATCAAGCTCTCACTATGAGTGACGATCACTCAGCGATCAACGCACAACGGTACCTATCAAGGTCCTTTGGGTACACTACCGGTCATCCAATATTTCATCAAAAATCTTAAAAAATAAAAAAAAATATAAATTTTATGAAAGAAGGTAGTGTAATTTAGTATAAATTGATTCTGAAAAACATTTCTGTGGTTTGCAAACTTGATAAACTACAATTTTGATATTTTAATGGTTAACTATTGATGTTTCGAAATGATGTTTAGATGCGATTTTACTCGCAATTGTTTGATAATTATATTTTCCTATATAATGAACTAGAAGAAATCTTTCTTAATTTTCATTTTCAAAAACAAAAGAAAAGTGTTTGAAATTGCAATACTTGTTCTTTCTCATTTGAAAAAAGAAAAGCCGTAACAAAGTAGAAACAAAATCTGTTTGCTGCTAACAAACAAATCTCACCCCGGCACGGCAATAGCTTGCATTCCGCGAAGTCATGTACGTGTTGTGCTGCAGATATACGGTGCAAATAAATATGCCAAATAAACAGCGCTGCAAACAAGGCCCTAATATGTGGGAGTAATTCATACGGCTGATAACAGGAGCCCGGTTGAGTGTCGGTGTGTCGGCCACACCGTATCCCGTGCAGCAGCTTCTGTAGATGCAGCAGCAACTGCTGCAAGCAACATCAGCTAATGCTCGGTGCTCGGTGCTGAAATCCGTGGTGTTCGCCAACCGACCAATGCAATCCGATAAAGTCGGGGTGGCTTAAGAAGCTACCAGCCGGCAAGAAGAAATACAGCTTGGCAGAGCATAAGGAATTTCTTCGTGCACGAAGCGCACCGGCAGTGGTAGATACGGGCCATATCTAGCGAGCAAAAGGACGGCATAACCAAATGTTTGTTATTTCTGCACGAACATAGTGCTCGCGGGGCAAGCCAGTTTTAGTTGGTTGTTTCCTGATAGTTTTTTGTATGTGTGTTTGAGTGGATTTTTTTTTTGGCACAACCATGACGAAGGTGTGGTTTTAAAGCATAAAAGCACGATCCGATGACACACAATACGTTTTATGGCAAATGGTTTCAAACCACCAAAAAAGGTAATAAAATTGTACGATATGCTCTTTGTCACCAGGTGATAGTTGTAGTTTTGTATGGGATTATCCATTCAAAATCCATTTTAACATTTGCTAGCTACAGGACAATGTTCACATTAAAAACATCCAACAAAAAAGGATTTAACGATTGAGCGCTCATGTTCATGAGTGTGTTCATTCGTTCATTTAACATGCTATAATTGGTGAATTTATGTTCATTTACTCTTTTCGTACCTTCATGCACACCCCAAAACCACACTTCTACAGACCACACTGTTTCAATCCTGGTAACATATCGACATACCGATCCCACCTGCAAATTGACCTCGATTCGATCCAACAGAAATCCGTGCAAAACAAAACCAAAAAAACAAATCGCTTCGCATTTCCATAACCACATTAAAATTCCAAATTAAAAACAAAAAACCACCCAACCTCCGCCCCGCAAAATCTCGAATTCGAAACCGCTAAATGATTGTGTGTCCGCAAAATTGTACCATCCAAAAACTAACTCATCTTTTTCATGTTGTGCATACTGTTTTATTTGTTTGTTTTTTTTTTTTTAGATGTAAAAATGAAAAACTCTCTATTGCTCTACGGTAAGTGGTTGCACAGCCCGATGGTGGACGGTTGGCGGCGGATCCTGACGGATCCCTTCCCCATTATGAAGCCCAAGCTGTCGAACGAAATGTGCCATTTTGTGGACAGTTTCTGCTTCTTTCTCGCTTCGGTACCAGAATTGTTCTGGAAAAGGAACCTTCTTTTCTTCATCCCAAAATGTGTTTTCGATTCTTCTCTTTTCTCTTTCTTTCTCTCCCTGTGTCTCTCTCTCTTTCTCTCTCAACCCACCTTCAATTGCTGCGTCTCCGCGGAATGTCTTTTCATCTCGCTTGCTCGTGTTTGTGTGTGTGTGTGTTTCTGCTGCGCGTGTTTATGTGTGTATGCGGGGGTTGTGCGCACATGGATGAACACTGAACACATCCTTGTACGAAATTCATCACCATAAACTCATCCCGCGACCATCATCATCGGGCTCGACACGGCCAAAACATCGTTCAATCTGCCCATCCATTGGCAACGTTCGCATTGTTTCGCGCTAACGCTAACGATCCTGCAGGAAGTACGTAGAACGTCTTATTATACGAAGTTCAAGTAGACACGTTTTTTGCAATAGTAACTTGGTTGATTCCACTCTTCTCGTTTATCTTCTTGTTCTCTTTCGAATCCTTGCATATACATAAATATACATATTATGTCCTCGTTTTTAGCCCCCGATTCCCGATTGTTTGCATAAACCGTGTCCTCATTTACACCTTTTTTCAACCACCGTACCGAATGAACCGTATGATCAACTTCATCAATATATAATCAGCACACTAAAATTAGTCCAATTATAGCACCAGTGAAATGACAGCGTGATCGGTTTTGTATTCTTTTTGCATGGCAATTTCTACCAACGATAATACTTGTTTTTTTTTTTTGTTTTATTTCCCTTCAGTCAAGTTTAAAGTCTCGTCTACATGTGCCATCCTGTTTCGATGATTTGAATTGAAGTGAAAATTGTTATTAAAATTGGACTGTTTTTCTTTTCTTTTCATAACTATCAGTTTTTTGTTTTAATTCGCATGGTAGTTTGTAGCAACAACAAAAAAATCCTCAAAATTATGCGTCAAAATTAAGTGTGCTAATTTTATATCTATATGTGTGTATTTCGGAAACACTGCACCAAAATTTTTCTAAATTTCTTCATACTTTTCATACAAAAATAAAAAAATTAATTAAAACTAAATATATAAAAAATGGACTATCTAAAAAAAATATTTGATTTTTAAATGATCTTTTGTTAATATTATTGAATTGGTTTATTACTTTCAAAATATTTATTTAATTGGTCTTTAAATATTTTAATCAATTAAAACTGCCCAGCGCATAGAAGTTTTTTTTCATTATACGACATGAAACGGCTTTTAAATCTAACCAATTTCCTTATCTACCTAATCGAGCAATTGTTGTGAAAATATCAATTGCATACGCAAAAAGCGTGCCTTCCGCTTTCGCTACAAACGTAATTGACAATAAATTACACCATTTGTGACAGTTATTTAGAGGCGCAGGTAGTAAAATTCGCGGCGTTAAGTTAATTGCAGCTTTCACCAACGACCTTTTGCCAAATAAACTCACCGTTTCGCGCACCTCTAGGGGACTGCAGTCGCGTCAGTCGGACTATTCGCGGAATAGAGAAAGTCACCCGTCGACCGGGCTCAATTTTCCAGCATTTTATGAAACTTTACGGTATGATGCTATTGCTCGCGTTGCTGCTTTAGAAAGCAATGGCGAAATATGTACACCGGTAGAAAGTATCTCCCATTTTTTTTGGCTGCAGTCCTAGCATATCCTTGGTGGTGAATGGTCGTTAAACGAATCGGCCTCTCATGATCCCCGGGCACGTCAGCGAATGGAGCGAACAGCAGGATGAAAAGAAGTATTTCATTTAATTCACCGTGAAACATTTTTGCTTACCAACGGCAAAAGCGAGCTTTTTTCCGTCTCTCTTTGGGTATTAAACATTCCCAGGCGTGACGTGACCTTCGTATCTTGCTGATTGGTTCACGAAACGTGCTTGATTTAGTAGATCCGTTTGAAGTGAATGGAGATTATTTGTGGAAATTCTAATTGTCTCTGCCCGGCATTAGATTGCGGTTTCGTTTCATTAGTGTTGAAAATTCATCTGCCAAGCACAACGTTGTCGTTGGTGGCGGCTAATGGTGAGCTTCAATGGTATCGACCATCAATGACCAGGCTCCGTACTGCCAACCACGCTTTCGTTTACTTTGGAAATTAAATTCTGTTTATCTTTGTGGCACAACTTTTTGTGCCAGCTTTCTAGACGTTTAAGCTGGTTTACGTTTCCTGCCGTTAAGTCAAAAAACTCCCGGGCACCCCATGGTATGGTTGCGCGTTAAAGTTTTGCACCAACTGGAAATGGTGATATGAATCGACACTGGAGATGATACAAAAACGGTGTCTAGGCAAACAAACGTTCGTTCGTGTTTTTTCTTCTTCCTTTCGGTGCCATAATATTGTGGATTAGAGCATGAAACGGGAGACATGAGACGAAAACCGGGTGCGAAGGTTGCCCTGGCCTGGTAACATAAATCCACTTTTCTGCAACAGCAACTGTGGCGCTCAACTTTCCGTCATAGCTCCCACACATACAGCCACAGTCACCCACTGTTAAATAAAAGGCATGCTGGCTAAAAAGCTCCCGCTGGCGGGCTTTGTGCTGCGGGCTGCATACTTTCAGGAGTGATTTACTGTTGTACAGGAAAGGAAAGCGTAAAAAAGTTTCAATTCCGGTTTGATGTTTGCATTTTTCGGTTTTGTTTAGCAATGAATTATGGGTGTGTACGGTTTAGGTATCGGAGTGCTTTTATAAAAAGGAAGGCAATGATAACAAGAAAAAAAAAGTCGGAACCATTAATACCTTTGACTTGTTTCTCGATAAATTCCATTTTAAAGCGTACAGTTAACGATGCGTAGATAGTAGAAACTTGTTAGCGATCAGCAAACAGACAAATGAGCAACAGTTTTCAATAGTAATCGTGTATAACTTAAATTACCGTTCCATTGGTTCCTGTTTGAATGTAAATAGTGTCATTTATTCCGAGATTTATAACAAAAGTTTTGTTTGTTGAAGTGTTAATGATATAGAGCATACTTAGGTTTGTTTTTTAGATACACAGTCGATCTAGTCTACTGCTGTTAGTAATTTTAGTGAATATTTGGTAGAACAAGTTTTTGGTTTAAAAAAAAAAATCGAATTTGCTCATCTCGTGGTTTGGTTACATATATTCTCTTTTTTTGGCTTAACGACCTACTCGGTCATGCCGGCCATCGAATGGCTTACTAGACTATTAGATACCACGTAGTTGCATAGTCAGTGCTCACTACGGGGGGACGGTCCGAATGGGATTTGAACCCGGTCCGGTCGTGTTAGGGACCTAGCGCCGTTGCCAAATACACCACCGAGCCGCCCCTTACATCGGTTACATATATTAATGAGCCTAACAAATTGAACTAGAGTCAAATCGATGTTTCAATCTCAATTAGTAGAAATATGTTTACAAAAGGTTGTTTTATTTTATCATTATTTTTTGAAAGATAGTTGAAAGATATATTCCTTTTATTGGTTAAACTTATGATTTGTATCATTAATTTATGATTGTTAAAAGAATTCATGATTTGTTACCAAAATAATTTGTTATTTATACATTTAAAAAAAAATAAAAATTTACATAATAAAAATTGGGGCGGCCCGGGGGTGTATTTGGCAACGGCGCCAGTTCCTAACACGACCGGACCGGGTTCAAATCCCATTCGGACCGTCCCCCCGTAGCACGGTCTGACTAGCCTGCTACGTGGTAAAATTAGTCTAATACGGCCTGTTCCGTTCTAACATACTTAAAAAAAAAACATAATAAAAATTATAAAATATTGTACCAAATTTACATTTTCTTAAAACTCATACAGTTTTCATATATCTAAATTTTGTTATTTAAATTGATAAATATTCAAAAATAAGCTTAAACTTAAACCACTTGAAAATGCGTTTAAGTCATTTAACACGAGCAAAATATTTGCGCCTTTATCTATGCAATCGAATGTACGACCTTGTGGTGAGCGCTTTCTAATCTTCGTTTACTTATTTAAAGTAAACTTCACTCCTAAAAAATGTTTATTAAACTAATTTACAGACAATACCATTGTGTGCTATTCAGTGAACGTTCACTTTTACAAAACTGATCCAAAACTGTTATTTGTTGTGCTGAAAGAAGCGTATTCTCAGCACATCTTTAGCATGGTGCGATCGATCCAATCAACCAGAGGTGACCGATTGTAAATTCGGCGCAACATGTGACACACCTCGCAAGCATTATCTGATGTGAAGCACTTGTCACACATGCGATCACCAGCAACTTTTGCCGGAACCCGGTGGTGTTCGCAACCATCGCAAACCCGCGTGTAGCAATTACCGCGCCCGAAATGGCTGACTGGCTCGGGGACAAAAAGAAACTAGAAACCAGCCAGCCACGTGGTAAAAGTTTGCCCTTGTGCGAACAACCAAAAGGGCGGTAAGCGGAATGGCATGCATGGCGGAAAATCTAATAAAAGTTTTTCACTTTGCGTACGAAGTTGCCACACCACACCGTTCTACAACTGTGTGTGTATGTATGTATGGATCTTAAGGTGCTGTTGCGTACCACTTTCTTAAGCTACCACTTTCTTTCTTTGTATCGAACGCCATTCTCGCGTTGTCAGCCGTTTTCCAGTTGGTGCTCACACTGTGCTTGTACTTTCTTCCAGCCGAGGATGACACGAACGGCGAAGCATCGACCTGTGGCCGTATCCTGATATTTCTATCCTGGGTGCTCGTCGTCCTGACGATGCCGTTCAGCCTGCTCGTCTGCTTCAAGGTAAGGAATGGCAAATGCCTTCAACAAATTTCGACCAAATTTCCGCAACTATCACGCTAACGGACGGACGGACGGATGGAAAAAAAGGGAATCAAATTTAAATTTTCCACCCTTATACAGGCTTTCCACGCTGTTTGCATACCACCACACACACACACACACACAGACACACGCACATATTTCCCTTCAGACACGCACACAAAAAGTCACACATACGCGTACTATCTACAGTGACGTGTAAACCACAAAAACCGTCCCGACGGTGGAAAACTAGCGGGAAATTGCTCTCATTTTGAGTGCTCACATCTATTTTCCCGAACCGAGAAAACCCCTCTCCAGCGCCCTTAACCAACCAACCGACCGACCACCAACGAACGGGGTAACTGCTGGTAGCGTGCAGCGTGGAACGAGCGGACTGGCTAAATGAAGTGTGAACTTAAATAAAGTGACGGACGATGTGAATATGAAAATACCAGCGCCCAAAGCCCAACACAACTCAGCCCCATAGCAAACAATTTCGCCAAAAACCACTCGCACTCGGGTTGGTTGTGACTCGCTGTGGGGAAAGTTTCGTGGGCAAAGCCGGAAAGGAAAGAAAAGAAAACAACGGATGCTTTATGGGCGCGCGCGCATATAATGGGCCACGCGAATAAAATGGTTGCCGAGCGCTCGAGCGGAAATGGCGCTCATTGTGTCGGTAATGGTGCTGGTGATGGGGGGGAAAAACTGGTGGCAAAAAATGGTGGCTGATTGTGCAACAGATTTATTGACTTAAGATGAATGATTTGGCTGCCCGGAAAGAAAACCAGCCGAGAATGCCACAGAATAATGAGAGAGTTATAAAATTTGAATAGATGCAGTAACAAAGCAATTTTATTAGGATGGAAAAATTGGCCGTATGGCAATAATGCTATAACATAGTACCATTTTATCTTTGGTAGTTGAAACCATAAACATCAGATCATTAATCTGTCGAATATTCAACCACAAAACTGGGCTCAATTTTATTGAAATCACTTGCAAAAGACCTTACCATTCTAATGGTTATAATGCTCACTTATAAAGGACAGATCAAAAGAAAAGTTGCTTTTTGTGGGACTTGAAGGAAGTGTTCGTCTCTACCCTTCAATCCGTTATCAATATTCATTATTGATGTATACCCAGAAGTGTACAAGTCATGAATTTAAAACGATTTCTGTAGGAAGGTATTGTTTTCTATAAAAACTCCCATTCTTTAATACTTTAAACTAATCATCAACTTAATGCAGGATCCAATTCATATTAGTTGGGACGCATTTGGTTCTCCAATTCCCAAAAAATGGGTACTCAGGCTGGCAATTTGAAGTTAGAAGGGTCTTTTTCTTTGTAAATTATTCAAGAATTAAATGTTCAATTTATTGAATTTACGTTATTCTCACAATGATTTAATGGGATGTATGGAACGAATCTTACCAGAAGCTATAAAGCCTGAAGCAATAAGGACATGAAAACTCTGCCATTGGACATATTTTGCTGGAAAGTATCTTCGGATATAGGGTATTCTAAGTTGTGGAGACATCATTAAGGATTTCGTTTTTGAAAATGAAATGCGGAGACATGGAATGCAATTTTATTGAAGATTGCAATGCTAATATTAAGTATATAGCGTGCAACTTGTTAAGGCACTACGTCCATAGAAATAGCAAAGACAATTCATTTGTTTTACTTATATTTTGGAATCAAGATTTACGAACATGTTTGTTTACCCATCAATAAGCGTTGACATTAAGGCGCGGTGTTCTTAGTTTCCAATCTCCAATTATGAACAAACATGCACTTCCAACAAGCCAGTATATGGCAACTGCATAACTTCAATTTTCTCTAGAGGATTTTGGAAATCCTCTAGACACTGACACTGACTTTGTTTTGTCTGCATATCTATATTCTAGGAGATAAGTTGATAAGTGAGAAGTATCCTTTCATCAAGCATGCCATGGAGTTTCTAACTATAACTTCTGAACTATTATTGTTTGTAGTCAGCAATTGACAATGCGTCAGAGGCTAGCATTGTGTCCTGTACTGTTTTCTTAGACTATATTCCGATTACGAATATTCAACTAAAGTGGATTCTATGTACATTCGTTTCCAT
>CM032178.1:28419564-28449597 GCA_018908115.1 Anopheles rivulorum
ATATATATATATATATATACATACATATATAGATGCATCAGTTGAACTCGATTTCATTTCTCTTCATTCTATATTATCGTGCACAGCGCACAAACACAACAGGACAACAATAAGCTGCACTACGAATGATTTCTTTTCTACTCATTCACACACACACATACAGTAACTAGTGTGTTGATTGTAACACTATTCTCTCACAATTGTGTGTGCGCGCGTGTGTTACCACTACCAAACCATGTGCAGCGGGACGCTAATGTCCATTTTTTTAACCTCCTCAGTGTTTTTGTCACGTCATTGCCGTATTAAACGAACCAAAGAGAAGAGGAAGAAGAAAGTTCTATTCTGACAGCAAAGAAGCTAAGAAGTTTAATCAAGTGGAGGCAGTGTTGCCACTTTAACATGATAGTATAACGAGCCACTTTACCACGTTAGTTATTTGATTATATTAATGTTAACAGGTGCCACCGGTGCACACAACAAAAAAAAAACACACACACATACACAAACACAGTACAGAAGAAGAAGAAAACAGAAGAAGAATAAAAAGACGATAAAGAAAACAAACAATCGAAACAAGTAGAACAAGGTGTAAGTAAACACGGAACAAACAAAACAAAACAAAAGAGACCCCAAAATAGATCTATAACTTATAGTGCGATAAACGTTTATAACGAAAGGTGTTTTGAATTAACGGATCACTTCTCAAACTCGATGTTCTAAATATTTCACTATTGCTGTGTTCAATACAGCTTCATAACTCTGTCCAGGGAGGGAACACTTTTACGCTGGCCATGGGCCAATCGTGCGCTCGAAAGTGTCAAAGTGTGTGTATGTGCCAGCGTGGGGCCGATGAAAGATGGAATTTATCTGCCTGTGGCAAAAGGGCACAGGAGGGAAGGGAAAATGGGGTTGGAGGGGCAAACGGGGCGGATTAAGAAGCGTATCTAGTTAAGGGATCACACATACAAACACATTTAAACACAACTAAACACACACACACTCACACATATATACATTAACACATCCATTGTCACGCGGTTTCGGTTGTCCCGGTTGCGTACCTAAGTGTTGCTCCATATGCCCCGATGCCGGATGTTGATCTATTTTTCTCGTGTTATTACTTACATTTTCATGATCCACTCGGAGTGTTTTTTACTAGTTGATGGACGCAAAAGATCAAATCAAAAAACGGTATATTATGAGCATATAAAATGTCAAAAACAAACAGAAAAAAAACTATTATTACAGAGGAATGAGAATACCACACATATATAAGCGATGTTGAGCCGGACATGGTGGAGGATTGTTACGGAGTGTAAAACGTTAGAAAACAGAAAACATTACACACATTTATGCAAGCATTAGTTTATGAAGGTGTGGTAAGTTTTTTTTCAAAACAAAAACCAAAACCAAACAACATCTCATTAGAATCTCTCTAAATCGAAACAAAACAAACTGCAACGTGTGTTCTGCCAAGTGCAACTACGAATTCATCACACACAAAACTAAAATAACAAAAAAAAAACGAAACCAAAATCAAAAACACACACAAAAAGCGCCAACAATACACAGGTAGAAACACCGCGTCAATCACAACCCAATCATCAAAAACATACTCGTACAACCTACTGATTGTGACAAATGATCAAAAAAAAAAAAAAGATTCAAATAAACCGAATTCGTAAGAAACATTTCGTTTTACAGAAAAAAAACAGTTCCGCTGGCATTCCTTTATTGTGACAGTACCACGGGATCCGAAATGGAACCAGAAACCAGGGAAGGCATACAATGCTTAACGCGCTAAAAGGTACGTTTGCTTTCCTTTTCCATTCGCTTACTTATTACTGGTGCACGGTTGCTGTACGTAATCGAGACAGAAGCCACGATTATCCACATCGGTCGGTGCCTCGATCGAATCGGTATGGAAGGCCAACCGGAAGGGACGTATCGTCGAGACGACCGTCCTTTCAACGGAGCTAACTTCCGCATTGAAAGTGCCACCGCAGATCTTGTCCTCGCACGTACTCGCCATCGGCAGTCGGTCCGCAATCTTGGCACACGGCACCATCAGCCAATCGTTCGTGCAGGAGTTGGGCGTTCCCTGCGTACCACCGCCAACCATCGCCTGCACGATGCTGTTACTGTTGCCGGACAGTGTGAACGTTCGGGACCGATTGCCGGGCACCGCTGCCGGGCAGGCCGTGTACTGGATGCTGCAGAAATTGCGCTCCGTCCGGATGCATATGCTGTAGTCCTGGTTCGACAGCTGACGTCCATTGATTGGGTCGAAGTTGAAGCTCTTCACTCGTCCACTTACGCCCGTGTGGTACTGGAGACATCCTTGGTCAGCTTTGGCGATAGCACCGCACGGGATCTGCGATATTCGGACGCGCCACGAACGGGGGAAGCTTGGTCCACTCGTGATGACCGTCAGTATGATGGGATTGCTTTGACCCATTCCTGCATCGATGTACACTGAAACCGGCAAACGGGAAATGTTACTAAGGTTGCTATACGTGATAGATACTCAAGCAGAAATGCACTTGTTGGAGAGAAATATTGTAATCCAAATCAGCAACGATGTACTAAAACTTTAGCACAGTATCGTAGTTAGTCCCAAATTGTAGATTGTATGTCATGCTCCCTCCGGTTGAATATGTTGGTGTGTCCTACTTGCGGTATTGTATCTGTGTACTAATCTTGAAACACTTTGAGTTAACTGTAATACTTTAACATAAGCCAAGTCCTCAGACCCCTATATCTGTTTTCAGTAGTTTTATTTTAGACAGAAACCTTTCTAGGGAATAGTAACAAGATTATCAAGGGTTCAATTCATCAGAAGTATTCGTCATTATACTCCAGGTTTGCTACAAGAGGACTACTTTCAAAATGGACTGGCCATTGGACTGGGTTTTCTAGACATTGGAGGATTAACAATACGCCTCAGTACTACTCCTTAAGAAAGTTCGATATCGCATTAATATTCAGGTTGGTGAGGCCCTTCAATTAATCAACTTCTGGAGTATGTCATTTGCTTGTGCAACTCGTTATGTTCCGTTAAAAATTAACCTGGCTAACATTTTATTTCCAGTACCTCTTTGGGATTTTGATTGAATTGAAGATTTTTTTGTTTCGATAGATGATAAAGTAAGATCCTTTAATGTCATCTATGTATTATTTAGTGAAGTCATTCGCAGTTCATGAAAGTCGTCAAAAATCTGTATTTAAATCTGTCTAAATGCTGTATATTTAACATAGGTATTTGTTCTTCCATAATACATCCTATTGAATATCTGAATATCATAACACTAAGTTTTTGTTATTTCGTGCATACTTTAGTACACCAAAAAGAGACTCAAGCTGCAAAAGTAGGTTGTCAATAAATATCGAAGTTGTGATGTTGATGCTCTTCAGAGAGAAAATCTAAATAAAAATGTTATCCAAAATATAGGCATAAAGTGCTACTTACTGTGTTCTCCCGTAGCACTGCCGCAGATCGTTGGTGCAGGACTTCCACCCGACACAAGAAACTGGTCCGTGTTACAGATGTGATTCACGATCTCCGGCCCGTTCAACGAGAAGTGATCAAAATCCAGCCGTATCTGACAAATGTCCGGATGCATCTTCAAGATGGTCAGCTGACAGCTTCCAGTCCCATCGGTATTGTCCGGATGGTTCGGATTAACGAAGTACGTTCCATTTTCACGCACCACACCACCACACGAGGCCATAACTATTGAAAAATAGTGTTTGAATAGGTGCCGTGTACGATTGCAGTACCAATATACCAAGCTTCATCCAATACTCACAGATACAGCACGTCCCGTATCCACCGGCACAGGGTCCAGCCGGTATGCCACCGCGTAGTACGCACTCGTTGTTCGGTTGGCAGGATCCATACTCACCGGAAGCGGCCGAACACAGTCCTTGACCCCACTGGTATAAGGTAAATATTGGCAAAACTGTGGAGAAGATGAACAACGATTCAGTGGGAACTCTGTGCTCAGTGCTGCATCTGGTTGGCCATGTTTGACGTCATTTGCCTGAAGCTTTGAGCAAACTTCCAGCAGCAGTTGTGCGATCGACGCACGATGATAAACTGGACTTGTGGCTTGATGGTTCATTGCGGAAGCAAAAACAAAAAGGTTTGTCTAATGACAGCAAACGCTACCGAAGCGGAAGAAGTTGCACGGTATAATGGAGCTATTGACCCGAATTTTCCTACTTTTAATTGCATTTTTTCATTGTTTGGTTTAGAAATAAAAAATCCATTACGTGGTGGAGGTTTAGATACGCCATAATGATTACCGTATAGGAATTATTTAGGAAATATATTAGTTCCTGGAAATATATATAAATAAAATAATATATATTTATTTTTTATTTTATTTTAAATAATATATATATATTATCTAAATAATATATATTTAGAAATATATTATTGGGGGCGGCTCGGTGGTGTATTTGGAAACGGCGCTAGTCCCTACCACGACCGGACCGGGTTCAAACCCCATCCGGACCGTTCCCCCGTAGTGAGCACTGACTATGCAACTACGTGGTATCTAATAGTCTAGTAAGCCATTTGATGGCCGGCATGACCTGGTAGGTCGTTAAGCCAAAGAGAGAGATTAGTTTCATCATTTATTCACATGAAAAGTAGGCACAAGTCCGATCAGTTTCATTTTAAATCAATACAATTTCGTTAATTCTTATCATCTATTATACGTATAATTATAGTAACGTAAAAGTGAAATGAAACCCAAATCGTCAAAAAGAAGGATTTTATTCTCGAAATTGCAAATGGTGCACAATCAAATGAAAAGCACATAAGATATTGGATTGAAATATGATCCACTCATTTCATCACCGGCAGCCGTACGATTTACTCCATCTGAAATCGTACGTACGATTCAATTACGCAGAAGAAAGAAAGAAAGTGAGTAAAAAAAACGCCTCCGAACAGCTTATCAGCGGCTGCCGGCTGGAGCTTTGCACGAATGATGCTGCAATAGACTAGCAACACCAAAAGAGGGGAAAAAACGCCGACTTGCATCGTTCCTAGCAGCGCTCGTTTATCAATGATCCCTACAGCGCACTGCTTTTGAAGCGACCCTTAACCTTCCGATCCAGATGTATAAACGCTCGGCACGGGTGGTGATGGCAGCATCAAATGAACTTTTTAATATTCAAAACCAAATCCACCAAAAGATGTCGAGCAGATTTTCGCTCGTGGCCGCTTGCTGCCACTTGTCTACGAGCTCCATTTGGTGTAAAATGTGAGGATTTGCCCTGAGCTTTAAAAGCGCACGCCGTGTGCCCGTGCCGGCCTGCTTGATCCCGGGGAATGATGGTGAAGTCGTTGCGTTAAGTGAACGATACATGTATACCATGAAAAGCCCCCCGGTTGCTTTATACGCAGGGCGCAGTGTTGTTTAGTTAATTAAATTTGAACCAATCTAGCAGACGACGCTGCGCTGTTGCAGGATCACCGTACCCATGGTAGCAGTAAACTGGTGAGTTCTTTTTTGTTATTTTGTTTGTTACCTACCGAGGAATCACTATTTCAACTGGTGGGAAAGAGATAAGGGTAGAAGGAACCGGGAGAACAAGGAATGTACATGTTGGGATGGGGATGGTCGAAAATATGTTACTGAACATGGCTACGACCCTCAAACTCTGTGGTCGAACGGTGTTCTGCCTTGCGTTTAATGAAGGAACAGAAGCTTCTCTCTCTCTCTGTCTCTTTCTACCCAAAACCGGACCGGAATTATGAATATTGAAGCAGCAGCGAATGGCTACCATCGTACAGGAGATGGCTTGCAGGATGCATGGGTTCGATCCTTTTCACACTTTCACGTGCGGTTTGAGTGAAAGCTCGTACAGAAATAACTTCTACAAACAAGGCGCCTGGACCGTGGAGTGAGAATGTCCTTCCGTTTCGATTTACGTTCCTTCTTTTTGGCTCTTTTCTGCTCATGTTCATCCACTCTCGGATGGATGGTTGGCAAACTGGAGCCAAAAAATGGGACGTGTTTGCAATACGTAAGCGGTAGCCGTTTAAAAGGTTCGGCTAGGAAAGCACTCACATCGCCACTAAGGGGAACACTTTACTGACGTACGCTGCGTACGAGACACGCTTGTTTTTCTCTTGATTACATTGACCGGATATAAGGGAGCAGTAGATAAAGTCATTCATCGAATATTCCAAGGACGCATATTTCTTTAGCGTTGTTCGTACCGGAGAGTTCTGCAGACACTAGCGTCACCATGTCCCGGGGTTTAATGTGTGTCCAAGTGGCGCAGTTAGCAAGTCCTTCATCCTGATAATGCTACGCCTAGAACAAGCGAACGTGCGATTGTTTTCCGACACATTATTTCGGGCGAAAGGATAATGTCCGCATTAATCATCCTTGACTTTCGTTCTTTCTCGCTTTCGTTTTGTTTGTCCATCACTCTTCGGGGCCGCTTGTGTGTTCGTGCGCATGCATATAATAGGCACACATTTTCACATACTATTACAACATCATTCTCTTTATGCCACCAGATTAAAGTGTGGAGATCACACTTTAGATCGAATTAATTGCTCAAAGTGTCTTTGGTGCTTTTCTTTTAAACATAAAACTAATGCGCATTTGCATAAAAAAGGGTTGCTTTTAATCTTACAGCGCGTATCCCGTCGATTTGCAATCTGTCTGCTGGCAAGTGATCTTTGTGCCCGGAACTCTTCCTCCAACACATTCGCCGTGGTTTGTTGCACTAACACATGAAACACTAGCATCTGCACTAGAGCCACCAGTACAACGTTCTTGTGGAAATCATCACTCGCAAGTGGACACACTGTAACAGACATGGTGAGTACTGTTTTGTCACTGCTTTTAAACAAACTTATTAAATCCAACTATCAAACGAAACGAGCCAGAAAAATATAATAACAAAATACTAATGCCGTAAGTAATGCGAAACAAACACACACGCCTAACTTTAAGCTAGCATCTTCTCACTACCGACACACGTTGCGCGTCATGAATGTTCGATGTGACTGCGGTGCGTACGAGACTGTGTTGGTTTATTTATCACTTCACTTGCGTACTCTGTCTCTGCCTACCATTTGTTTTTCTTTCTCTCGTTGCGGTTCGCTTCAATTCGTGTGCAATGGTTGTAAAACTATCACCGTCACCGTCTAGTCACAGATGTAACTGAGCGCATTGTTATTTGATTATTAGGTTTTTTTTTTCTAAATGTTTGTAATCTATTCTACACGGTTTGGACTTTTTTTAAATTTCATTTATGCTTTTGATTGTTGTTAGTGTGCCTGCATTGTTTGTAAATCGTGAAATTTGTTTGTAAATGCTAAAAAAAGGTTTCCGAGAAATTGATACAAATAGTTTATTTAAGAAAAAAAAGACATAAAAAACAATATAATAACATGTTTTATTTTGATTAAGAAGAGTAATCCGACCAAAAAAAAGTTATAAAAGAACACATAAATGAAAAGAATAAACAAAAGTGAGATTCACAAATAAGACTAAATTTTTGTAAACAACATCTGAACTGTACAGCTTATATTTATGAAAATAAAATTAAATCTGTTATTTTCGTTTTTAGCATCTTCTCTAATCTTTTAATAGCTAAAAGCTATTATCATTTTTAAAGTATGTTGCAAAAACATTAAAATATGTTGTTCTTTCTGATATTTTATTATTTAAGTAATAATAAATGTACGCAGTAAATATAAACAAAAACGAATAATCAATCTTGCTTCAGTAGTCAAAATTTAAAATATGAAAACATTTCTAAAAATATCGGTTCAGCTATCTGTATCTAACACAATGAGGCTCGTGCCCATTCGCTATTTGTCATGGTGGTGTGTTAATGATCGATAGATAGTGAAATGCAAACACAAGCAAACACAATCAGTTGCACAATAGCGACAGACACACAGTAAGCCGGGAGAGTGAAAGAGCTAACGACACAAACAAATCACACTCAAACACACGCAAGCACATTACACGCGTACGGCCGTGTGATGCGCTCAGTTGATAAAGAAGAAAATTGCACTTTCCAACAACAATGACACAATTATACCACACAACCCCTTGCGGTCGCGGTGTAAGCGGGTACTGTTTGGGGTGAAAAACAAAAGCCCCCGCTTTTACTTCCTTATCCTTTGCACCAAACGAACACAGGCGCACCAGGGGTCCGGGAAGTAGTGACGTTCGTGTTGAATTTGCTTCCACGTTCCACATTGCGCGGTTCGGTACGTTTGCATTATGCGACAATAATTTCACTGACCATGCACATCGCCAGTGTGGCCAGTAGAGATGGGAGTAGCACAATGGTGCACCACGGCTGATGTGTATCGTCGACCTGTACCGAACCTGGCCGCGTACCACGGTGTTAAGCGAAAGTGCGAAAATGTCACCCAAAATCACCTTGTGCCGTTGGTGCTTTTGTCTAACCAGCGCTAAGTGCATTCCACTTCGGTGCCTCTGGAGAGGCGGGTTTATTGCATAATGGCATTCGGCTACCGAACATCCGCACAGCGAACAGAAGATGCCTTAAGTCTTCTTCAACCCCCAGCAGTGGTTTCATCAATATGATCGGGACAGGAGAGTGTCGTTCTTGACAACTGCCACTCCCACTCCCACACACACAGTGTTCCGGATGCTTGCTTACTTCTGGTCAATGAGCCGTAACCCCGAAGCCCTGGCAAGTCGATTGGCAGTGAATTGTTGGCCCCGGTTCTTCCATCAGGAATAGTTGGATCGAATAGGAATGGGGTCATATGGGTGGTAGATCGGACACACACACACACACACACACACGCCGGAAGTAAGCTGTGTTGAAGCGTAAATAATTTGTGGCTTGGCCTAGCAAGCTATGGCAGGGAAGTGTGTGCTGGGCGTATGGGCGATGGAACGGACAGTTATGGGGAGTCAGTTAGTCGACGGTTGATGATGTTGGGCACGCCGGACATAGATAGTGCCAACACTTCCGTGCCGCGGAATGAGCACAACTTTTATGAACAATCATTTCGCTTTCACTGCCACTTTTATGTATCATTCTGGGAAACCTGAACCGGGAGCTGAAAATGTCTGAAAATCTCGGTCATTTAACTGCTTTAAGGCTGATAGTAAAAATGTATTTTTATAGATTTCCACCGGTAAACAAACTTTCAGGAAGGTATAACTAGTTTTAATGAATGCAATATAGTTTAAAATTAATTTGTATTTCAGTTTTGGACATTTGCATCCCAACTTTATGATGTGATGATCATGGTTTTTTGGATTTTTGTACCAAATATAAATAATTTGAAACGAATTAATTATTCATTTATTCGAACGTATTTCATTATTTGATGAAATGAATACTTCAACAAAAATATGTTAATAAAGCATGCTTTCAAAGAAAAAAAAATATTTATTTATTTATATTTTTTTATAACGGTTCAGCGCCGTATTGTCAAAAAACAAAAAGAAAATGTAGCAAAGTAATAAAAACCAACAAACTAGGTACTTAAAAAAACGATTTTAATTATAGATGGAGAACAGAAACATCACAAAACGAAAAACAGTTTTCACATGTATAAGAAAAGAAATTACAAACTAGCAAAATGCATTTTCTCAGCAAAAAATCAGTAGAAAATTTAAAATAAGGTAACAATAGCATATGCGTAAAATTCTTCCAAGCAAACAAAATAATCAATTTAATCAAGTACAAACAAATGTTTAAAAACAGAAAACATTTTATAAGAGTTACAACATATCAAAAATATACTCAAAAAAAAACTAAAGAGAAATTACAATAGAAAGATGTGAAACAGGAAATCAGAAAAGGTAAAAAAACTGTTCTACAGCGATATCTAATCAGGACATATAAAGTGATTAATAATGTAGATGTTTTTCTTTTCTTATACTGTGGCCATGTTTAAGACAGTTTTGTTCCAACCTCAGCTGTTACTGTTGATATTGATTCGCACTCAATAATCTCTTGACGCAAACAACTCATAATGCAGTATTTTTAGCCGGTCCCACCAAATGCCTATCACAGACATTGCTGGAGTAGGAAGATCAGCATGAATGACTTAGCTACATTCGATCCAAAGTTTGTTTGCTGCTGAGGTACTCAAACGTAGTCTATTTTTGTGTGTTTTCAATGTAGTTGAGACTTTGATTTCTACCGATGGGATAATCTAAAGAGAATCATTTGAAGTATCTCCTAATATTGCCAGATTTTCTTTTATTTAATAGACCTCGTTTTGCCTCGTGCTGTCCCAAAAATAAATAGCTGAAGTGTGAATGCAATATCTCCTTAGTATGTCCCATTGTCATAGTGAACGTTTTAAGCCGTTTTACCTATTTCTCTAACTGCTCTTCATTGTTACTCGTTGCATAATGGGGTCACATTATCAAACTGTTCCCGTGTTGCAGTACAAATTGTTTCTCATCCTTCTGTCACTCTCTTAACCACTTTCAGCTTAACTTTTGCGTACAGAGCAAACAATTTGCGAGATCGTTGGTGCAGGAAGTGTGTCAGTGTTTCACAACTCGCCGATTTGTGAACGATACAATTTAACATGTTACACCGTGACGCCTAGCGATGGGGTCACACGTTAACGTTTGACATGAAATTACGAAACGGCGTTGCATGATAGCGTGAGTGTGTTTCGCAAATACGCACTGTGCGTAGCTTTGTCGTACTTCATGCGTATTTTTCCATTATCAAAAGATGTTTTTTAGAAAACAAATATCTTGAACACAAATTTATTTCACAATTTTAAAATGTTAACAAATCATAACAAGGCAAAATAATATTTTTTTAGTTAAATAATTAATTTTAAACGGAAAACAGCAAACACAAATAATATGAGGTAACCAAAACCAATTCTTAAAAAATCGGTAAAAAAAGAAATATTTTATATTTTTCGTATTAAATTTTCTTCACAGTCATAGAAGGAAGACTTTTGTCAAGAAATTACTCGACTGAACATGAACTGAAGAATATAATCGACTGTAAAAAAAAGTAAATGTAAAAGTTCAAATATGTTCTCTTCAAAACCATACTTACCATGTCACAACTGCACATTGCTTCATTTCTCACAATTATCACAATTAAAACGAAACCGAACTGTTTTCACTGGTTTATAATTTATAAATATTTCTTTTATATGTGTCGTTCATTAATGCAGACGTTTGTATTCGCATGTTAAAAAATGGACTATTGTGTATGTATAAACTTCCAGCATAGTCACGCTTCTGGTGCCTGATCCGCTCGTTTCTCTCTCTCTCTCTCTCTCTCTCTCTCTCTCTCTCTCTCTCTCTCTCTCTCTCTCTTTCCATTGAATGTTAATTGTTGTATCTGTTTTGCTAACTTGTTTGTATGTTTCTGTACACTGCAATCACTTTACTAGAACCATTACCGTCTGGTTGGGTTATCTTTTCCCTGTTTTATGTTTCTTCATCGACGCACGCTTTCCTTCCCATTAATCTTTGATTTTTTTTATAAGGATTGAGTCTTTTTTTTGTTTTATTCGTTAAAACTTATCATTTAGCCCACTTCACGTATCACATTGGTGGCGTAGCAAACGGTGGCGGTGTTTGTGATGTAAATTTGCTTTAATACGAATCGCCCCGATTTCACTGGCAACTGGCCGCAGGCCAGTTCCTCTTTCTATTCCCTATCTTTGATCCATCTTTCTTTTGCGCCTTGAAAGTATGCAATGGTGGAATCTTACTTATTTGGCCTAACCTAGCGCGTTTGCTTTGCTGGATTTGCTTTTGGTAGTGATGTAGGATGATGTGTTTCACGCTCGTGCAGCCAGTGAGCACGCCGCCTTACTGATCCCTCGCCCATTGGAATTATTTCATGCGGAACGCGAACGTTGAATGAGGCGTATCGATCATGGAACATCATTTGCTCGCGGCTTGGCGCATTTCTCACTGGGCTTTGCTCTATCGGAAAATGGCCGTTTGCTTCCGTTTTCTTGCCGTGCTAAGCTACAAACACGCACACGGATGTAACCCTCCGAGCGCAAGTGTCCTTCGGTGCTTCGTTCGTTGTCCTTCGCAGCAAGCGTTCCCGGGTGCTGGTTGCGATGATGCGGCCCGAATTCAATATCCTTTTATTAACGAGGCCACATGTTGCTTTTCCTCCTCCGATAATCCGTTCTTCAGCGTGCGTCGTACTGTTTGCGGGAAGGATGTCCGGTTTTTTTTTGTTGGGTGTGCGTTTGTTCGGCGATGATGATGACGATGATTGGCAGCCAAAGATTGTGAAGGCGTTGGAGCAACAAAATAAAAAAAAACATGATAAAAAAACATCAAATATGAAACATGTTTATTGCTTGATAAAGTTTGGTATTTTTTTGTTGTTGGTTTGTTTGGTTCATGCTCAAGCGAAATGGGAAATGAGTGTGAAACTGTGCCACTTTTCACCACTCTCATGCAGAAGAAGGGACCAGACGAGATTGTCAGATGATTGAGGCATGCGAAAATCCATCGTCCAGGGTTGGATTGGGGACAACAACAGCACACACAGGGAGAACGAGAATACAAAAAAAAAACACCATTCCAGCGATCGTTGAATTGTTTCATGCATTTACAAATGCCGTTCGGTTGTTTTGCCGTTTGGACGATTAAACAAAACTCAAGATAGGTACAGTGTGTAACATAATTATAAGGCAACTCGAAACTTAAAAATTAAAGAATCTACCTTAAAGAGATCGATACAAATGATGGTGCACGAAGCTATTAAGAAATTTGTGTTTAGTTTTTTCATGATGTTTGAATATGTTTAAACAAATAATCATCCATTGCTTAACAGGTGCAAAATGAGTTACGTTAGTAATGTGGCGAACTAATAAAAAAGAAGTTAAGAAACAGCTAAGAATGATTTTTTTTAAATGTTTTACTTTTGTCTTGTGTTTTGTTAACAAAATTTAAGCTCTCAATTTGTTCTTGAAAGAAGCTGAATTATTCATATTTTCAAATGAGTATTTTGTGGAAATATAAACTATATTATGAGTAAGACATACAAGAGTTCTTTAAGGCTTGTTATATTTTAACTAAAGACATATTAAAAATACATTAGGGAAAGAATTTGCAAAAGGCCATGTAGATATGACACAGGAAACAATTTTCCAGATAATCAAAAATCATGTTTTTGTTTGGTTGAAAGGTTTTTTGGTTTGCAAAGTATTCAAAACTCATGAAAAAACGTCTTCAAATTTCCTTTTTACTTCGTGAAATATACATTGTTTTGATTTAAAATACTTTCTGCCTTATAATAATGTTACGCACTGTATGATCGTAGGAGCATATGGAAAATTACATAAAAACCAAACAAGTGGACATTCTCATACTTTAATAACATGCTGAAGATAACAGTGACTGCTAAATTAGTACAAATACTTGGACTTATGTAAAAAATATATAAAAAAAGTTCAAGAAGAAGAGAAAAACAACAATTTCTTTTTGTTTGATAAACACAACTTAAAACGAACGGCACACAATCGAACACACGTAGGAAGCGAACAAAACCATGAGCAAAAAAAACAACTTGGTACAATATTCACCGGTAATGTATAATTGCGAACCGATACGTATTGGAAAACATGGAAACGTTTGGCAACGGTCCCCAGGTTGGAAGGTCGGTGGGTGCACCTAATCTAAGGCACAACATATGGTACATCGGTCGGACGAACTCGTGTGACGGGATTTGGGGAGAGCGGTTCAGTGACCCTTGGAAGGGTCCTTAAAGGGTAGGAGAGGGGAGGGTTGGAGGAAGAAGGACATGGAAGATGCGGCGCACACGTTAAAGAGGAGGTGAGCTTCCGGTTCGTTCCACTGTGAATCCTTCGCGCGTTCTAGATCGTTTGACTGTTGACAACGTTGGGAAGAATGGGAAAGAATGGAAGAAGAACACCGTCAAACCATTGGTGGACCATTTGCTATTTGTTTGTTAATTTGTGTGTGTTTTTTTGGGTTTCTTTTGTTTAGTGTGACACGGAATGGAGCAAAAAGGGGCCTCAAAACCCTCGTAATTGGGGTGTAACAATCAATCAGGTTTTAAAGCGCTAGAGTGGTGCTTAATTGTTACTGTATTCCAGTTAGGAGTACCTGGCCCTAACCTAACCTACGGGTCTGTGTTGTGTGATGAACATGTGTAAAAGTACGTGAGCTTCACCCGAATCCGGTTCCGTCTCACGGTGGTGAGATTATAAAAAAAAACTAACAACCAGCAAAAAAAAGGAAGGGAAAAACCAGATCTCATCCCGGGAGAAAATCATCCACACTCCGTCGGGGCCAACGGCAAACTTACATGATTTCCGATCTGCCTGACGTGTCCGTTTCCGCTCCCTTTGCCCCGGCCGTGGAGTGGCCGTTTTGGTGGCCGTCTTTACCAGCGACTCCAGTATCTCGTCGTCACCATCGGTGAAGCTTTCGTCCCGGCCACCGATGACCGGGCCAGTGTTGTGCCCCGGACTCGGTACGGTCGGGTGCGAGTTCATGAGCGTTACTGGTGAAGCCGTCGCATCACCACGACGCCGGCGCCATGTTAGCGTACCGCTCATTTCTACCTCCTCACCACCAGGGCCCTTGGTTGGCGTTCCCAACAAGGTGCTACGGAGAGACGGAACGAAAATGCAATTAGTATGCTATCGCGTTTAATGTCCACCTTAATGTCTGTGAGAGACCTAGGGATATTCCTCCCCAGGACACCTACCGCAACTCGTCATCGGCTCGATCTTCTTGGGTTTTAAATTTGGCAACGTCCACAATAAGCTTGCCTCTAGTCTTGTTTCTCTCTCGATGGTTAGCCTTCTTCTCGATCTGCTGCTGGACGCGTTCGCGCGTCGTTCGGTACTCGAGCGCAAACTCCGACACGATCCGGCAGAACTCATTCGGGCGCGATTCGGCGATGCGGTGCTGTGGCACACCAAGCCATAGTAGGAACTTCCGATACCTGTCCACAAAAACACCAAAAAGGAACACCAATCGATTAATGCGTTGTTGTGTGAATTCCAATAGCTTAAAACCTTACCTATTTAATACCCGCCGATGAACAATGTCTAGTATAATAATCCGCTCGGCACAATCGGCCAAAAAATCGATCAGCTTCTGCTTCAGATGCGGTGCCGTATCATGTTTGCCGATCAGCTTCAACCGGTCCCACGACGCCTTACACTCCGTCTCCAAATACACGATGTTGTGGGCCAGCTCGTTAAAGTCCGCCTTGGAGGCGCGCGTTATCGGCCCAATCTCCGAGTACAGATCCGTGGTGTTGGCCTGCGATTCCATCACCATGTGGCAGAGATGGTGCAGCAGCGAGTGCTTGTGCACCGTGTCCTTCACCTCCGGCACCTTGGCGAGATAGTCGATCTGGAATCCTTTCACCGGTGCACCGTTGAGGAAGATGCCGATGTTCAGCAGCGTCGACAGGATGCACTTGAAGGTAAGGTTGGACTTGAGCAGCTCGATGCCCTGCTTCAGATCGTTCAGCGGTTCCGCTATCTCCTTCTCGATGTTCTCAAAGTCCAGCTTGAACGCCCACAGCTTCAGCCGGGCGCCCAGCTCGGAGATGGAGCCCAGCGTCAGCAGAAACTGTTCGGCCGTGCCGAGCGGTAGCTCCGGGTTGAGCATCTGCGCCTCCTGAATCTTGCACCGTTCCTCGTCCGACGGCAGCATGTTCAGCAGCTTGTCGATGCCTTCGCGCGTTACGACGGTCGAGTCCATCTTCAGAATGGCCGCTTTAATGGCTCTCGGGGGAGGCAGCTTCGTCATGGCGATGTTGATCGCGTTCGAGCGCTTATGGTCCAGGACGATGATTTCCTTGTTTTTGTTGAGCTCCTGTTGCTTCTGCGAACCGGGCAGGACACCGGCACGATAATCACGTTGTTGAGAATGGTGCAAACGAAGCCCCCGAAACGAAGCAAAGGATAACAAGCAGAAAGATAGAGAGAGAGAGAGAGAGAGAGAGAGAGAAACAAGAGAAACAGATAACAACAGTTTACTAAATGGTCCCCTTTCGAAGGTGGAGTATGAAAGACGGTACGGTTTTATTAAATTTGCGTCCTGTCAGACTGTCCTTCCAGCAAAAGAAAAAACAGAGAAATAAAAAACAAGCATGGTGAACAAGGAGCAAACACAAAAAAAAAAACATAAAAAACGGTCACACCGGTCTCCGAGACACGCGCCAAAACACAAAAAGATGAACGTCGAAGAATGGAAGGACAAGTTAGCGAAACTAAATAAGATGTAAAATAGGCTCATGCATATTTATGAGTGCAAACAGTGCGGTACCATGCAATCGGGTAGCGAATGAAGAAACGGAAGCCCGCCAGCTACGAAAAGGGATAGTCGTGACGCGATAGTGCAAGAATGATAAAAAAGGGAGCCGACGGGATAGTTTAATGTTATGATTAAGCTTAAAGTTGTTTCTTTTTTTGTTATTTAGATCTGCTGCATGTTGATACTGGTTTGTTAGATATTGCTTTGAGAGAAGGTTAAGGTTTTTTGGTTTTATTGTGTAATTTCAAGATAAAGCATTTTTAAGTGTGTACTTATTTATTTTGGAGCTACAACATCCTCATTGTTGCTTATATCAATCGTGAGATAAAATCTATATCAACATGGATTAGCGATTTCTGTGGTTTAGTGGTACCGGTGTTGAGGTTCACACGACCAATTGGTATTAAACCTGAACACGTCTATTGCTCTATATCAAGAAATGGCCTAACTCATCCACGTTTACATCTATGTCGATATGACCTTGTATGTCGTTACACCATGAAAGAAAAGAGGTGAGTTGGTGTAAAAACATCTCATTGAGAAGAACTTGTTCGTCACTTAGGAGAGTTTGGGACGACTCAAATCAACTCACTCATTCATGAAGTCACTCACTCTTGGTACAAATTGCAGGTCAATGTGGAGTGTTTAATTCGACTCAAATCATCTCACTCAATAAAGATTTCTTTTACAATAAGAGCGAGATACTAATCACCGAGATGAGTTAAAGACTACTCAAAATAACTCACTTACTTACGAACTCATTTGCATGGATAGTGAGTTGCTAGTCATTGGTGAGAGATAAAGAATGTTTTAATCTTCTCGCTCACGCTTATACTATTTTTAGTTAGTACGATTATTTCATTCTGATTCAGTATGCATATCAAGGGAACTGAGGAACATACAAAGGATCTCCAGGTTGAACATTGATTTCCCAAGAGTATTAAATTAGACAAACCATATCGATTATTAGGAGTACTGAAGATACAAGTCACCATACTATCATTCTTTGAT
The DNA here is from genome assembly GCA_018908115.1 of Anopheles rivulorum. NCBI lineage: Eukaryota > Metazoa > Arthropoda > Insecta > Diptera > Culicidae > Anopheles > Anopheles rivulorum. The sequence continues at coordinate 28,436,865 of CM032178.1, forward strand.
ACGAAAGTTCCCCAAGTTGTTCATATGCTAGTTGAAGGCAAGCAGTTGAACCTGGTGAAAAGCCTTCAGAAGTAGTTGAAAACTTTGGGGCAAAGGATCCAAGAAAACTATATCAGTCTAGACGACGCATTGAAAGCAACATCTTAGAGCAAGTAATCCCTCGAAGGAATTGCTCTACTATAACGAATGAAGTAGATTAAAAGTTGGTCTACCTCGGTTTGTTTCTCACGAGTACGTTAAGAACAGAACAGAGTAAACATTAAATCTCAATTGCGGATTCCCAAGAATCAGCTCTTTTAAAATGTAAATAAGCAAAAAAAGGGAAAACATCGCTCCGGATTGACTTGTTAGTAAGTTCATCAATACGGCATTGGCCAAGAAATACTGAGGGGAATATAAGGAGACAAATAGCAACAAAAATTGGTTGGATAAGAGTATCACATTCATCTTTTCCCTTCTAAAGTGGGGAGATTTTTTTTTGTATGTGCCTGTGCCCCAACAAGCCCAGGTTAAGTATATTGGTTACCCAATCAGAGGATGATTTCTGGTGCGATAAATCAACCAAGTCTACCCCAAAACTTCCAGTGGGACTCGCCCCCTTAACAAATGATACCTTTCACTAACCTTGCGATCCTGTACGGTTTTCATCATGCTCTATCTGCTTTACTTTCATCTATTTTTAACAAATACCATATCCTGCTCCATATTTTTTACCAGAAGAAAACGGAAGATGAAAGGAAGGAGTAATGGAACGTTTTTGTATAAGTTGTATCCATCCCAGAAATGGGGAAAAAGTGTGCCACAGCATCCAGCCGGCAGGGTTTCGGATAGGGATTTATCCCCATTTTCGGTGTACCGCTACAGTAATGGTGAGCTGCACGGATAGACACGATTGGAGCACGGAAATCTTTTTCCCAAGGAAATGAAGTAAGACACCGTACCGACTCGGCAACTTATGGGATGCTCAGTAAAAAGTGAAAACCGACGCAAAACAGGGCACCAAGTGGCTACATTAAACATATCGATTTCATGCCCCCTGTACACACATGCACATGCCATCGAAGGTTCGGAAGCAGAGTGGAAGCTTCGGATGAGGCAAATCAAATAGAATCATTGCACCAACCAAGATGCAAACAAAGAGGATTAAGACATCGGCAAGCAACGTTGTGGCGCTCTGCACGTGGCAAACCCGTACAAAACAACCAAGGTAAATATATAAAAAGGAATTGCTAAAAGGAATCGTTTGAATCCCAATGCGGGTTACATTGTGGGAGGCAGGCCTCCTAGTTGGGTTGAGAAAAGCATGCACAACGCACACATACACACACTTACACGTTACACGGGAGATGGCGAACGGTCAAAAATTAAATGCGATGTTAAGATGGGATTACGCTCAATTGATGTCTATGGTCGTAAAGTTAAATAAGGTGAGATTAGGAGAGGATTGAAATGTTTCCGTTTCCATTTCATGATCGGGATCTTTTTTTTTTGTGAAACACATTCGCATGATTTTATTAAAGCATTAGGTAGCTCCTTTTAACGTGTAAAGAAACATCTTTAATAAAGCTTTTAAAGATGAGGTTGCGAAATATTTAAATAAATTATTGCAATTAATTCTTAATCGGCAAAAACAAAATGGAAAACAACAAAACACACACACACAAACACACGAGTACAATGAGCCGGTATAACTACGGAACCACTCACCTCCTGGTTAGGTCGTAACAGTGTTTAGTCATGATGGTGTTTGGATAAATACAGACACACGCGGTGAGACATGACAACGGTGATGGTGAATAGTTTGAACAGATTGAGTTTGAGTTGTTCGTTTTTTGTTTGTTTTTTTTTTGGTGATTGTGATAATAAACCGAGCGTGTGATGGTATGGAGACAATAGTGAGTATTTGATTTTGGAGCAGTTGGGCAGTTGGCCGCAAAATGGCCGCCGAGCAAATTTCGTCCACCACGTGCATGAGGTTCGAATGATGTTTGCATAGCCGAAAGGTAGATGCCGATGGTTGGTATGTATGTATATGTTTTTTTTTATGTATATATGTATATAAATCGAAACATTTGGCGCACCATGAACGACGTATGGGATAGAACGAGAGAAGGAAGTAAAGAGAAACAGATGAGTAATGAACACTGGTAGTACATTAGTACCGAGGCTCTGTGGTTTGTTCGGACTGTTTAGCCGCATCGGGTCGGGCATCCAAGTCTGGCGCTTGCTTACCTTTGTCATCAAATCTTTGGCGCGGGATTCAAACAGATGCTCCAGCTTCTGCGTGTCGACGATCGCTTCCGGCAGCTCGTCCCAGATGGTGCGCTGTATGACCGCTGGAATCATGTCGTCGCGCACCTCCTTCCAGAACAGTTTCACCTAAAAAGGAACGTTATGACGTTATGCGAACTCTTAATTACTTGTAATAAAGTCATGAAGTAACGTACAGTCTTTTTGTTTTTCTTAATAGTCGCCGACCCGTCGAGGCTGTTGAGTTGGGGCATACCGTTCAGCAGGTGACCGGGCAGCGGCACTAGGTTGGTGGGTGGCGGCCGCATCATGCTCGGTGGTGGTGGCATACCATTCATTAGCATACCGCCGGGAGGTGGTGGAGGGGGTACCGCCCCACCAAAGCCACGTGGTGCCAGCAGATCCTTATCGTCGTCCGATGTGAGATCGGTAAAGTCGAGATCGCACAGGCTCAGCTTGCGCGTCATATTCTTCACGATCTCCTCCCAGTGTAGCTCGTTTTCGGATTTCTTCGGCTCACCGTTGGCCAGCTTCTTGATGTCGTTGTCCACGCTGGGTGAGCGCGAGATGTCCTTGTTGCTTTTGCTTTTCGCCAAACCTTCCTTAGCCTTGGAGATTAGGCCGGACATGTCTCCGATGCGGTTCTGTGGTTTCTCTTCCTGTGGACTCAGTGGCAAGGAGCTGAGCTTCTGCGTCAGATCTTTGACCGTATGGTCCTTCTTCAGCTGAAGGATCAGTTTCTTATCTTCGTTGTCCGATTCTACTAGAATGTTTGAGAAAAAAAGCATATGATAGAGTTGATGTACATGAAGGTCACAAAATAGATCGATCAGTAACAATTGCACACAAAATTGCGAAACGTTAATGCATACTCCTGTCATAGTTGGAGCAGTACTTGGATGGTTACAGCCTAGTAACATGTGCCTTACCTTGAACCGGTGGGAGATCTTGGCTTTTGACGTCTACGACGTGACTTCCATTCATGGAACCATTCGTCCGTTCGTACCCGACGTTCGTACCGGATCGTCGATGGTAGCTCGTGTCTGAGGAATCCTTACCGTTTGTTAGCTGCTTACCGTACGCACTCAGCGAGTGACTCATCTGCGTCTTTATGTTGGGACTCTTATTCTCATCGTNGCCAGCAGATCCTTATCGTCGTCCGATGTGAGATCGGTAAAGTCGAGATCGCACAGGCTCAGCTTGCGCGTCATATTCTTCACGATCTCCTCCCAGTGTAGCTCGTTTTCGGATTTCTTCGGCTCACCGTTGGCCAGCTTCTTGATGTCGTTGTCCACGCTGGGTGAGCGCGAGATGTCCTTGTTGCTTTTGCTTTTCGCCAAACCTTCCTTAGCCTTGGAGATTAGGCCGGACATGTCTCCGATGCGGTTCTGTGGTTTCTCTTCCTGTGGACTCAGTGGCAAGGAGCTGAGCTTCTGCGTCAGATCTTTGACCGTATGGTCCTTCTTCAGCTGAAGGATCAGTTTCTTATCTTCGTTGTCCGATTCTACTAGAATGTTTGAGAAAAAAAGCATATGATAGAGTTGATGTACATGAAGGTCACAAAATAGATTGATCAGTAACAATTGCACACAAAATTGCGAAACGTTAATGCATACTCCTGTCATAGTTGGAGCAGTACTTGGATGGTTACAACCTAGTTACAGAGCCTTACCTTGAACCGGTGGGAGATCTTGGCTTTTGACGTCTACGACGTGACTTCCATTCATGGAACCATTCGTCCGTTCGTACCCGACGTTCGTACCGGATCGTCGATGGTAGCTCGTGTCTGAGGAATCCTTACCGTTTGTTAGCTGCTTACCGTACGCACTCAGCGAGTGACTCATCTGCGTCTTTATGTTGGGACTCTTATTCTCATCGTCCTGTCCATCCGTCAGCACGCCATTACAACCGCGCACACTTCTTACGCTATTTCCATTGAGATCTAGCTTGTAGCGATCGGTTACCGTGCCATTGGAACCACCGCTGCCATGTTTGTTGAGCAACAAGTTGCGGCTATTCCGGTACTCCACACTGTCCAATGGAGACGACCCATTCATCGTACCATTTGCATTAGTTGGAGCGATACCGTTTGTGTGCTCTGTATGATTAGAAGGTTGTTGCTTGTGCAAAATCACAGACGAGCTTAGACCAGAACCGTTCAGCCGTAGCGTAAGTTTGTCCTCTTCGTGGATGGTCGGCGGTGTTTGGAGCGCGGAGTTCGTTGGTGTTCCCACACCAGAACCATTGGTGAGTCCGCTAGATCTCCGGTAAAGTGCACCATTCCAGTGTACTGCCGAGTATCCTAAGTCGATCGAACACATCGGAGCACGGGACAAACACAACACACCAAAACGCACAAAACGTAAGCAAGCATGCGCAAAAAGGGAATACATGAACACAAGTTAGTAACAATGAGGTTCATCGGTCGATATCACGCGGTATGAATTATTAGCATAAACAAAGCGATTTCCAATCAGTTGTGATCGGGCAAACGATCAACACTTACCATTGTTTGCATCCTCCGCAGTAGGAATGCACCCGTTCTGGAACTGGCCGAGCTCTTGCTGTTCCCGTATTAAGTTCTTCTGCCGCTCGGCCCGTTCCCGACGACGGCGCAATCCTGGTGTGACTCCGGTCGTGTCACGGGATGGATCGTGATAACCGGTACCGGGCAGATGATCACCACTGTGCGCAGAACTCGAACTATCCTCGTCCTGCTGACGTTGGCCGGGTAATTGCAGTCCACCGTACAGCTGTACCGGTGCAATCGGTGGAGGTAAGGGTGGCGGTGGTGGAGGTGGAGGACCACTGGGTGGTGCCGAATACATGGGGAAGGCCGGCAATGGTGGGGGTGGTGGTGGAGGTGGCGGCGGAGGTGGTGCCATGGAGGGAGGTTGGGGTGGTGCGGTACCCGTGCTGTGTCGGCGCGATTTCCGTCGATCCGTCGTATCGTTGCCGGTGGAACGATAGCGCAACGTCTTGCGGACGGTATTGTCCGGTATGCGTATACCATCGCACTCCCCATCCTCGAATCGCAGTACACTCTCGTACAGCTGCAACTGATCCAGGAGATCGAGATCCGTGCCAGGGCGGGACATGTACCGCTGGATGATGCCCTCCATGCCCTGTTGCTCGAGGAAGTCACTCTCATCATAGAAGCTGTCCTGATCGCTTAGCCCTGAGAGGGTTTTGTTGATCAACGACGTAGCGTAGATTAATAGCTCGGTGTCAGCGTTCTCGTAGTCTTTGAGCAGCCTAAAATGAAGCGTACAAAGAGGTTATTGTAGTTTTTTGGTTTAAAACTAGAATTTGTTTCAGTCATTGAACGCTTTGTCCGAGAGTTCCGAGAAATCCGATATAAATAATGGTCAATAAACAATAAAATATAAACCTTGTTCAAACTTTTGTGACTAAAACAGGAAGCTTCTAGAGCAAATTTTAATACTTCCTAGCTAGAGATATAGGAGAACTTCTGTTTGAAAAAATAGGATATGATCAAAATCTATTTCTATGTAATTCTTTTACCAATCACTATGGAGCCTTGAGTTCTAATTCAATGCAAATTGAAAGTATTTTAAGATGTGACAGGAAAATGCTACAAACTATCCGAGGATGTCTATTGCACTGATCTAATTCGGTGCTGAATTTTAATATGTAATTATAATATTTTAGTATATTCTCCAATTCACGCTTCTATGTCATGTTCATGATCTTCAGATGAATGTAGTACAGTCTCTTGTCGTTGTGATTATTAATAAATTAATTAAATTTGACATAATAGTTAATTCCTTTAGGAAAATACGAATTCTCAGTGAATTATGACAGCACCCAACAACCATTTCAACTCCATAGAAGATATGGAGCTCCTAGTAAATAAGAAGCTTAGACACAAAACATCAACTTGAAGTTATCCCCGGACAAGGGTAATTAATTTAAAGTTTACTTTCAAATTTCATACACATATTTATTTTGGCACAGAAAAACAAGGTTAATTAATTGAATTGAAATCGCTCATGTGCATTGAAAAGCCGTTAAAGAGAAAATATTGTTTATGGTTTCGAAAGATTTCAGGACCCTCTTCTGTCATATTTCCTTCCAATCGAACACTCCGATCGATGAATGACTTACCGCATGATGTTGTTCCACGGGACCACTGCCTGGGCCGTATCCATGAACCGGATGGCGCTCACGAGCAGATAGCAGTTACCCTCGCAGTACTCGACAAACACGAGCAGCAGCTTGAGTGCGGTCTTCACCACCAACCGGTAGCGGGAAGCGATCAGCGAGTACAGCCACTGGATCGTTGGCGAATGTTTCATCACACCGTTCATGCCATCGACGTACAGCATCACCTGTCCGAGCGCCCGCAGTATGTAGTTCTGATAGTTCTGGTCCGCCTCGCTACCGATCTGCACCAGACAGTTCAGGCCGCCGTGTGCCACGAACCCGTGCACCAGGTCCTTGTCTTCCTGGAAGATTTGCTTCAGCGAAAACAGTACGCGACGCAGTTCGCGACCTTCGGAGGAGAGTAGTTTTTCTGCAAATTGTTGAGGAACAAAAGATTACGGAAACATACCATTAGATCGTTGCGTGAAGGAGGATGAATTATTCCGTTCAAAATCATACTCAAAGTGATAAAGTTTTCCCCCAACATAAGTGAATGTTTTTGGCATAGCAAGAAGCATAAATCAGACCTTCTCCAAGGCTTAACGAGCGAAGGAAATCAATACATCTTAAATCGGTGGCGTACTGTCTTATTGTGAAGCGGCAAATATCACATTGACCGATCAGTGCCGCGCTGTGAACCGCAAACCAGTAAAGACATCAATCATCCGCACCGGTCGCTATATCTAACAGCCACCAATAGCCCGAACCCGGGCTGCTCACCGTCCGATTCCGGCAAGCTAAATGCGGATGGCGCCAGCCATAAGATTGCGAAGAGAAAGGATTGCTTTGGGCAGTTGGACAAAATTTTGCCAAAGCGCTTGTAGTTTTGTTTGTCGAACTGATGAGGGGGAAAAAAAAGTGCTAATGGTGACGATCAGCAGCAGGAAGTGTGCATCTTGTACAAAGAAAATCCGTCTAGGTTGGTGCATCGTCACGCGAATCAACATGGCCTATCGGTTTGAGCAAACGGTGGTGGTAGAAAAATACCGGAAACACGGCATGATGCTACGTCGGAGCAAAAGCGGCGCTACGATGGCGCTTATTGCCCGCCGGCTGTTCGTTGGCTGTGGAAAGCATAAACACATTTATGCTCTTGATTGAAAGGGCATTTATGTTGAGCGGCAGGTCGGTGGTGGAGAGTCGTAGGAGATCCCAACCGAGATGGGGAGGTAGGTTGATGTCTTCGCGTGCATTGTGTTCCTGTCGCGTCGTCTCGCGCTTGTGATGGTTTTTAACTTTACGCAACCGCACGTACGCTGCGTGTACGTTGAACGCGCGAAACGTGTTGTACGCGCGGTTGCTTTGCGTACGCATCAATCCACTTTGATTCATTATTAAATTATACACGTTATTAGATAAGAGAAAATTGGACAGCCATCCGCTGTATCGCAGAATAATAGTTAAGAAAGGAGCGCTTGGAATGGGCATGAGCGGCTGCTAGTGTTATGCGATATGTGAGCATTTTCGCTTTCCGTCGGTGATGAGAATTGTACCACCGGCCTGGTACAATCGTTGGTGATGTATTTCCTGTCATGTTGGGTACATCTGATGTAGATGATTGAAACTGAATGTATCTATAAAGCGATTGAATCGGTCTGTGTTTATATTTACGATTTAACGCATTTTTATGTCACAGTTGCTTCAAATAATCTTTTATAAAATCCCAATCACTGCTAGCTTTGTTTTGCATATACCAATATAGCTGAAATTTACTGTTTTTTAACAATATCTACGAAGTGTAAACCACAATAGTTGCTTAAACTTAGATAAAAAAATATGTTTTAAGGGAAGGTTAGCAATACAATCAACTTGCTCATAACGTATGCATCTTTTCACCAGGTTCCTTCATTACAAGCTAATCTATGTTCCTTCAAAGATATCCTTTCCAACGAGTAAAATCTCACTTTACTAACGTTAGTCAAAACATTAAGCATATTTTGGAAAAATTTGGACTACCTAGTAGGTTCCCAAGTTAATACCACCAAAGAGTTAACTGGTAACGAACTGGGTGACGTTGGACAAAAGTTTACGATTAGTAATTAAAAGCGATATTATCGAAATATGCTTCCATCTGAGCAAATGATAGATCCATCTCCATTTATTCAGGAGGAAAAAATAGTCAAATCTTCAATAATTCGAACGCACAATAAAGCAATAAGTGGATTAGATGATATTCCTTCATGTAAACTACATGGATGGATTAGCTCTTAAATATTAATATCTGATTTCCAATCAATATTAAAGCTACCATATGTCCATTTGACCATCAAGAAGTCACATTCATTATAACGATGATAAATATATTATTTTAAATCAATTTTATTGATTTCCAATAAAATCATAATGATTGAAACTCGTAATAGAGAGCTCTTGGGTATTTTAGATCAATAAAACTGTACTACGATATTTCATGTGTTTTCAGAGTAATTATTGTAAAAAACATAAGGCTTAAATGTATACAATTTTAATAGATTCGTATATATTCCGCCTTCAGTCCTTAAAAGAATATTTTAAAAGTTTGATTTCTTATGAACCTTCATGGAAAACTGGTGTTCATTTGAATGGCTCTTCCGTAAACAATTCATTAAGCACACTGGACTACATTCCTATGAAAAACTCGGGCACCCATGGTAGCTCCTAAAAAAATAGAAAGAACCATTTAAAGCTTTTGTACCCCAGCAGGGTACACAGTGCATTTCGTCAAAGTCAAGTTAATAAGCTCATTAGCTCGGTAAACGTCTACTTGCCCACCGTGTCATGGGTTGCACGTTTGCATCGATCTGTTTTTTTTTGTTTCCCCTTCCCTCCCCCCTTGTCAATAAAACAAAACATAAACCTTTAAATGATGTCGTTCTAAATTGGGCCGTATTTATAGGAACGTTTCGTGTTATGATGTTCTTTTAATTACCGAATCGTCCGGACCCGGACGATTGCACGGTTTACTGGCTGGCTGGAACTTATTTGACTGGCTTCGTTTCTCATACAAACACACACACACACACAGAGATGCCACAACTTGGGCAAGGGAAAATGAGTTCCCGTTGTTTAAAAGAGAGTCGTTGTTTTCGTTGCGTTAAGCGGTAGCGTTTCGTCTAAACAACCGAAACCGAAAGCTTCAAGCATTGCTATACACAAGCTGAACATCAAGATAAAGCGAAGAAAAAAAAATGGAAAACAAAATAAAACACAGGCAAAAACAAAAGCAGGCCCGATTCGTTAGACCTTGATCGTGAACTTAACAACCGGGGTGCTAAACATCAATTTTTCGTTCGTTCGGTATCAAATCGAGCTAAAATGCTATGCACCGAATAAAACGCCGAACGTTAGCTGCGCGATGGTAAAGGTTGAGAGGGTCAATCACAGTACACACACATACACACACACACACACACATACACACCACGGTATCCCGTAGCACTAATCGACAATGACCTTATGGATGAAAGCGGAAAACCATGTATCACCAATCATGGCCGCAATGGTGCGTCCGATGGCAGACGAGATGCCAACAGATGGGGTTCATGTGTGTATGTGTAGGAGTAGAAAACCGGGCCAAAATAACACACATGGCTCCGGATGCAGATTGCAGGCTTGGTGCTGCGGAGTCGGAAGTTTAACCCTTGTGCTCTTTCGATGGTGTGACAAGCAAACCCCTTTTGCCATCGAGGGAGAATGTTTGTTTTATGCACGTTAACCGTGCGGTGTGGTGGCGAATGAAGATGGTGGGGGATGGGTGGGTGGATGGTGGTGGCAAAGGTTATAAACTTTTATGGCATCTTCTACCAAAGTTTTGTAAGATCGGGGTGGTTTTTTTCGGAGGCTCCCACCCTAAGCATCACCAAATCGCTTTTGTGTGTTTATGGTTTTCGTGTGCCGTGAAACCGTGGTTTCAATATCATTTATTGAGCTCTTTTTTTCGACAGATCGGAGCTTTTCGGTCCGATTTTACGTCGTTTCCAGTTCCATTCGCTTGTCGGTCGCCGTCACCCTTAGCCAATGCCAATCCGCACATAAAGAAATGACAACGACAAGCCTTACAAAGTCCGTTAACCTGTCGTCAACGTGTCGGAGGCGATGGCACAGCATGCCCGACACAGGCCGGGAACGCATCCGGGGGCACTCGGTGCAAACCATTTGCCGTGGCGTTGATTTTTTGAGCATGTCATCTAACCGATGAGGACATAAAAACAGGAGGATTATCACGGTGTTGGAGAATTCGCTTCCGTGTCGTTTTTAAGAGATGTTGCTCCTACGTCACCGGCTCCTACAACACCTTCAACAGTTGTAGGTAAGTTTATTTTCGGGAAGCATTCGACTCCCTTTTGTTAAATATTATTTTACTGACAAGTAAAATAGTACAAAAAAAAACAAGTTTCACAAAACATTACACAAAAACCTTCATTGTCACTAGGGAAACAATGGTACTGCGCGTCGAACATGCGGAACAAACAGCGAAACGAACGCCCTGCACGAGTGTGCATGGATTTCGCATCCCTTTGGGGATGAGGATTCATTCTTCTCCAACGTGCGACCATAAACTGGCAGGCAGGCTCGCGCGCGTGTGTGTGGACTCTCATAAATAAACAACGGAATCACACAGCACCGGTGACACACATTTCATCTTTTGCCGTCTTAGATTCTGCCCATTATTTGCCGGCGCTTTTGCAACATTCGCGCTTAGCGTGGAGCTTGTGAAATCACGCTGCCCCTGTGCGCATATATCCGCATCGCTGTGTGTATGTTTACTGCATGATTATAATCTTCTTTTTTTTCGCCTCTTCTTTTTCTCTTGTTTTGTGTGGAGCGGTTCTGGCAGATTGGGTGAAGAAGTCGTGACAACGCGTATGAATGAATTATCGGAAGAAATTACAACCTTGACCGTTATTCTCATTGCTTCCGCCTGTTAACCGTTCGTTCGCCATTTCCATTCAGGTGATTTTGCGAGAAATGATAGGTTTGTGCATTATTTTGTGATTACAGGAAGCTTAATTTTACAGTGCATTGCATCACTTTAATAGCAATAGAGTAAGTTATGTTAAAGCTGGTATGCAGTCTTTTTTGTTGTTAAATCATTTTACATACCAGTAATCAGAACAGGTTTTGGATTAGTATTTCCAGGTTAAATTGCTATTTGAAAATAATGACGTATTTAAGGTCTTAATTTACACAATATAGTTGAAATGTTCTTCTTTGAATTGATTTAGTTCTTCGGTTTATTCTTCACAGCTTTTAATAGATGTTTTGGTAGTGTAACAGTCGCTTCATCACATAATTTAATAATTAAGTTATTCAGTATTATGAACGAAAAAAAAATGGAAATAAGCTAAAATTATGAAATTTTTCACATTAGAGCTTCACTATTATGTGCTTGAACGGCCGTATACAAACTAATTCAAAATCATTGCAAGGATACACTAAAACATTGGCAACTGGTGAAATAAAAATTATATATTTGCATCTAAATCATATCTATATTCCACATGGTTCTTTGACTGATATGAAATTTTTGATGCAATTGTTCGTTTGAATTTCATTTGAACTGAAATATGCAGGAATGGATAAGGGATTTTTAAACCTTTCCCAAGTTTTTTAAATGTTCTACTTCATCCTGAAGACAGTCCGTAAATGGTTGACATTGTAACAATTTTCTCGATATTTGGAATAACATATTTATGAATATGACAGAACAAAACGAACATCGCATTTTTCGTTAATCTGATGTACTAAAAATTTAAGTACGTCCTCAAATTATTATATTAAATATGCTAAAAAATAAGTTCAGTGTTCATATAATTATGTTAATCACTGTATGAATGCCGCAGCTGTCACCCGTAATGTGTGCATATACACTAATGAATTAAAGATATGTGTATAATATTTATTCTTCTTAAAGCTCGCTTTTACCCCTGAAGCCCCTTAAATAGCCTGCAGAAGATGTATCGCTGTACTATACCCAGAATTCCACGATTCCATCGAAGGAGGTGTGCAGAATATCAACTAGTTTCTTGTGTGACCTGAACCTTTTGTAGCGTTTCACGATGTTTCTGCTTTCTTTGTATGATTGTGGAATCCTTCCGAGCCATACCGTTCGCCTTTGGATTTTTATACTCTGCAACGGATTGCTGATCGATATAGATTTCCACGCCACACTCGCTCCTTCTTGCCATGCCAGAGCATACGGCATCCAACCGGGGCATCCGAAGTGTGATAATCGATTTTTATGTATGAACTTGAATGATCCACCTCCGGCACTTTTGATTAGTTCGACGCTATAGCACCGGATCGGCAGGGCGGATAAGAGGCCGATTGGGCCGGC
>CM032178.1:28465923-28518937 GCA_018908115.1 Anopheles rivulorum
TTTTTTTTTGTTACAGTTTGTGTTGCTGTAGTTGGTGGTGATCTTGCCCAACAATCAGCGACAGCCTTGCCCAGCGTCCACAAAACCTGCGGTCGGTGAAATGCAATACGAGACGGATATGGTACAGGCGCGTGCATTGTGCACAGGATGCAAGTGATAAAACAATTTATCACATTTTGACAGCAAGGAAAACACACTTCTTCCTTAGCCATTTATAATTAATGTGCGATGCATAATCCGGTCGAAAATTTAGCAGCTTGTCGCATAACGGCAACCAAAGCGCAGCAAAAAAGAGAACCCGAATTAAAAGCGCCATAGAGCGTGTTGCGACAAATAGTGTGGCCACTTTTTTGGTATCATGCTTCCCACTTTTATTCATAGTTTTTTTTTTTCGATTGCCATTTGTTTTCACGTCTAATGAAGTGTGATAAAAACTGTGGCACACTCAAAAAAAAGGACGCTCAAATTTTTCTGTTTTATGTCACTGTTCCAATCGTTTCGGGTGGGAAAAATAAGGTTGCAACAAATATTTGAACGCGTGTTTTGCATGGGTTTTTTCGGTCTGATATTCTTCACCATACATTGTGATCCCATGATCATGATAAAACGGCATGTTTTGGCATGTAATCATAATTTTATTGCATTATTTTTGGCACTATAAGCTGAAGTGGTGGCTGTTGACCTGTCTTGTGTGGCATTACTTCACTTTATTTATGATGGATAAGCAATAGTTCAGAAAGTGCACATGAAAGCAGGATGCACTGGATTGAAAACTTCTACCACTACTACTGGAAATATGGATCCAAAATCTTTTTCCAATAAATTATGTCCTTATAAAAAAAATCACTAATTTAAACTGAGTTTTGAAATCATTTAGACTTGCATAAAATTGCCTAAATTATAATTACGAAAACTCGGTAGATTGGACGTAATGGTAGGAAACTCTATAAAAAACTTCTAATATTTTGATTACAATCAAGAGATACCACAGAGTAGAAACATGTAAGTTATCTTCTAGACACATCAAAAAATGCAAAATGCGTTATATAAATTTAACACTATTTAGTTGACAGTTAGGAAAAGTATTGTGCTCAAGATTTTGTTGGCGAATGCAATCATTTCTAGTGACTAAAACCCTTAACAATTTTATATACTTTAATTATTATTACTTTTATTTATAATATAGTATGACAGCTTCTTCCATATTGTCAAATCATTCATTTGTTGATCTACTACCAAGAATAGTTGGGCATTTAAAAATTTCGATTTTCATTTAATTCCCTAAAATGCATATGAATTGAGTCATCCGTAAGACACGATGTATTGTCAGAAAAAAACAAGATGTTAATGGTTGTCCAAAGCTTCACGGGCTATTCACTAAAGAAAATGAGATAATTTTTCTCATCCCTTTTCTATTTTGTACATTTATTGAAAAATGTAATGTTCGGTAGCTGTGTAATTTCATCAAAGTCAAAACCATCGTAGAATTATATAGTTTTTATTGAGGCAATGCAGGCATTTGCAGCAGTTTTGAAGTGAGCTGAATATGTTAAGGAGATAGTCTATTCTAAGTCTTGATCTTGTAGTATTAATAAAACAGATGTTATATCTTTCTGGGACATATCTTCATCCATCTTTAAGTTTGAATATTTTACACATTTTTGCTTACATCTTTACATGCTTTTGCAGGATATTGAAACGTTTGAAATTAATCGAAATGTAGATATGTACACACTGCTCACGATTAACACACAAAAGAGAAACTCATAATTGCGACTCTTGTAAAGTGATCACATAAGCAATGCGCAACAAGATGGGATTTGATTCTACTGCTCATCGTAATGCTGAGCCGCGAATCACCTTACACAATGCTTCCTGTTTCGCGTGGGATAAAACAGAAGCTCTACATCGTTTCGGTGTTTCTAGGTCCCGCCCATTAATGTGGCGTTTGTGAATATGTTACGTATCTTTCCGCGATACGCCGACTCAGCTCAGGCGCGCTCAGTTCTTTGCGATCGGCGGCGATGAAGAAGAAACACACATTGAAATCGAAACTAGACCGAGATACCCAAGATTGTACAGTGCGTGTGTGGCTGTGTAAAGCTTTCGATTTCATCCGAAAGGTGCCATTAATTATATGTAACCGTCACACCGGCAGGCAGATCGCCGACCCGAAGCCAACATTCGGACGACGCATTCTACATCGATCCATCGATTTGGTACCGTCTTGCTCGGGCCACAATAGTCTCGCTGCCAAATACACATGGGGATGCCACATAACTGAGTCATTATTATGATTTGCGGCCGACCTCTTCAACCAGCCCCTGGCACCCATCCCATTACTCCCGCGATTACTGATGACTCCTAGAAGTTACTGCCAAAAGGGGGGAGAAACCAAAACCCATTTGCTGCTTTTGGCACTCTCACCACCAACAAACCAACCACCGCCGGAGGCCGGAGCCCTCGTGTGTTGTGGTTTCGATGCGCGTAATGACTGCGATGCCGTAATAGATGAAGCGAATGAGCGATCGTTTTGTACGGATCGCTTCGCAAATGCTGAGCATCTTTGCTGGTGCAACGCGATACCCTTGCTGGCGCTTGGGCGGCACGAATGTCGTGATACACCTTTGCCGGTGGCGGCCCATTTGCACTACGAAAGGCGCTCCGGAAGAATGGGAACCGATCGGTTTACCGCAGCGATCCAAAGAAGCGAGATCCAATCGAGAGGGATCCGGAAAATGTTCGTCAGAGACCGAGTGAAGTGGAGTTCGGATCATCCAAGTCGTTTGAGTATAACACAAATTGAGCTTTCGTATTGGGTTTAACTAAATAACATATTATAAACAACCCAAAGTAACAAATTATTGAAACGTTTGTAATCTTCAAATTAAAACAACGACGCAAAACCCCAGTACAGATCAACATGGAAAGCGCAAAACTGCAACGGCACTGCAACGATCGAAAGTAGTACCTTGACACACGCTTTAGTGTCTTTTGCGGCGTGTAACGAATAGCATCCGGTTTGGAATAGTGCGACAGCGACGGGTTTCTGCTGCTTTGTTGACGAAAGAAACGAAACACGTCAAGCATGAAGCACGCAGAAGTGTGGTCCCTGGCCATGGAAAGTGTGGTCTCGCAACACAAAAAATCCAGCCCCAGCTCCAGCAAAACAGCTTAATTGAATTCGTACTCACTTTCGATCGATCACCCCAATGCAGCACGGTTGCGCGGTGTCGCTGATGGATGTGTGCCGGTTTTTCTTCGCTTTATGTAACCGGCGGACGTTAGGCGTCCCACTCGCGTGTTGACCGTTTAGCCATTTGCATACTACACCCAAAATGCTACGCGTACGCGTGACGAAAGCCACCAACACTCACAGCGTTTCCGTTTTGTGCGAGTCGGGGGGGGGGGTGTTTCTTTCCAACGATCCACGTGTGGCCGCACTGTCCGGAAAGGCCGAAAATAAATCTTACGTGCGAAACGTGGTCTCCCTGCGAACTACGGTGGTATTGCGGCTTGCCAATATTGGCTGTATCGGTATCGCGCCATTTCGAGTGTGCCGCGACCAAACAATCGCCATTGGTGCATTTGGGAGATTCGGCCCCCGGCGCTAATGAATGAAACGAATGCATCCACGGCTGCTTTCGGGGCGGATGGATTCGCTTCGCCAGCGCTCGTACAGTGCGAAAAACAATTCCATTCTGTATCTGATCGCACGGTGATCGATGGGATCGTGCAGGAAATGTAGGCCACCGTAAAGAGATGTTTCCTTTCCGATAGCTTGCCCCATCGCCAGCAGTGCTGGAAGGATGAAGCAACCGTACGGGTGCTAGAATAAAGATGCACCCAATTGCTTGCCTGCTTGCCTGCTGAGAAGGGTGCGTCATTTGAATTTCTATAGGAAATAAAACCTCAAACAGCTTGATCCGCATCTGGCGCCGTCATGATCGTGACAATAGTGAGAATGGAGATTTTTTTTTTTGAAGAGCTTTGAAGCATAAGGCAACAGCTATTAACGTGGTTTTAATGCGCTATTTTTGGTGCAACTTTGCAACTCGTGATCGTTGATGAAGATGCGTTAACATTTTACGGTGCGTTAGAAATAATCACCCGTGCAGTCAGTTTGCGATCTAACGTTTCGATCTTCGTGGTGCTTGCACGCCTTTTAGGACCATTAAAACCATCAGATAATAACGCAGTGATGGTTTGGCGAAGCTTATAGCTTTTTTGAATTATAATCTGTTCGAAAACGAAGGTTTGGTTAGTTACCTCATAAGCATTTTTCTGCTTGTTATGCCTATAAAACGAGTAATATTGCATTTAAATAGAGCTCTGTTCGGTAGAATATCTTTAATTTTCTAATTTGTTTATAAATTCATTTTTTCCTGTCTGCTTTTCTGTGCCTTTTTCTGAAAGAATCCTAATTCGGCCTGAAGGTAGGGCATCTTATTGTTGTAAATGCATTCTCCTAACCATAACTAAGGTTCCTATAATTGTAATAGATCCTAAAATGGTATTTTTATTCCTACTTACTATTCATTACTATTCAATTTTTTTGAAACAAAAATGTTTGTAACAAAAATGATTTAAAAAATTAATAAATTGGAAAAGAAATGACTATTGGAAACATAAATATTAAATACATTTTTAACATTAAATACATGTATACACATAATTTGTTGAGTTTTTCTCATAGTTATGAAAACATGGCACCTAAATGTGTGATTACAAAGACTAAACATTGAAAAAGGAGCAATTTTGTCCATGTCATGAAAGGATTGCCCTTTAATTGAGATTGAAAGAAAAGTTTTAAAATTTATTTCATATACGATATATCTGTAGTGTTTGAATGTTTGAGCGAAGTTTGAATTCCTTCCTTCCTTGGTATTCCTTCGAAGAATTAAATTTCCCGTCGTAACTTGTCGTATAATTATGTTAAGCACTGTAAATCGTTCCAATATAATTTTATTATTTAATAATTTAGAAAATCTTTTATAAAAAACTAATAGTCAATTCACACAACCCACCACATGCATATTCACATGAACACTTTCCCTTTCATTTTAATCGATTAAACATCGAATAATGTTCCCCCTTTTTCGCATCATAATTTCACCTCAATGGTCAAGACCTCAACAAAAAGAACAAAACAAAATAAAGTAAAACATCCCGTCCAGTTCAGACATTCATCACAACAGACGTTAATTTATCAAACAACCAGTACGACCATTAACACCCCAGCCAGCGATGGGTGGCTTGCGTGCAATAAAATGGTTCCCTTCGGATGTAACAGCTTGTCGCAGGAAGCTCGGAACACTGTTCCATGCGAACAAAACAGTGACTTGCCCTTGTTCTCTTCGACAGTTTCTCCTCCCGTTGCACTTTGCCGTGCAAATGATCGTTCCATAAAACGTAAACACAATCCATTAGTGACAATATTCGCGACAAATTCACCAATCTTCAGCATGAAAGCTACATTAGCCGCAACAGCTACCGAACAGCCGAACGCATGTGGGGAGCCACCTTATTTGCCCACCCGTCCTTTTATGGCCCCGTCTTAGCCGATTGAGGTGGGTAACGATTTTTCGGGGCAAGACAGAAACAATCTCTCCAAATGAAACAAAACGAAAACAAAAAATCAGCAACAACAACGTAACCGCAACAAATGCACGAATGGCAAACCGCCCGTGCAATTTATTGTTATTGTTTTCGCAAATTAACGCCCGACACGCCACGCGAAAACGGATGGAAACTTTGCCATTTTCTTCACCGGGTAGTGTTAGTGAGTGCGAATCAAAGCACCGATCGGCCGAAAAATTGTCCAACAACCGGAGCCGGAAGTTGAAAACGCAACGTGTTTCCTTGCCGCGCGCGTGTGTGTTCAGCTCGAAAGCTCGACATTGCAGTGGCCCGCCATTCGCTTTCAAACCGACCACAAAACGTGACCCAATGCGAAAGGCTTTCGGTACGTGAACGGATAACTGAAACTGATGCTCAACATGACAATCGAATTGTCTTTGCAACGCTGTACGTCGCGCGTCTTTTGCGCCGCGTGAATCTTTTGCTCTTTGTTTGGGGGCCAATTGCTAACCTCCTACGATAGCCGGGCGCGCACCGGACGCCGATCATTGAATTTTATGGTGAACGTGCGGAAAATGGGTCGTACCGCTTCTTGGTCACAGTAAAAAGAGAGAAAAAGCCAACCAGCGTTATGAACCAGGTTGACCGGCAGATGTGTGTTTGATGTTATCTAACTGTACGAATTCAATTTTGTGGAAGAGTAAATAGCCGGCTAATGGAATGTAGGATAATGGAACGTAAATTGAGAGGAAAAATATGCTCGCCAGCGGCACAGTCTTCATGCTGAAAAGCGTATGAAGCGTCGTAGCTGCTTCGAATGGTAATGAGAAGATTGCAGCAAACACGTAGATTTAAGTTTTTCTTTCTGCACATTACTTCCAAAACCACGCACAAATCAATCGATGTTCGTGATACGAGCTTATGAACCTGATAACTTTAGTACTGTCTAAGTAATATTTCTTAAAGACCACGTGATTATTTTATAAAGTCCTATATAAACATCAATTAAAGTGAAAAAATGATGTTATAGTTTCATAATTATTAAAAAAAATATATAAACTCTACCATAAGTCTAGGAAGAAACTACAAATATAAATGCAAAACAATCATTGTCAAATTAAAAAAGTGAGGAAATAAATTACAAATAATTGTTTTTTCAGAACTTTAAACAATCAAATCAAAGAAGTCAGTTAATGTTGAAAGGTGTTAATGAAAACTGTCCAGTAATAAATTATTTTAACATTTTAAAAAGATTCTTCTGTAGGGAAGATTTCTAAAAGATACTAAATTGGCAAATTTTGTTTTTATTTGGTTTATCAAATTATAATGTGGAATTGAATTTTAAAAATTGAAAAGATAAAGACAATTTTACAAATCATCAATTATCAATCAGCAAAAGAGAAGATAAAAGAGATAGGAAAAAGACCTTCTACTGATATAATTAATAAACTACGGTGTTCAAGAAATAAGATGACATCCTGAGCAACCATCAATCGGAGTAAACAAAGCTTGCGATAAAAATTTATTGATTCGGTGTTTTAAAACCATCGTTGGATGATTCGAGATCTTGCTAATGATATAAGCTTATCGTAAAGCTCAGTGAACACAATTCGGAGGGATGTTTGGGACCTTAAACGTTAAGACAACTCTCGGTTTTTGCATCACGATAATGAGGCCGTCTCTCGAGGACGTCTCATTTTGAAATGTCTGTTTTATCTTTTTAAGTTTTAAAACTAAATTTATCTACGCCTAAAGACCCTAACAGATCTCAAGTGCTAGAATTTATTAGATGAATTCTTGGAATTATGTTATACAAAAATCTACTCTTATTTTAACAACATAAATGATATAATGGATTTCTACCAGCAAACCACCACCATTTGTTGAAGACACTATCGCTTTATAACTCGCTTACCCTTTGAGGTGCACCAAGATGCCGGAGCAGTGCGCCAAGCTGTGTGGCCAACGGTACGGCGCTGGCGAACGAAAACACTGGTGCCCGCGACGGTATCGGATACATCGACAGACTGTTGAACGGGTCACTGTCCACGAGATATTGCACACGAACCGTGATTAGTTCGTCCGGCTCCATTCTGTCGATGATTTGACGTTTTCACTGTTCGGACGCGGCTTTTGTTTTGTTTGCCCACGAAGCTCAATTTTTTTTTATCACAATTTTTCACCCTTGCTAAGCTATTTTGGCAATCGGTTCCTACCGTAAACCCACCGGATGTTTGATAGATTTCGGTAAATTTTTGCGCGTTTTTTTTCGTGGTGGTGTACACTAGCTAAATAAGACAACAATAAAAAAACAGGACATCAGCGAATGGGAAGCTCGTGGCGGTCACGCTGTGCGATCTTCTGCAAAACGCACCATCCGTGAACAGTTTGCACATTGGTCACTAGGAAAAAAATCACAGCAATACACACGCTACACACGAAACAGCACAAAGACTCGGTCAGAAAATGCACACTGGTTAACACTGGTGCAGCTGGTGCGTCAGTGTGGTGGTGGCAAACCGTGGCCACAGCGTACATTGCACCATTATGCGGTGCAGTTATCAATGTGCATTTTGCTGCAGCAATCGCTAGGAGAAAAAAGCAGGACACACTCACACCACCACCGGAAGTGATTTGCAAAATCCGATACCGGTTTCGGGACGACGACGGTGATGACTCCAACCTGCAAGAATAGACCATTTGAATGTTGAGCCGAAAAATCAATCCAACAAAAGCCACCAAAAAGGAGGCCGCTGTTTTTGGTCCACGACAGCCCGTGAGGCAGCCGGATGGATCTCGACGCAAGTTGCTGTTACAGTTTGTTCATTTGATAAAAAAGCAAGCACCAACCACCGGTATGGAAGCTTAGTTTTTCTTTCTAACGCTTCAACAAATAAACGCGTCACAAAATGCAGTTGTCATGCGGTTTGTGACCGGCGAATGGCATTCGTTTGATAAAAATGCGCGAAATCATACGCGCCGTTGTGAGGCGAAGGCACAAGCAAACAGAGAAGAAAATAAATCAGCGCAATGCACGGGATCGAAAGAATTGACGTGCATTTCCCTTCACTTCCGGTTTGCGGATGTGAATTCTTTTCCCCGAGTACAAGCATGGCTCCGGGAGTGGGATGGGATGGGAAAAGTGCAAACGGGTACGAAAAATGCATCATGCCGCGATGCGTTTCGGGCCGCATTGCCACATGCATCTTACGCGCAGACCGATCGTTGCATACTTTTACGCAGGCCGGAGGCGATAATTGATCAGGTTTCAAGTTTTGAGAGATCCAACGCTCTCCACAGCATCATGTCTTATTTCTCTCTTTCTCTTTCTTTCTCTCTCTCTCTCTCTCTGTCGCGCACGTTTGCGTGCTGTCTATAGACGAATGGAGCCGTCGTCACCGTTGGTGTACACAGCTTCCTGTTTTGATATCAAGCACGTAGCAATAAATAATTTCCATTGCAAACAAACGCATGGAAAGTCATGTAAAATGGCATTTTCACCAGGCCGCACACCTTCACCGCTTTCTGCAACGTTTTTGTTTCTGTCCTTCTCTCTTTCAACCTTTCTCTTCCTCATTCTCCGTACGCGCGCGTGTGTGTTTCCCCGAGCGATTTCGTACGCAACACACACGCAGAGCGTAGTGTAGTGGCGCTACGCAAATCACTACATTCGTCTCACACTCTTATAGCCAAACAGTAGCAAACAGCATTCAACAGATTAATTGAAGTGGTAGACACCTCTCTCTCTTTCTTTCTTTCTTTCTCTCTCAATGTTAAATGATCCCTTTAAGTACAACCTCAAGAGCAGAGTTTAAAGTCGCTGATGACAAAGCTACACTTCAATCAATCAATTATCCTAATAAGTAGTATGCAGGTATTCAAACAAAAATGGTTGTTTGTTGATTTTCAATTAGTGAGCTGTTTGTTGTTAACAATACAGAATACTGCAGTAGTAGTAGTACAAGTATAGTACTACTTTACTTGCAAACGTTTAGTTCCCACTGTCACAGCATCCCGAGAAAAGGATCTGCGTTTATGATAGCGGATAGACTACTCAACGATTAGAACTAACAATGTTTTTTTTTTGTTTAAATTTCAGTTATCTTTAACTTACTCGGATTTTTTCAAAACAATCGAAAAAAAGTAAATTTAATAACATAATTAAATTTAGCATTGATAAATGACATTTCAAAACATAAATCTCAAATATTAACCCCAGGATTGCTTTGCGAAGCACGATTAAAAGTTATTTGAGAAATTTTTATAAACTTCACAGATATATGTGTCAAAATTTGACTGATCGCCTAACAATAATCTCAACCATGTTTTCTAAGCCATTATTCAAGATCTATCTTTCATGTTGTCCTCTATTAATTCTTATGCTCGATTAATCACACATTTTTTTAGCATATCATGGTATTCTTACACATTATTAATATACTCCATCATTTAGTTTTTAGCCAAAGATTTAAGATTTCGATTTAATTTTGTTCAGGTAACATTTTCAACATTTTACATTTTAATTTCAATAAAACAAGGAAGTATGTTTCCTTGATTTTGAAGAAAAATAATAATTTCTTAAAGATCATTTAATAACGAAATGTATTCTCTTAACCATTAATGTGAACAGATTTCATTCGACACGGCGCTACATCACAATCCAAACCAAAATAATGGCAATGTTTCGTTATTTAACATTTTCCTTTATGTTTCTTTCCCTTCTCATGCAGTTCGCAAACCCGCACACCAGCACACATCGTTGTGCAAATCAAAATTTGAACAAATTTTGTGCAATTCAACAAACCGTGCGTGATACGGGTGCGAGAGAAAATTTCGCACCGTAGAAAATGTAACATAAATCCGAACCACCATTCATCTATACAAATATTGAGTTATAATGATTGCTAATTTCCTTACGCTGCAAAAGATGTGAAACCATTCCATATTCAGGTCTAAAGCGTGTGTGTTTTTTTCGCTTTTTTTCTTCCTTAAAATTCGATGCAAACTCCAAAGCAATGATGGAAACCAATTCAAACCGATCGTTGGTACCGAAAGGTACGCTGGTCGACGGTTAAGAAGGTTAAAAAGGCAAAAAAATAAAAGAAAAGCACAATTGTGCGCTCGAAACCCACGAATGTTGCACGAATAAAGCAACAAGAGAAAAAAAAATCACACACAAATAGAAGGAAGTAATCCAAATTCGAATCATCCGGTTTTTTTTTAATGTATCATATCAGCTTGAACACTGAGTGAAGTTTGCGTGCGCGTGTTGGGTGGAATTGAAATGGCTGGGGGTGGTTACACATATGTACTTTAGCTGAGAGCCGGTGTAATCATTACAAAATAGCTTTATTGCTGCCCGAAATCGAGGTGAATACAGCGGATCAAAGCAAAAAGAAAGAACATAAAGCGAGGGGAATGATTTAAGACATGATCTGGTTCGATATCACTCAAACAAAAACTAGCACAAAAAGCTTTTCGTGTGCCGCTTCGACTGCATTATCGTGCCACTTTTGGAGGGTTTTATGCATCTTTTTTGTTGGCCTTTCCTTAGCCTTTAAATGGCTCATGACTATAACAAACAAAACTGTAGCCTTAAATACGTGAACGCTTTGATTTAGTGAGCTTTCTTGATATTGAAAACCCACAACCGTAAACATAAGCTCCAATCTCTTTCATGCTTTCCTTCTCAAAGTCTTCTGACCCAAAACCTCGGAAGGTCACCTCGGTAAGG
Organism: Anopheles rivulorum; assembly: GCA_018908115.1. Classification (NCBI taxonomy): domain Eukaryota; kingdom Metazoa; phylum Arthropoda; class Insecta; order Diptera; family Culicidae; genus Anopheles; species Anopheles rivulorum. The sequence goes on from CM032178.1 coordinate 28,477,238, forward strand.
GTGACACACACACAAACAAAGGGTGAAAAAGTTAAATCGATTCAGTTTATTTGATCTTCCAACTTTGGGAAGAATTCCCCACTCGGAATGCTTTCACTTTCAGACCGCAGACAGCAGCAAAATGTTCCCTGTGTGTTCTCTCTCTCTCTCTCTGCTCTTCAACAAGCGGAAATGCAACCCTTATGTGAACTGTGAACATGAAGATGTGCATTGAAACTCGCACGGGTTCACAAAAGCGGTTTGACTTCCATCCGGTTCCGGACGTGAGCAGCGTGTACTGCGCTACGGGGTAGCTATATTTCCTGAGCAAATATTTGCCCTGGCTTGCACACTGCCGTATGTCGGCCTTACCAATTGCTCTGGCACGCACACACAAATGCACCGGTCGCTATTGTCTGTGGGAAAACTATGCAATTGCTACCGGTTATGACGTTGGCCTCTCGGGCTGCTTGAAAGTTCAACGCATCTGTTGTGTCTTGTGAGCGAAATCTGACGTACGATTACCGAGGTTAGGTGCAAAAAGGTATGCTTCATCTCTGCAAAAGTTATTTGACGAACTGGAAGATTGTTAAACATACTCATCGCACATGTATGTAGATACATCGCACACCTACAAGATCGAATGATCGTTTACAAAATTACGCAGCAGCAGGAAATTAAAGTAAACAAACAAACGTCATTCGGTTGCAACACATCTTGAAGTTTCGACTGTAATTACTAGTTTAAAGCAATTTTGATAACAATTTGTAACAATTTTCGAAACATTATAAAATAATCACCCCACGCGGTTGGTACAAGCGCGGTGTGCTATAATTTGGAAGTCTAATTTTAACCTCTTACGTGCTTGTAGGTTACGTCTTAATTGTTTTCTTTTCGTTCATATGGAGCGATATGTGGAGCAGATATTCAAATATTGATTGCTACCACAGCAGCAGCATACAGCATACAGTATACAGTAACGCCTAATATGTTTTAATGTTGCGAGTGTACCATTGTGTAAGTGTGCGCGTGACTCACATTGTTTCTGTTTGTTTTTGTTTCTCTTCTTGCAGCGAAGACGGCTAAAGACGATTTACGGCCACAAATAACCGAAATAATCTCATAAAGAGGTTTCATTCGTTTGGGATTAACGAGGGATTAGGAATAGTTGCTTCCACAACTAGAGTGCCGAGCTACAGCAACTAGCAAAGAACGTCGATAACGTGATGGAATAGTTCTGCCCCGAACGTGGAACTACTTACGCTAATAGTGTAATGTGTTTTAATTGTATTGCTTATTGTGGTGTGTGAAAGATATCTTTAGGGAAAGAACAAAAATTGGAAGCACTTTCACAATTTAATCCATTTCCGGTCTAAATCATTTCATATTCATTTTCTCTATTGAAGAAATTCTTTACATCATTCTCTCTCCTGCTCTCTTTTGGGTTTTGTTTTAATGGTTCCATTTTTTGCACGTACAACTATGTGTGGCCTACTGTCACCAACCGACTGAGTAGATTCATCCGCCCAACATGTGTTACAATTTTCCCTTCATTTTTCTTCCTTTCAATCGGGGCGAAATGGCATCGAATTACATCCCCGTATAAACGTCAGCAAATTGTCGATAATACCAGTCCAGCTGTGTGTGCCAAAAGCACCCATACACGTGTGCAACTTGATACGTGTCGCCAAACGGTATGCTACTCAACGCACGCAACTCAACACGCGACATTGTCCTGTCCACACAGAAACCAGCAAGTACTATTGGACCTTACAACCAAGAGGTTGCTGTGTGAGTAACAGTCCGTTAGCTGCCACTGTGCCACCTTGTTGTTTGGAGCAGGAGGCAACAATATATATGTACTCTAATTACACAACACCATTGCTGTTGGATGTATGTGCCTGGTGTTGCTTGTGGACTTTGTTTGTTTACTCTTTTCTCCAGGGAACGCCATTTGACGAGAATATGTGTTTTTCCTCCAAGAATATCGTACACAGACGCACGGTACGGATGTAATCGCATCATTCGTGGTTACGGTTCGTTTATTGCTCCGGGAATCCGGGAGATGGATTCCATAAACTTGTTGTGCCAGACACCGTTGGTATCATCAGCATCAGATCGTTCGATTGCTGCTGCTTGCGGTGTGGTGAAATAATTTAATATCTGCGTGTATCTGTAACAAATATCGCAGCACAACATTGTTGGACGTTCTTCATTCGTTTTTGGTTATTTGAAGTTGTTGAAAAATCGAAGCTTAAAACAACAGAGGTATTTTTAGACACGGAATAACCCACCACATTGCACTGATCGCACAAAGTCACCTCTGCATGCTAATATTCAATGAACAGCAGAAACTAGCGGGTAATGCAATAATACCCAATTACCATGCAAATAGCCTTGCTACATTCGGCCCAACGAAACATATTGTTCGTCCTACGTCAGCTGTGATCGATTTGCAAAGAATTTTTCGCCTCCGGTATATGGGTGTCACCGCACTCGATGTGTCGTGTTCTTGCTGAGCATTGTTTGCACAGCTCAACACGTGTTCTAGAAGGTGAAAAATGTGGATTGATACATTCTTTGCATCAGATTTGTCTCGATTTCTGGTGCTGTTTTGCAGCTCATAAATGTTGATTATTCCTCGTTAAGCAGAAGCGAGCAGATGAAGAACAACTCAGGTGGAATCAATTTCAGAAACCTCCACCGATCAGCAAGAACGTTCAATCGCGAGAGTGTTCGGAATAGAGTAACGAAGCGCCACCAGAATCAGATCTTTGGGTTAAGGAAATTGATATCTCCTCTCCCTGCTCGGCTTCCCCGTGCTTATGAGGGAAAAACCCTGAGTGTGCCCTAAATTTGACTTCCCATCCCGACCAACCTCTGAACACAAAACCGCAACCAGTAACTGCGCTGGTAACTGGTGCTAGTTGTTTAAATTGCGTAGAAAGTATCTACGCCGATCAACGGTATGGCGCCAGGCGAAGGCCACGACACGCACTCCGTGTAACAAGCACAATCCGTTATGAAATCGATAAGTTTATGCTCATTTAATGCAAAGTGACTTGATAATATGCATCGGAGAAATATTTGGTTTAGTTTACTCTTTTTTGGTATAAAAGTAGTTTGCTATAAAAATTTAGTTAGACATAGTTTATTGCTCAATAAGCATTTTTATTTTCAGTATTATAATATACTATCCATTATTTTTCGTTCAATGCTTAATTGTTTAGTCCGTATATTGAAAGATATTATAATAGCAATTATTTTTAGATGTAAATCAATTCCATCTCATCAGTACTGTGATTAATTTACATTGAATACAACGAAGTAATCAAAACACGCACCACCATCGCCCACGCAATAGATGAATGCCCAAAAAAGCTCAATTTCGTACTTCCAAACAAACTTGAGATTTATCGAGTTTCGCTCACTTCCAGCATCCGTCCATCATTTCAGCAAGGGGGAGATGTTGCGGCTAAAAATATGCATAATCTGGGTTTTGAAAACTTTTCCAACACTCGATTTGCTCTCGATTTCCCAGCTGCACATCTACATCCAAACCTGGGCCAACAGCAGCCTGGGCCAAACCTCCGAACGGGACCGTAGCATGTCAGGGAGGATTTTCAGTTCAATTTCAACACTTCTGCTCTGTTCCACACCAACACCACCATCCGAATCGAGTGAGGAAAGGAGAAAGGGGGAGACTGCTGAGTTCCTCTTCCCCCACCTTACCCACCTTACCGATCAATTATCGCTTTCTGGTCACGTTTTGGAACGAAGCCAGACGCCGCAACATTTTGACGCAATACATGTTTGGCTGTACGACCGATGCACACAGTACATGCCCGATCATGCCCGGCTGCATGAACTATGGTGGTGGTTTACCTTTTGTACTTCCTTTCCTCGCCCTTTCTGTGCGCGAGTGTATATATATATGTGTGTGTGTGTGTGTGTGTGTGTGAATATACTGTGAACAGTATTGAGACATAATGATTTTCACCAACCACCGACCGGGTCCGGTGTTACCGCCAATGTTAATGTCGAACGGTTGCATCGTTTTGCATGATTATAAATTTGGATGCGCTCCCGGTGCGGTACGTTCTTCTTCATACAAAAAAAAACACTACCACTAATTTAATATATAATGTAAATGCTTGTAAAATAAACTTCCCGATTTACTATGGAAAATAAAACACAGCGTTCCTAATGGATGGGACTAACTAACCGGGACTAATTTACATGCCATGCGAACAACGAATGCGGGTATTTGAGTTTATCAGCTACGTAGCTAACATCCCTTGTTTGTCGGTCATTCTACCGTGTGTAAATGGATCGGAATTTAGAAACGCAACTCTGCAATAATCTGGTTACCGTTGATCGTTACTTTCCCNCGGGTACGAAAAATGCATCATGCCGCGATGCGTTTCGGGCCGCATTGCCACATGCATCTTACGCGCAGACCGATCGTTGCATACTTTTACGCAGGCCGGAGGCGATAATTGATCAGGTTTCAAGTTTTGAGAGATCCAACGCTCTCCACAGCATCATGTCTTATTTCTCTCTTTCTCTTTCTTTCTCTCTCTCTCTCTGTCGCGCACGTTTGCGTGCTGTCTATAGACGAATGGAGCCGTCGTCACCGTTGGTGTGCACAGCTTCCTGTTTTGATATCAAGCACGTAGCAATAAATAAATTCCATTGCAAACAAACGCATGGAAAGTCATGTAAAATGGCATTTTCACCAGGCCGCACACCTTCACCACTTTCTGCAACGTTTTTGTTTCTGTCCTTCTCTCTTTCAACCTTTCTCTTACTCATTCTCCGTACGCGCGCGTATGTGTTCCCCCGAGCGATTTCGTACGCAACACACACGCAGAGCGTAGTGTAGTGGCGCTACGCAAATCACTACATTCGTCTCACACTCTTATAGCAAAACAGTAGCAAACAGCATTCAACAGATTAATTGAAGTGGTAGACACCTCTCTCTCTTTCTTTCTTTCTTTCTCTCTCAATGTTAAATGATCCCTTTAAGTACAACCTCAAGAGCAGGGTTTAAAGTCGCTGATGACAAAGCTACACTTCCATCAATCAATTATCCTAATAAGTAGTATAGAGGTCTTTAAACCAAAATGGTTATTTGTTGATTTTCAATTAGTGAGCTGTTTGTTGTTAACAATACAGAATACTGCAGTAGTAGTAGTACAAGTATAGTACTATTTTACATGCAAACGTTTAGTTCCCACTGTCACAGCATCCCGAGAAAATGATGCGCGTTTATGATAGCGGATAGACTACTCAACGATTTGAACTAACGAAGTTTTGTTTTGTTTAAATTGCATTGTTCTTTAACTTAAGATAATTGCAATTATCTTTAACTTACTTAACGGATGTTTTCAAAACGACCGAAAAAAGGAAATTTAATAACATAATTAAATTTAGCTTTGATAAAAGACATTTCAAAACATAAATCTCAAATCTTATCCACGGCATTGCTTTGCAAAGGACGATTCAAAGCTATTTGAGAAACTGCTTAAAACTTCACAGATATATCTGTCAAATTTTGACTGATCGCCTAACAATAATCCCAACCATGTTTTCTAAGCCATTATTCAAGACCTATCTTTCAAAGTCAACATCTCTATTAATTCTAATGCGCAATGCTTAATCAATCACACACTTTTTTAGCATGACATGGTTTTCTTACACATTATCGTAATATACTCCAGTCTCTCAGCATTTAGTTTTTAGCCAAAGATTAAAGATCTCGATTTAATTTTGTTCAGGTAACATTTTCAATATTTTATATTTTATTTTCACTTAAAAGAAGCATTTTTCCTTGATTTTGAAGAATAATAATAATTTCTTAAAGATCATTTAATAACGAAATTTATTCCCTTTACCATTAATGCGAACAGATTTCATTCGATACGGCGCAACATCACAATCCAAACCAAAATAATGGCAATGTTTCGTTATTTAACATTTTCCTTTATGTTTCTTTCCCTTCTCATCCAGTTCGCAAACCCGCACACCAGCACACATCGTTGTGCAAATCAAAATTTGAACAAATTTTGTGCAATTCAACAAGCCGTGCGTGATACGGGTGCGAGTGAAAATTTCGCACCGTAGAAAATGTAACATAAATCCGAACCACCATTCATCTATACAAATATTGAGTTATAATGATTGCTAATTTCCTTACGCTGCAAAAGATGTGAAACCATTCCATATTCAGGTCTAAAGCGTGTGTGTGTGTTTTTTTTTTCGCTTTTTTTTCTTCCTTAAAATTCGATGCAAACTCTAAAGCAATGATGGAAACCGATTCAAACCGATCGTTGGTACCGAAAGGTACGCTGGTCGACGGTTAAGAAGGTTAAAAAGGCAAAGAAATAAAAGAAAAGCACAATTGTGCGCTCGAAACCCACGAGTGTTGCACGAATAAAGCAACAAGAGAAAAAAAAATCACACACAAATAGAAGGAAGTAATCCAAATTCGAATCATCCGGTTTTTTTTTTTGAATGTATCATATCAGCTTGAACACTGAGTGAAGTTTGCGTGCGCGTGTTGGGTGGAATTGAAATGGCTGGGGGTGGTTACACATATGTACTCTAGCTGAGAGCCGGTGTAATCATTACAAAATAGCTTTATTGCTACCCGAAATCGAGGTGAATACAGCGGATCAAAGCAGAAAGAAAGAACATAAAGCGAGGGGAATGATTTAAGACATGATCTGGTTCGATATCACTCAAACAAAAACTAGCACAAAAAGCTTTTCGTGTGCCGCTTCGACTGCATTATCGTGCCACTTTTGGAGGTTTTATGCATCTTTTTTGTTGGCCTTTCTTTAGCCTTTAAATGGCTCATGACTATAACAAACAAAACTGTAGCCTTAGATACGTGAACGCTTTGATTTAGTGAGCTTTCTTGATATTGAAAACCTACAACCGTAAACATAAGCTCCAATCTCTTTCTTGCTTTCCTTCTCAAAGTCTCCTGACCCAAAACCTCGGAAGGTCACCTCGGTAAGGGTGACACACACACAAACAAAGGGTGAAAAAGTTAAATCGATTCAGTTTATTTGATCTTCCAACTTTGGGAAGAATTCCCCACTCGGAATGCTTTCACTTTCAGACCGCAGACAGCAGCAAAATGTTCCCTGTGTGTTCTCTCTCTCTCTCTGCTCCTCACCAGGCGGAAATGCAACCCTTATGTGAACTGTGAACATGAAGATGTGCATTGAAACTCGCACGGGTTCACAAAAGCGGTTTGACTTCCATCCGGTTCCGGACGTGAGCAGCGTGTACTGCGCTACGGGGTAGCTATATTTCCTGAGCAAATATTTGCCCTGGCTTGCACACTGCCGTATGTCGGCCTTACCAAATGCTCTGGCACGCACACACAAATGCACCGGTCGCTATTGTCTGTGGGAAAACTATGCAATTGCTACCGGTTATGACGTTGGCCTCTCGGGCTGCTTGAAAGTTCAACGCATCTGTTGTGTCTTGTGAGCGAAATCTGACATACGATTACCGAGGTAAGGTGCAAAAAGGTATGCTTCATCTCTTCAAAAGTTATTTGACGAACTGGAAGATTGTTAAACCTACTCATCGTACATGTATGTAGATACATCGCACACCTACAAGATCGAATGATCGTTTTCTAATTACGCAGCAGCAGGAAATTAAAGTAAACAAACAAACGTCATTCGGTTGCAACACATCTTGAAGTTTCGACTGTAATTACTACTTTAAAGCAATTTTGATAACAATTTGTAACAATTTTCGAAACATTATAAAATAATCATCCCACGCGGTTGGTACAAGCGCGGTGTGCTATAATTTGGAAGTCTAATTTTAACCTCTTACGTGCTTGTAGGTTACGTCTTAATTGTTTTCTTTTCGTTCATATGGCGCGATATGTGGAGCAGATATTCAAATATTGATTGCTACGACAGCAGCAGCAGCAGCAGCAGCATACAGTAAAGCCTAATATGTTTTAATGTTGCGAGTGCACCATTGTGTAAGTGTGCGCGTGACTCACATTGTTTCCGTTTGTTTTTGTTTCTCTTCTTGCAGCGAAGACGGCTAAAGACGATTTACGGCCACAAATGACCGAAATAATCTCATAAAGAGGTTTCATTCGTTTGGGATTAACGAGGGATTAGGAATAGTTGCTTGCACAACTAGAGTGCCGAACTGCAGCAACTAGCAAAGAACGTCGATAACGTGATGGAATAGTTCTGCCCCGAACGTGGAACTACTTACGCTAATAGTGTAATGCGTTTTAATTGTATTGCTTATTGTGGTGTGTGAAAGATATCTTTAGAGAAAGAACAAGAATTGGAAGCACTTTCTCAATTTAATCCATTTTCTGTCTAAATCATTTCATATTCATTTTCTCTATTGAAGAAATTCTTTATATCATTCTCTCTCCTGCTCTCTTTTGGGTTTTGTTTTAATGGTTCCATTTTTTGCACGTACAACTATGTGTGGCCTACTGTCACCAACCGACTGAGTCGATTCATCCGCCCAACATGTGTTACAATTTTCCCTTCATTTTTCTTCCTTTCAATCGGGGCGGAATGGCATCGAATTACATCCCCGTATAAACGTCAGCAAATTGTCGATAATACCAGTCCAGCTGTGTGTGCCAAAAGCACCCATACACGTGTGCAACTTGATACGTGTCGCCAAACGGTATGCTACTCAACGCACGCAACTCAACACGCGACATTGTCCTGTCCACACAGAAACCAGCAAGTACTATTGGACCTTACAACCAAGAGGTTGCTGTGTGAGTAACAGTCCGTTAGCTGCCACTGTGCCACCTTGTTGTTTGGAGCAAGAGGGAACAATATATACGTACTCTAATTACACAACACCATTGCTGTTGGATGTATGTGCCTGGTGTTGCTTGTGGACTTTGTTTGTTTACTCTTTTCTCCAGGGAACGCCATTTGACGAGAATATGTGTTTTTCCTCCAAGAATATCGTACACAGACGCACGGTACGGATGTAATCGCATCATTCGTGGTTACGGTTCGTTTATTGCTCCGGGAATCCGGGAGATGGATTCCATAAACTTGTTGTGCCAGACACCGTCGGTATCATCAGCATCAGATCGTTCGATTGCTGCTGCTTGCGGTGTGGTGTAATAATTTAATATCTGCGTGTATCTGTAACAGATATCGCAGCACAACATTGTTGGACGTTCTTCATTCGTTTTTGGTTCTTTGAAGTTGTTGAAAAATCGAAGCTTAAAACAACAGAGGTATTTTTAGACACGGAACAACCCACCACATTGCACTGATCGCACAAAGTCACCTCTCCATGCTAATATTCATTGAACAGCAGAAACTAGCGGGTAATGCAATAATACCCAATTACCATGCAAATAGCCTTGCTACATTCGGCCCAACGAAACATATTGTTCATCCTACGTCAGCTGTGATCGATTTGTAAAGAATTTTTCGCCTCCGGTATATGGGTGTCACCGCACTCGATGTCCCGTGTTCTTGCTGAGCATTGTTCCACAGCGCAACACGTGTTCTAGAAGGTGAAAAATGTGGATTGATACATTCTTTGCATCAGATTTGTCTCGATTTCTGGTGCTGTTTTGCAGCTCATAAATGTTGATTATTCCTCGTTAAGCAGAAGCGAGCAGATGAAGAACAACTTAGGTGGAATCAATTTCAGAAACCTCCACCGATCAGCGAGAACGTTCAATCGCGGGAGTGTTCGGAGTAGAGTAACGAAGCGCCACCAGAATTAGATCTTTGGGTTAAGGAAATTGATATCTCCTCTCCCTGCTCGGTTTCCCCGTGCTTATGTGGGAAAAACCCTGAGTGTGCCCTGAATTTGACTTCCCATCCCGATCAACCTATGAACACAAAACCGCAACCAGTAACTGCGCTGGTGCTAGTTGTTTAAATTGCGTAGAAAGTATCTACGCCGATCAACGGTAGCGCCTGGCGAAGGCCACGATACGCACTCCGTGTAACAAGCACAATCCGTTATGAAATCGATAAGTTTATGCTCATTTCATGCAAAGTGACTTGATAATATGCATCGGAGAAATATTTGGTTTAGTTTACTCTTTTTTGCTATAAAAGTTGTTTGCTATAAAAATTTATTTAGACATAATTTATTGCTCAATAAGCATTTTTAATTTCAGTATTATAATATACTATCAACTATTTTTCGTTCAATGCTTAATTGTTTAGTCCGTATATTGAAAGATATTATAATAGCAATTATTTTTAGATGTAAATCAATTTCAACTTGTACTGTGATTAATTTACATTCAATACAACGAAGTAATCAAAACACGCACCACCATCGCCCACGCAATAGATGAATGCCCAAAAAAGCTCAATTTCGTACTTCCAAACAAACTTGAGATTTATCGAGTTTCGCTCACTTCCAGCATCCGTCCATCATATCAGCAAGGGGGAGATGTTGCGGCTAAAAATATGCATAATCTGGGTTTTGAAAACTTTTCCAACACTCGATTTGCTCTCGATTTCCCGGCTGCACATCTACATCCAAACCTGGGCCAACAGCAGCATGGGCCAAACCACCAATGGGGCCGTAGCATGTCAGGGAGGATTTTCAGTTCAATTTCAACACTTCTGCTCTGTTCCACACCAACACCACCATCCGAATCGAGTGAGGAAAGGAGAAACGGGGGAGACTGCTGAGTTCCTCTTCCCCCACCTTACCCACCTTACCGATCAATTATCGCTTTCTGGTCACGTTTTGGAACGAAGCCAGACGCCGCAACATTTTGACGCAATACATGTTTGGCTGTACGACCGATGCACACAAGTACATGCCCGATCATGCCCGGCTGCATGAACTATGGTGGTGGTTTACCTTTTGTACTTCCTTTCCTCGCCCTTTCTGTGCGCGAGTGTATGTGTGTGTGTGTGTGTGAATATACTGTGAACAGTATTGAGACATAATGATTTTCACCAACCACCGACCGGGTCCGGTGTTACCGCCAATGTTAATGTCGAACGGTTGCATCGTTTTGCATGATTATAAATTTGGATATGCTCCCGGTGTGGTGCGTTCTTCTTCATACAAAAAAAAAACAATACCACTAATTTAATATAAAATGTAAATGCTTGTAAAATAAACTTCCCGATTTACTATGGAAAATAAAACACAGCGTTCCTAATGGATGGGACTAACTAACCGGGACTAATTTACATGCCATGCGAACAACGAATGCGGGTATTTGAGTTTATCAGCTACGTAGCTAACATCCCTTGTTTGTCGGTCATTCTACCGTGTGTAATTGGATCGGAATTTAGAAACGCAACTCTGCAATAATCTGGTTACCGTTGATCGTTACTTTCCCCCCCATAAAAGTCCTTTCGTCCGGAGAGTTGTTTTGTCAATTTTAGATTTAAGATTAACGCCCTCATAGAAATGTGCATGTACAATATGTCTACTTTTATGATAAGCGCCACAAGCGGACTATCAACTCTTGGTGATAATGGTCGACGTTTTCTGGTGTGTATCTTGCATTAACATATCAAATGTGTCCCGGGAATTATTCGTGTAATATTATTTTAATCATGTAATTTTTGATAATTGATTTTAAGTTATTGTTTAAAAGTTGAATGGTAATGGATAACAATAAATCAATTCAGCGAATTCATCAATTTATTTAGGTAAATTGAAAATGATAAAGTACAACACGTTAACCAAAGAGTATAAACTGCATTGTTTACATCCATATGTATTATAGCAAATGAACTTTGAATGAATTATAGGTGGTTTTCGAAACATACGATTATAGCAGACTGCAGATATTTGTTTCTGAATCTCAATTTCCAGGTGCGCTAAATCTCAGAAGAATATCGCTTATAAAACCAGCCATAGCTATTAGGTAATTAAAAAGTAAAAATAATTATTTAGGTCTTATAATGCCATCGGAAGCACTATCAACATTTTTTCCTTATTTGAATACATTTAATAAAATATACTTATTTAGCTGTACAAGTTCAAGAACTATTGATTCAACAATAAAATCAACAATTATTTCAATAAAAAATCCAACACTAGGCATATCATTTTACCAAATAGTTAAATGACTATAAATTACTAACAATTTTCAATTTTTTATAATAAATTGATTATTAATATGACCAGGACGTTCTAACGAGAATAACAAAAATATAAATATTGATAGATAATCTCTAAACAAATATTTTTATATGCCATTTATTATTTAATGTACATTTTAATAATACATTTCATGTAAAACTAAGGAAAAACTATTGTTTTTTTTGTTCGTCTAAAGTGGGTGGTCTTTACGAGTGTACGTGGACGGCGTCTAGCAGCCGAGCCGGGTTTCAGTTTTTCGCGGTGAAATCGAAAATGATTCACCACACCATTGCTCGCGGCGGATAGCAATCGCTTCGGCGGCCTTCAAAGCTGAGCTAAAAATCTCAATTCATCGCAATGGATTGACGCGGATCGAGAGAAACGCTGAAGCTACGAGATACGAGTAAAAGCGGGATAGAATCACAAATTGATCCTTGCGTCGTCGTTGCTCTCTCCCATCCGCAGTTCACCCAAAGGTATCAAGATGCGGTGCAAGAGTGCATCCAACGTTAAAGCACGGCATAGAACGGCCGACCAACCGGCCGAACCATTTAGTCGGTTCAACATTCTTGAGATTCTCTTGCCTAACCTCTTAACACCTTGCATCGTCCGAGGACGCGAGATTCTTGGACGCATGGGCATCCCAAGGGGTCTGTCTAGGGCCGACCTACGGGCGTCTTTTATTTCCCATCGACGAGTGACGCATACATATCGTCGGTGACTGAATCACTCATTAGCTAGCCGCTAGATTGTTCTACACTTTCCACCTGCCGTGACGTGGTAAGAATCGGTATCNTTTAGTCGGTTCAACATTCTTGAGATTCTCTTGCCTAACCTCTTAACACCTTGCATCGTCCGAGGACGCGAGATTCTTGGACGCATGGGCATCCCAAGGGGTCTGTCTAGGGCCGACCTACGGGCGTCTTTTATTTCCCATCGACGAGTGACGCATACATATCGTCGGTGACTGAATCACTCATTAGCTAGCCGCTAGATTGTTCTACACTTTCCACCTGCCGTGACGTGGTAAGAATCGGTATCATCTTCGCCACCGAACCGGTGCGAAGAAAGAAAAAAGGGACAAGACACGCTCACCGAACACGCACACACCGAGGCGAACGAAGAACAAGGAGACAAACAGGCGCAAAAACATGAACAGCAGTCTTGGTGCGGTAGAATGCCTCGACCTTTTACACAGTACATCTTTTTTCTCTCTTCTTCTGGCCATCATTCGTTCCGTACCCAGGCCAGACGATCGTACGTTGCCCGTGTGATCTGTTATGGTTGCCTCCCGAAAGGGGTGGCTTGGCGCTATGGGAAATGGAAAGAATTCTTCTACGACACCGACGGCAACCACGGATGGCAGAAGAATCCAGCGCAAAGGAAGGAAGTGCCTTCGGGACTCAATCTCCAAAGCAAATAAAGCGCTCCACGGTGCTGCTTTGCGGCCTGTGATGTATGATGGGAACATTTCACATGCTTCCTTCCAGCTCGAGCCACTGCTCTGGATCCGCAGCAGCAAACGGATTTAAATTAAATTTCATCATTAGTTCCAGTGTTCTTTTTTTGTAGCATTTGTTCGTGCTGGTTGGCATACAAGGCACAAGAAAGTGGACAGATTTTAATCAACATTTTGTAGAACATTCTTGATACAGCTTTATTATTTAAAAAAAGTCTAGCTTTTTACATTGAAAATAGTACAAAAAATATCATCAACATCGAAAAAAAAAGTCAAAATATTGTCCAACCCTTCCTCAGTACACAGCGTTAATGATCATGTACAACAAATCGTACAAAATAGCTATTACTTCTACGCTTTGCCCATTTTTCAATTGCTTAATAAACAGTACACCACCGTCATCAAGGGGGTAATAATGTTTAAAAATCAATTAAGGATGCTGTAGCGATTCCAATTCTTCCCTTCCCAGCTGCTGCTGATGATGCGTCAAGTACTTGGTGCGATTGGTGGGAAATGGCACAAAACAATGGCATGCCCGACCGGGACACAGCCCGCGCAAGCAACAATTCGCGTTGATACGATCGCTGAATCACCATTAATGAAAAAACCTAGCGCAAATAGAGAGAATCACAAAATTACCCTTCCAAAAAAAAAATTTAAAGAAGCACACAAACACTTTGGGCACACGAAATTGGGAGAAACAAAAGCGAAGCGCATCCGTGCCATTTGCGTTGGCAACCGTGGCACAACCGGCCTGGCCGGCGACTGTCGAAGGTGGCGGAGAAAGTTTCCACCCGCGTGCTGATGCCCATCCGCCCTGGGTCGGGTAATTACTTGCTGGTAATAACAATTATCCATGAACCCGTAACAACAACAAAAAAAAACCCCAGACAACTCACTCCCGGGCCTCGACCCATCTCGACGATGCTAGAGTTTTTTGTTGCTGTAGCACAAGAAGAAGCGTAAAAAATAGGGCTTTTTGGAGATGAAAAGTGTTATTAAAAAGAGACTCCGGAAAAAACAAACTATAACCGATGGCGTCATACGGCAGACGATTTGATAATGGCGTTGGAATTCTTCACCAGAACTAAATGGTGACACGGTACGGAAAAGTGAAAACTGTTACAACCCGTGTGACGTGACTGCTTTGTCTGGGAGAAACATTTCCAATCGATTGGACGAATATTCTTAAGAATGTTTACGAACAAAGCAAACAAGTGTCACGGCTCTGTACCGAATCTCCAGAATCGATTCCCGGGTTTGCTCCGTGTCGTGTCGGGTTCGCACCGAAAGCCATTCCACTAATGGATTCCCCCCGGTTTTTCTCACCATTGTTGGTGCCTGGTGGACGGAAATTGTGCACCAAGAAACGCATCCAGCGACCGGAACCCTTCACCGCCATGAACCGGAACGGGTACGGACGATTCCCAAAGATTCGCCGGGTGCGAGCGGTGGTTCCCTTAAAAACCGAACGCGAAACACCATGAGAACAACGGCGAAAAAATTTAGTCCTGTACGCCCTTCACGCTTCCATTAAGCCGGTTAGGTTAGGGCGTAGGTCTTAGGTCCCGTCCGCTAGCGAGTAGTGTAATCAGCTGCGACAACAACGCTGCGGATGGGCTGGAATTTACAACGTGTAATTGAATTTAAATCGTTTGTGTTTCCCATTCGTGAGTGAGAAAATCGGTTGTCCAACAAATTAGAATGAGGTCCCCCCCCTTATCAGTGGGGACTAATTCTTGAAAAGGGTTAATTTTTTTTGGGAGGTATGCCCAACAAGCAGTGAACCGCAAAAAAACAGTGTAAAAGAATATCATTTACCATTTAAGAAAGGGTTCAGTACAGTACGGTGCTATAAAAAAAGCGAGGTTCGTAGTAATCCACACGTTTAAGTCGAAAGTAAGACCTTTATGATATAATTAGAGCATACTTTTAATTTTACCATAATTTATGGTATGTATTCATCCGGACGTTCATCCATAGCGATGAACCCGTTGTTCTTCGTTCTCATACGATCGGCCGGATAAGCATCGTTGCATTGTTTCAAAGCCAAAGCTATTTATGGCGGTTTGTTGCTAATGTATCTCTTTTTCAATTTCACAACAATTCATTCTAACACGGGCGTTCGAGGTTCGTGAAGCCTTCCTGGAAGCATAAAACCAATATTTTACTGTCCGTGCATCGGACTCTCCCGTCCAGTGCTTGGATCTCTCACGCTGCTGCTGTGCACTCGCTTGTGACAACCCTTGCGACCAGAAGTTAAGCCGTGGCGCAAGAACGTGTGTGCGACCTCTTGCGATTGGCCCTTTTATCCAAGATCGAGAAGATAGCGCCGAAGGTAACGTTAACTTCAATTTTAAAGCAACTCTATCAGTTCCACTGGTACGCTAACATTGCTGATGCTAGATCAGTCCGATCATAGCAAGGGTAAGGGTTTCTTCATCGTCTCTCGGATTGGACACATAACATTCCTTCATTTTTTATTGGAAAAGGAACAGACAGAGTGAGCATAAAATTATGCAAACGAATTCATATCTAAGCTACCAGCGTGGAAAACTTATTCGGTTGGTGTCGGTGCTTGTCAACGGAATTGAGATGTGCTTTGTGAGAAGCACCTGAAGTTACGAGAACTTGAATAGCTGATAAATCTGTGAAAATTATTTGTCAATTTTACGACACATTTGGTTGCTGTTCGAGGTGGATTAAATACTCCACAGCGAAGGATAATCTGGAATAGTTTGTCTACTTTAACGATAATTCCACCTTTTGAAAGAAGCATCTAAGGCAAACTCCAAGCAAACAAAGCATTTCAAAGCTTTTTTCATCCGCTTCGTCGTAAAAAAGGTATGATTTTCTTCCAGTGCACTCTCTCACGGTGCTACGAAAATTACCTTCGCCCAGGATGTAGGATGAGAAGTTTTGCAATAACTGACTTCCGCTCTTAGCTAGAATAGGTAGCTCTCAGCGTAAAGGCGTACAGCACACACGTACAAAAAACGAACGAAAGCAATACCAATCCAGAAAAGCAAGAATACCGGCCGAACTGTGTGATGGACCACGGTAATCGATTGGATTCTGCGCTAAAAAAAGATAAAAACGCTACTCCGAAACGGAAGCTGACTTTCGATCTAATGCATCCTCCGACCGGTTCAAACGCGGCCAAGCTGCGTCGAAGGTCAAGGTGGTTTGCCAGTCGATCGAGCATCACGGTTCGAGGTTCCCTGCTGGACAACCCGATTGATCGACTCCGGTGCTTCTGCTGCGTTATTTGATTGCCTTAATGTGGCATTATCTGAACGTACCCATTACGCCGGACCGGGGCGAGGATAATTTTGACGAGCAATTTAAAGGTGTGTTCCTGCCTTTAGTGTGTGTGTGTGTGTGTGTTCTTCACCCTCTCGCTTTCATCCCTCGGGGTCTCTAAAATAAAGGGAATTACCACTTTCTACCGCATCACTTGCAACCGATATTAATGTTCTAATCAACCTTCAATTATTCTTCTTTCGGCAGTGCGTCCTTTTTGCTTCTTTGGGTGTAATAGTGTTGGGAGTATATGTTGTTGTTTTGCATTACAGCTCAATACCTTCCGGTTTGGTGAGCCTTGTAATTTACAAATCCGGCCATTGATTTCCCACCTACCCATTTTTGTTGTTTGCTTTCCCGCAGCGATTAAACCATTTAGCTGCGTTCATAAAGCGCCTACGTAATCGATCTACAAGAGAATCTACAAAACAGATTGAGCAGTAAGTAATTTAATCCTTTTAATTTTCGTTTCAAAACATCGTCTCATTTCTTGCATTTATAAATTAATTTACCACTGATTTTATCACAAAATTACGTTTTTATCCCACTGTTGCACTTGCCAGCAGAAATGATTGCATTGCACCTTGTAATTGCATTCTCGGCCACAATGATTATGAATATTAAACTCAACAACAGCAACGGATGGTTCACATTAAAAAAAAAAGCCCTCATCTGGGCTGGGCCCATGTTTCCTGCTACGGGTTTGTGGCGAACCATCATAAAGCTTCGTGTTTAATTTCGGTAGCAATTACGGTCGAAAACGAAGCGAAATAATAAAAAGGCACAACAAAACCGAAATAAAGGAGAGACAAAAAAAAAAAAGAAACGTTAACATCACTGCACTTTAATCATTTTAATTTTGGATTTTTGTTGCGGTTTTCATTCCATCCCAGTCTGTCTGGCCCCTATTTCGGAGGCTCAAACGTTGTAGTGTTTTCGGTGCTAATGACATAAGTGCGAAAATACGCGGCACACACAACACATTCGAACCCGTTACAGATTGTAATGGTGATGGGCGAAAACAAGAAAAAACGGTCAATCGTTCGATTTTCGGTGGTAAACTTCATCTGCAATGCCTTTTTCCGATAGCAACCTGTGCACGAAGGGCAAAGATGGTCCAGTTGGGTGGAAAAAAGGGTTTTATTGTTCGCTTTTCTGCTCGATTGCATCCAACCGTTGACCGATACCTCAACACCTGATCATTCATTATTGGGCTTCGGTCGTTCGGGTCGATTTCGCTCGTCCGTATACTGCAGCCACGAATCGCTCAATTTTCGACCGAGGGATGGGAAATTATTTTCCAACATCGTTCGGAGTAAAGTTTCCTCCAACCCACCTGGGCACCCAGCTCGTCTCACCCCCCACCCCCCTCTCCCTCCGGTGCACCTTTCGTTTTTGATCATTTGCAATCTCAATGTTATTCGCTTATGAATATTTCATTCTTCCATTCGCTTCATTGAGATGGCCCCAAAGCGATTTGTTCTTTTCTTCCTCTAAATGCTGCCCGTGCACAAAACACGACACGGCAATCCATTTTCGGGACTTTCCAAATACACCCTTTCCTTCACAAACAATCGTCCATCACAAGTGCACGGTCGCGACGTACGAGACACTTTTTTTTTTTTCCAGCCATGTCCAGCCGGCCGGCCCAGCCCAGCCCAGGAGAGCTGGACCCCGATATCACCGGTGAAGCGAAAAAGTTCATCCAACACATCGTTCCACAATTCTTCCAGTCGATTGCCCGGCAAGAGGCACCTTTTTCTTCCGTTCTCGGCTGCACACAACCATTTTGCGCGACAAAACCGAACCGAATCGATCGAGCCAACTGTTACACATTGTTTGCACAGTGCAAAAAGCCCAAAATAAAAAAAAAAAAAAACACCCGCGACGAAACCCTACTCTCTTCTCATCCTAAATCCAGAACAGGTTTATGCTGCCACAATCGTTGTTTCGTTGTCTTTGTCCCCCTTTTTTTAAACTCGTCCACTCGGGCCCTTGATGCCCGATACAGATGCTTCAACAGCCGGGAGGGTACCGGCAATCCTAAACCTGTTCACGTTCGTCGTTTATTTTATTCTTCTGCCTGATGCTGCTTTTTGTTTGCTTTCTTGTGCCAATCGTAAGGGACACACACACGAAGGAAAAGTCTCACACACAACCGCAAAAAAAACGAACGAACGACAGAAAAAAAAATCGCGCCAACAGCAAACCGTCGCCAGCAGGCGGAGAATCCACCGCTTTCGGATGGCTTCCGCGATGGTCTGGAACTGCAAGCCAGCCGCCTGTATGTGCTGCTTTATTTGGGTTCCAGTTTCTTACTGGATCGTTTCTGCATTTGTGCAGAACCTGTTTTCGCGTTGTGCTGGTCGCTGCAGAAGCACCACGCGCCACAAGTGAGGCTTGAATGCAAGGGCCCGTCGTCTCAATCAGTAACTAAATTGGCCGGTGAAAATTCTTATCAATGAACGGTGTGACCGGCTGGAGTTATAGGAACGTTACTGGGCGAGGATTTGTCTTTTTTAAAGTTTACGAAAGCTTCTCCTGCTAAAATGAAATGGCGAATAAAGATCGCTTTTTTGATTAAAAAAAAAAATATCCCCTTTCGATAGCACATACGATTGGTAAACAAAACCAGCTCAAGTTCAAGATCGCCACGGTACAGCGCTCCCAAGACCCAAGTTTTTCGAGTTCGCGCATGTGTCACTGGAAGCGTAACAAAATCTCGACCCGTTCAGCCCGGTCCTGGTCCGTTGTATGCGAAATGTACGGCAAACGGCATCGATCGATAAATAAGCCATCGTTTCCGGCTGGAATGGGTTTTAAGGTTGTTCTTTTTTTTTCTTGCGTTACCAGCACCATAAACACGACGCACGGCAAACGGCGGGAAATTATGATCTGATTTGGATGAGGGTTTTCTTATTTTTGCTTTCGGTTTTCTTTTTCTCCTTTCTAGCCGTTTGTTTTGGTTTTGCTTCGTCGCGATCGTTAGCGGATTAGCTGGTGCTGGAGCTGCGCGAAGCACGGATCGATGCTGTGGATCGGTACAGGATTGGCCCAACAGATCGGATCGGGAGGTGGTTGCAACCAGACACAAGAATATGAGCTTTTGCGGAGGTCAAAGGCACCATTTTTCATCGATCCTGATCCGTAACGAGCAAAGCCGAAGAAAGTACAGTAACAACAAACACACACACATACCCATCGACTAGAAGCACGCCCGTTTCGTTGGGAAATTGTGGAGTTCCAAGGCAACGAAGGAAACACCACTTTGCAGCAGCACAAATGAACTTCTAGCAAAACGGTCGCAAACAGAAAATGGCAGCAAGTAGAGAGGTGTAAGGAAGTTGGGTGAATGGGTGAAGTATGAAGCCGGCAAAACCATCTAACCTAACCATTTCGCTAGCCAGGTTTTCTTGCACTGCCGAGAGTCCCGTTTACTTCAAGACAGTACATTTGATCGTTTCATGTTTTTTGTTTTTGTTTTGCGGGCATTGTTGGCATAGTAGTTCTAACTTTGGGTTGGACTTTGTGTGCAGCTCAGCATGGAATCGACGGAATACAAATTGAAATTAAATTTGTAAGTTGTTACTAGACATCAATCAGTGTAGGTGAGTTAAATTAATTAAAATACCCTTCGCAGAGTGAAGAAGTATTTGAGTATTTCATTCTGTTAGTAATGTTTGAACTAAAAATAGGAACGTTGTGGTTTTCCAAGAATTCAAATGATTGTTTTTTGCCATATAAACATTCCCGAAAACAACTTTATCGTAATATTCTACATTTTAAGAACCTCAAAGGTGGGAGAATTCAATACTGATTTAAACAGCTTATACAAAACTTCTCTTGGAACTCTCGGGATATAGTGTTTCCTTCGATTAGGAATGGAAGACTGATAAAAAATGACGATGAACTACCGGTATATACCCTAGAAGCGATATAGACAGCAGCAACAGATGTTATTAGAATAAAATACGGGCTATTACTTCAGGATATACGGTAGTCCAACTAGTAGTAAAGATAGTTGGGAATTATTAACGAGAGATTTCCGAAACGGAACGTCATCCAATACCCAAATCTTCACAATATATTACATCTTGTATATACAACAACTAGTACCTATACGTGTAGGTAAACAGCTAAAGAACTATGTCTCCTTTCAAATAGAGTTCATATGGCAACGCGGCTAAGCTAACCAGCTTTTAAAGAAACCCAATAACTATTAGAAAGCTCATTTCAACCAAGTTGTCACTACAACATCACGTCTTCAATAACTGACATCCCATGTCGGGTGTAATACTCTAGACGTTGCCTCACCAACTTCCTCCAAGAAAGATCGAACGGAAACTTTAGGTATGAAAAACATCTAGAACTTCCTTGTACAAGTCATTCCAATCCCTTACGTTCGCTGATGGAATAGACATAATTGATTTTCGGCTGTCATGTATGTACTAATGGCTTTCCCTGTGGACATCTGAAGACAGAGTGATGTCACTATTACCTCCAACAAAAAGTCTGTGAACGGGTTCTGTTATTGGAAAATTCCTAGAGTAGGCCAAAACCAACTAGTAGTAGAGAACCACCGTAAAGTAATTGGATAAAGACCAAAAAGACATGAAAAGTTTCAAAGATATTGCACTATAACTAGTGATATACTATAAAAAAGCTATAGAATATTTGATTTATAGCCATTATTAAAATAGAATATTTTCTTGGGACCAGCAGTGCACTACACAGGCTAAATTTGTAATCTGGACTTTTCCCATCAAAGAGACAAATTTTGTGATATTATCGATTGACACCGTTAAGATAACGCTTATCATAACACTTTCCCAATAGTTGCCAGCGCAATAACCAACTGCATGGGGAAAAAAACACCTTTAACCTGCCAGTTACCTTCAGCTGATCCACTCACGTCAAACGGAACGCCGTGACAGCAAACAATCCCGAACTAGGTAACAGGTTGGAGATAGGGGAATATAATTTGCGGCCTAACTGCACCTCAATTTAATGAACTGTGGCCCAACCCAGCCATGTTCACCCGGTCATGACACCCGGGTGGGTGACTGCACGGTGCCAGCTGTTCGCGTGAGGCGCTCGGGCCCGTTTATCAGCGCAACACCGTACACGTTCTCGGCCGTTCGGCGCGACAATGTGCCCAGAATGCTGTGGTGCTTTCTATTTTTTCCCCACTGTTACTGCCAACGTTGGCTATCGGTTGGCTCCACGGTGTAGCTAAAACCGCTGCATATAATTAAATTTTCCATACGCGCACCACGCGCAAAGCCCCAATCGATCGAGCGCTTTCCGTGGCACGGCGTCCTTCGTGGACATGAATTCTTAAACACCTCAGCGACTCGCCCTTTTCGATTTGCTAAAAAAAAACCTGTTGGCGTACGGGACGAACTTTATACGTTACGCAATCGGTGAGAACTTGACGGGTACGTGTGCTTGGCCAACGGATTGCCAATTTGATTTACGCTTTTTCGAGAATTGTGGAGTTTCGGCAACAGGCTTCGTGGAAGTTATTGCAAAATTCTTCTACAAAAATAACTCCACAAACTGACCATCCTGTTTGTGATTTGTACAACACGCACACTGTTGTGGTCGTCCATCCAAGGTGACCTTCACCGTGGATTTTCCATCACATCCCCGGGACGGAACTTTTGCAAATTGAAATTCTTATTCTTTCGCCGGCCCCAAAAACCATGCCTTTAGAGCCTCAGTATTCCCAATCCGCGTGGTTTCGTTCCATTCCATTGTTGGTTGGGTTTTTACTTTTACTTTTTGCTTGCGGGTCGCGCAGACCCAGACGGGAGAACAAACAGCAACGCAAAACGCGTCGAAATAGTTTCGCCGACCAATCAAGAGCGCCGGCAAAGGTTCCGTTTTGGTTTGCATTGCCTTTTGACTTACTTCGTACGTTTCGTTTTGCGGCTACGTTGAACGTAGATTGTTTCGTTTTATATGGAATTGTTGTTGGACGGCAGCAACGCAAATCCGCAACTATTTGCACTTCCTTACGACCTTATGGGTCGTAGAAGAAAATCTTCTTTTACCAAATTATTCCAATTTACTTCCACTTGTTACACACGCACTTGAGCAGTCAAATTAATCGCCTTATATGTGACAGCTTCAGGCACAACTAATAATGCTTCTAATTACTAACTAATGCTTCTAGTTTTCACAAAGGGAAATTAGATCAAACCGACCAACACAAAACCACGATCGGATCTTTTTATTCCACTGCGAGCTTCCAAGCCGGTCGCCACGCTACACGTGGCGCTCAGGTCATAAATTCTACCGAAACGCTAAATTGCACCATTAGCTCTCCCGCTTCCAACCAAAGCCGCCCTTGTTGGGTGGGTGGCTAGTTGAAGACCGTGAAATATGGTTCTATTTTCCGCGCTCACTTAACACTTTTGCTCGCCCGGCACGCTGCGCTGGAACTTATTTGCCTGCACTCGACCGTTTTGGATTCGATCCACATTCCGTTCCGTGCGCTGTCATTACGAACCCGCTGCACTAAACCAAAATCACTGTCCCGGCCTGGCGTATGCGAAGGTTTCGTACAACATACACACACAAGCACGTGCGTATCTTTCCCTTCACTCACGGCTGCTTGATAACGATCGATAAGTGACGCGATCCGGCAACACACGCGCGCACACTCTCGCACACGCGATCGGCTCAAAGCTTCCGCGGCAACGATCTTGCAGCGACTGACTTTGCGCGGTGCGGTCGAAAGGCCAAAAAGCTCGCACGGTCGTGTGCTCTTTCGCTCTCTCTCTCTCTCGGCCGACGCACTCGAGAAGACGTTCGAAGGCGTTCTCTGCTCTCGGCTCTGTGTACGCCACTTGTACGCCAAACCAACACCAACACCGCACACAACCGCTGATGGTTTGCCTTGAAACTGGTTTTTGTTGTGGTTCTTGTTGTTGCTTACCCGGCCCGAGCGGATCCCGACCGACCGGTCACCGGCTTCTTGACGGTACAACGGGAGCCCAATCCCCACGGCACACACCTGTGTAGGTCATCCCCACGCTTTGCGTGTAGTTGTCCGATTGCTGTACGCTGCGTGCACCATTTCTTTCATGTTCCACTACCCTTAAGGGACGGAGGTGAAGCGAATGGTTCTACCCTCTTACCACATTCTCCTGACCGGTGCTGCCACTGGGCACATGGGGTGTTAAAAATCAAGTAGAGAAAAGGAAGCCGGGTCTGTCACCGTATTTTTTGCAACGGGCCAAAACACGCACACATACGGGGGGTGATGTTGTGCTGCCGGCTGGGTTTTCGCATTCGCCACGATGGCTTCTACCGTTCCCATGCAGGATTGCATTACCAAGGGCGGCCTGTGCGAAGGGTGGTTTGATGCAGTTTTTTTTTTCTTTTCTATTGGTATATTTTCGGTGCTCTACTTATTTTCTTCTGTTTTATTTCCTTCTTTTTGGATTCATACTTTTGAAGTGCTTCTTGTTTTCATAAACATATTCAAATCACTCCAAATAAAATGTTCAAAAGTATAGTGTGCTTCAGTACTTAACAAGAATTACTTTTAAAAAAATTTAATTTTTTGTAGTACTTTTTTCAAAATATATTACTCTCGTACAGTGTAAAAACTGACCATTTAGAAATCGTTTTTTTTGTTATTTAGGAAATTTTTAATTTACCCAGTACTACTGGCCAGAATACTATTTCAAACCATAATTTTTATAAAATTGAAATATAATAGGGCTATAATGACATCTCTGGACCTTATTGTCCACCTCAATGTGCTTGAAATTTTAAGTATATTTCTGCACTTAACAGAATCCAAAATGATAGACTTTCAATTCAATCATTAGGAGCTACAGTATGCAACATAAATGTACGTTCAATTGATTGTTTTTGGTTTACAGGTCAATTCTACTCCGATAAATACATTATGTGTGCATGTAATATCAGAGATATACTGACTTTTTCAAAGTTATTAATTAATCATTGTAACTCTAACATTTGAAGTTAAGTTACTTACTGTACAATTCTAATGAACATAGTTATTTTTAAAACGGATTTTATGCTTAGAAGCTAGTTAATATACACTTTATTGAGCAAACCTGCATTAAATAGCACCAATGCAACCCCAATATCTTGCCTGTCCATCCTTTTTAAGGAGTTTTGATCGAATGCCCAAGAGCAAGTTACGTTACGTTCATTGCCAGCCAACCTAATTCCAGCTGACACCAGGAACAAGTAAAAAAAAAACGTAAGCAATACTGGTATGCGTTACGCCCAGCAGTAGTGGTGTGCCTTTTCCTGCCCATTGCCAAGTGGTGGACCGGTGGCACCACAAACAATGTTGCCTTTTCGAAGGCCAACAAAGAAAATGATCATTCACCGGGCGTGCAATTTCCTGCGCAGCTTCTCTCTCTCTCTGTTTCTACCAATATTGCTTGCCCTTGTGATGTACCGGGTGAGGGTGGTACGATCAAATATTGACCGTTTCTCGTTAGTTCGCGGTTTACTTTACTCTCCAACCTCCCAGCCCCAGTGTTGGACGGCGTTCCTGGACAGCGTTCGGTTTTAGCGCAAAAGGCCTGACGTCTCATACGCAATGTTTGTGTTTGCGGACCCGAACGCACAACGGGGAAGAAACAAGAGAGAGAGAGAGAGAGAGAGAGAGAGTGTGAGGCCACCTTTTCCCATATGTTTGCGGCGGTCGATACCTATCATACAGACGGAAAAGATGGATCATTTTGGCTCATTGCTGATGAAATAATGACTATTTTTAAACGATAAAACTTTGTTTAAAAGAAACCTCCACACGGCAAGATACCTTTTACGCTTTACGTCAACCTAATATGCGTGGTTGCATATCGCGTTGCGGAACTGCGCGGATAATGCGCATCAGAGTGTTGCTATTTTCTTTTATTTGGGAGGCTGGAAATAAATTCGCTAAACATGTGGTTTCTTGTGGTTGGATACTGCCGAGCCGGTTGCGAAATTATCAATATAGATTAACTTTACCATTTGCCTCTATTTATTCGAACGGTTTGCGCGCGCTATAATTAGTGAATGGGATGCGCGTGCTAGCAATTATCCATTAAAAAGTAATTTAATATCATTCTTAATGTAACTGTACGTGTACGGTTCTGTCTCGCTATGGTTTGTTTTCGGTAGAACAACCGATAGCAATTTCGCTTGGAAACATTCAACCAACCGTCCGGCTATAAATCTTTCGATGCATGGAATTATTTCAAGCATGTTAAAAACATTACATTTTGGTTTGAAGTTGTCCCAAGGGCTGTGCTTACCTTATGCAGACAAATTTTATTATCATTCACTTATATGCTCATTTTTTTCCTACTCTACATTGACAATACACATAAAAATGATCATAATTCCTTCAACCTTCTCATTAAAACATGCAAATCTCATCTTATAGAATATGACCATGTAGGTCAAACAGCTGTTGGGTCGATGGCCCACACGACATGCATTTAACAACTAACCCATTTCCGTGTTATTCACATCAATTTCTTAATTTAAAACCCCAAAAAATTAAAGTAAAGGTGCGTATTAATAACACGCAAATGTGGAACGTTAGTTTGGCAATAGATGCATTACGGCTTAAAATAGCAAATGGCAGCAAATTGCCATCACACCGCAACGTTCCACATCAAATGTGTGCTGTTATAGGAACGCATTGCAAACCGCTGCCAACTAGCACAGCGGCACGGGAACATGGTACAATTTGTTTCAATTTCGCATTGGAACGTGCAGGACGTTTCATGTCGCCCACGAACGGTGGGAAAATCTCACAGGTGGTAATGTACAAGTAGGTGTACGTGGTGACTCATCAGCTTCGAATAAGCAAACGGACGAGCAGGAGATGTAGTAGGAAACCACCATAATATGTGTGGCTAGATCGTTTCCTGTTTATAGTACAAATTATATATAGTAGTTTATAATAAAATATTATGTTTTTAGAAGAGTATATAGTAACAATCATAGGAGTAATTTAAGGCTTAATAAATATTACCTTCAATACATCCTTTATATAAAAACATCAAATTTAAAAAGGAAGAAATAGTTCAAAATTGACTTACCGTACTGGCTTTGCGCTGGCTGTGAAAGAAAACGAAAATAAAAATGAGTGTGGTGAGTTATGGTGAGAAACGAAGGTACATTTAGCAGAGACACAAACCACCACTTCGATTGGTGAATGTGTTTGAACGATCTTCGTACTAAAATATCACTGTACTAAAATTCAAAAAGTGTACTAAAATTCAAATGCAACAAATCCGTTACGTACTGTAAATTGATTTCCTGTCTTTTTCAACACAAAGAGAGGAGATAAATTAAGATCATGATAGCAAATTTGCGATTAAACACAAGCTTATCATCTCTAACTATCTTCTTCTCCTCTTTCAATAATCTCACCTCTGTTGTCCTGCGTAATCGATGAACTGCGGCGTACTGTCATGCACGCGGACGTCCTTCGGTGTAATCTCCTGCAGTCCATCCATAATAAACATCCTATCCATCATCGGACTGAGCGGATGGCAAGATCCACCCAGCAGATCGTCAATGTTGGTGTGCCGGGAGATAAACACCGGCGATTGCGCATCTTTCCGTACCGTGCCGTAACTTCCAACGTCCGCGGAAGCATTCGTACCATTTTCCACCGCCACCGGCACACCAGCCTGTCCGCTCGCCTGCAGTGAGGCGGACATTGTCGAAGGAATGTTGTCGTAGGGTGAAGCCCGACCACCTGCCTCACCTTCTGGGCTGGCCCGATCGCCCAACGGTGGCGTTTCACTCGTAATCGGCTCGATGGTGTATTCACCCGTGGGGAATTTCGGCAAACCGGCCACAAAGTTGGTGATGCTTTCCAACTCCTGTTCCACCTGTGCCTCGATGTCGGCACTCTGGAGGTCCGCCTCCTCCTCGCCGTGCTGCTCAACGAAGGAGGAAAGCTTCCGTGGACTTCCGGCACCCTCGTCAGGACTGTCGCCACCCATCCACCAGGCCCGCTCGCCCGACTCGATGCGCGTGATGCGATACTTCGTTGGGCTGGTCTGCTTCCCACTCGCTTTGGAGTTGAAGCTGTTCGATCTGCTCACAACGTTCGATTTGGAGCCCGACCGCGACACTGGTGCATCGGATGTCTCCAACATCCACCACGGCTTCTCACCAGACTCGATGCGCGTTATCTTGTACGGTTTCGCTTTCACCGGACTACACTCACGTATCGACTCGTTACCATCGACACCACTGTCAGCACCGTTATCTGCTGCCGTGGTTTGCCCTAATTCGTTCACTTTCTCCGAGCTGTACAACCACCAAGCTTTCTCACCCGAGACGACACGGGTAAGTGTGATACCTTGACTACGCGGTTCCGGCGTGGGTTCCTTCGACGGTTCCCGACTGGCTGACGCACTGCTCGGACTACTTCCCGAAGTTTGCTCCTTGCGCGAAAGATCCGCCATCGCCTGTTCCCACCAAGCCTCGTCTTCTGCCTCGAGCTTAAACACCGTATAGCCCGGACTCTTCTTGCCACCACCAGCCGAGTCGGGCGTTTGCTCCTTGCTGGGTTGCCGGCTTCCCTCACCTGACGACTTTGCCGCCACATTCTCCGTGCTCTTCATCCACCAGGCCCGTTCGCCCGACTCGATACGCTTCACCCGAATCGGTCGGAACGGACTCAACGCTTGGCTCTCGAATATGCTTGTGGCCGTAGTACGACCATCATCGGTGGCGGCATCGGCTGTACCGTCTCTTTCCTGTCCAGCAGTACTGGACGGTTCTGTCGTGTCCGGTTCGACGTCGGGTACCGGCTTATTCCCATCATCTGATAACCACCACGGCTTTTCACCCGATTCAACGCGCCTGATGCGATAGGTGAAGCTGCGGGCACTCGGCACCGAATCTTGCACCGTTGCCGTTTGCTCATAGTTGCCCGAACGTCTCCACCACATTGCTTGCTGGTACTCCCCACCCGACTTCTGTCCATCTTCCTCCTGTTTCTGCCCATCTTCATCGGCTTCTTCATCTTCGTCCTCCTCATTGCTGGAGTCATCCTTGATGCTTTCCATGTAGTGTGTTCCCGCCTCCCAGCCCGATTTCCCGCCCGGATCCGCTGCCAAACTTTCCGACATGCTGGTATTGCTGGCATTATCGTACCAGCTGGTCGCATTACGATTTTGATTGTTGACAAAGTTGGTGGCCAGCTGTATCGCACGCAACAGGAGCTCATTGTTAGCGTTCGATGCATCCGTTGCGGTACTGAGATCGTCCTGTTCGTTTGGTGCCGTGCGCGTGATCGATTGTTCCCGATCTGTGTCGGTACCGGACGATCCGCTGGTACTACTTGTATCCTCCGAGCTGGACGATGCGGAGCGATCGGAGCGTTTCGTCATTTTGGTGCCATTTTGTTGCCGGACGTGTGGAATGCGACTGGACGAGCCGTTTGTTTCAGCGACCGGCGTTGCCGTCGATGCGGACGAACCGGATGACTTGCTCGACGAGGTGGAAGATTTGCGAGGTCGTTCTGGTGCTGGGCCCATGTTGAGGGCCGACTTGCGGAAATCTTTATTCGCAACAGATCGCACCGGCGATGGACTATCCTTAGCCGGTGCTGGAGGAGGCTTCTCTGGGGATTTCTGTTTCGGAGGTGTCTTTTGCTTCCCACCTGGCGAGCTAACCGTCGACGAGCGACTGCTGATGGATTTGGGGCTGTTGGACTTTGACAGACTAAGCTCCTTGACTCTGGCGGCGAGTGTCGATAGTTCCCGCTTCTCTGGTGCATCACTCTTCGAGGAACTGACGCTTGTTTCACGGCTGAAACTTGGACTGTCGCGACTATAGCGGGAAGATGCACTCGAATACCGTGTGTATCCAAGTGTCGGTGAGGATGTACCATACTTTTGGTCCAGAAACGGCGACCAGCTACGCGTTGAAGGTTGTCCGTAACGCAAATACTTTGTCGAATCGTCCATCCGATCGGACTGGACCTGTTTGTCGGCTGTTTCAACCGGGAGCAGTTGCTTCTGGATGGTTTTCTCAATGGTCTTACACATCTCTGCTCGTCGTGCTCTTATGAGCGGTGTTGCACCCGGTGGCGTTGGCGATGTACCACGCGTCACAAGCGTTATTTCGATAAATATCTTCGGCTCAGGTTCAACGCTACTCTCCGTTTCTTCGGACGATTCCTCGGATGAGGAACTTGTGGCAGTGGTTTCCGATGAGGTAGATCCTTCTCGCTGCTGATCGTCGTTCGATGCTGTTCGTGGCTCCGGGGAAAAGATCTGACTCGCCGTCAATGGCGATGAGCATTGCGATGGTTCGCGGGACTGTGAGTTGAGCCGAAGTCTTGAGGAAGGACGACTCGTACGTGCCGCTATTGCCTCACTGGAGGTCATGTACGACAATGCTAGATCCGCAANCCACCTGGCGAGCTAACCGTCGACGAGCGACTGCTGATGGATTTGGGGCTGTTGGACTTTGACAGACTAAGCTCCTTGACTCTGGCGGCGAGTGTCGATAGTTCCCGCTTCTCTGGTGCATCACTCTTCGAGGAACTGACGCTTGTTTCACGGCTGAAACTTGGACTGTCGCGACTATAGCGGGAAGATGCACTCGAATACCGTGTGTATCCAAGTGTCGGTGAGGATGTACCATACTTTTGGTCCAGAAACGGCGACCAGCTACGCGTTGAAGGTTGTCCGTAACGCAAATACTTTGTCGAATCGTCCATCCGATCGGACTGGACCTGTTTGTCGGCTGTTTCAACCGGGAGCAGTTGCTTCTGGATGGTTTTCTCAATGGTCTTACACATCTCTGCTCGTCGTGCTCTTATGAGCGGTGTTGCACCCGGTGGCGTTGGCGATGTACCACGCGTCACAAGCGTTATTTCGATAAATATCTTCGGCTCAGGTTCAACGCTACTCTCCGTTTCTTCGGACGATTCCTCGGATGAGGAACTTGTGGCAGTGGTTTCCGATGAGGTAGATCCTTCTCGCTGCTGATCGTCGTTCGATGCTGTTCGTGGCTCCGGGGAAAAGATCTGACTCGCCGTCAATGGCGATGAGCATTGCGATGGTTCGCGGGACTGTGAGTTGAGCCGAAGTCTTGAGGAAGGACGACTCGTACGTGCCGCTATTGCCTCACTGGAGGTCATGTACGACAATGCTAGATCCGCAATCGGACTCTTCGGCACAGGACTAGCACTAGCGCCAAATCGATTACCAGCGCCGAGGCCACTATTCGAACGACCGTACGGTCGATAAGCTCCTGCACCTCCAAGTCCATACTTTTCTCGAACGGACTCGGCTGGACTTGGTTCGCGGGATGTTCGGCGTGGAACTGTCGCTGGACTTGGATCACGACTTCGCACCTTACTGGTGATACTGGGACTTGGATCACGCGTTTTTCTTGCACTACCAAATGTTGATGGTTTCGCCAGCCCAGAATCGTTGCCTGAGCGTGAGGCACGTCCACCCAGTGATGCAGTGGTCCTTTTCGTGTCCGCTGGGCTTGGATCTCGCGATCGCACTTTACTCGCAGTACCGAACGTTGGGATCTTTCTTCCTTCGGCTGGACTAGGATCGCGTGATCGTATACCTGGTCCAGTTTTGATCGTTATGGAGCTCGTGAACCTCTGTTTTGGATCAGCACTGCTGTTCGTTTTGGTTTGCTTCAACTGTTGCACTGGTGCAGGACTTGGATCGCGGGACCGAGCTGCAGTGGCGATCATCTTATTGGCCAACTGNAGTGATGCAGTGGTCCTTTTCGTGTCCGCTGGGCTTGGATCTCGCGATCGCACTTTACTCGCAGTACCGAACGTTGGGATCTTTCTTCCTTCGGCTGGACTAGGATCGCGTGATCGTATACCTGGTCCAGTTTTGATCGTTATGGAGCTCGTGAACCTCTGTTTTGGATCAGCACTGCTGTTCGTTTTGGTTTGCTTCAACTGTTGCACTGGTGCAGGACTTGGATCGCGGGACCGAGCTGCAGTGGCGATCATCTTATTGGCCAACTGAAGGCGCCTCTGCTCCATAGGACTTGGTTCGCGTGAAGTTCTCGTACGAACCGTCGGGCTTGGATCGCGAGATCTGGCCCTGTTCTGCCCAAACGCAGTACCGCTCGATTGGCGCCTGTATTCATTTGGAGCGTTCTGTTGCGGTAGCTTCGTACCGGACAGCTTGCTGGCTATGGCCAACGCATACCCACCGGTACGCTTAGTTTCCACGGCCGGACTTGGATCTCGCGAGCGCGCTCTTTCAGTGACTGCCGTTGCAGCCGGACTTGCGTCACGATGTCTGCTACGCGGTGCGATAGATGTGGAGGAGTTTGTGCGCGTCGCCGGACTTGGTTCACGGGATTGCTCTCTCGTGACTCCGGCCCGTCCATATCGTGTGGTGAACGTCACCGGCGGTGCATTATCTTTCTTCGGTTTTGCCGCTTCTTTGGTCGATTGGAGCTTACCAGCTGTTCCACTCTTAGTGGATGCATCGTCGGCAGCGGTTACATCCTTGCTGGAACCATACTTTGCCGCAATCAGGGAGGACTTTTTCAACGGTGCCGGTTTGCTTTCCTTTAATTCTGCTTCGAGCTTCTTGGACGTTTCGATCAAACGTTCCTTCTCGCGGTCACGCTCCTTTTCGCGTTCTCTCTCCCGCAATTCTCGCTCCTTCCGTCGCTCCTCTTCCTTTGCCTTGTCTCGTTCCCGTTCCTTTTCTTTATCGGCCGCTAAGCTGGAGTACCGACTGATGAAGGAGGAAACGGTTGAGCTGGGAGCTGTAGCCGCGGTTGCCGAAGTCGCCGTCGATCGCGGTGATCGGTAGCTCCCGGAAGTGAATGATGGACGGTAGCTGCTCGTGGAACTCAACGAACCGAACCGGGACGTAGTTGAAGGTTCGGTCGAGAACTAAAATGAAGGAAATAGACACAAAGAGACGTATGAGTTTTATTGATAGTGAATGACGATTAATAAGCATTAGTTGCATTTAAAGTATGACATCGTTATATTAATTTAACACATGTTTTATTCAGTCTTTTTAACAGTTTGAGGAACACTTACACTTTTGAAGACTCTTTTTCAAATCCTTAACGATGTAGGAAGTACCACTCACCATGCAAACAGAACATAGAACAGAACAACACATTGATTTATGGGAATTCCTACTAGCGCCAGCAAATAAGTCTTTGGATGCCAGCAAAACGGGTTGCATTGCTATAGCAACATGAACATCCCATCCATCAATCTTCAGCTACGCTCGCAGTCTTTGCCAGAGCCTGCATAAGCTAAATTCAGACATGTAACTGTACGGCTAGGAATAAAATGCGCCAATTCCTGGCGCCAATACGAGTGCTTGTATCCGTTCAGTTTTGGTTTATTTACGTTGGAGCGTAATCGTATACGGTAGATGCTTCTCCGACGCAAGCAGTGCCGGGTCGCGTTAACCAATCGTCACCTAGTCTACCAACAGTTGGCATCCATTTTAATCTCTTTACCAGCAGAATGTACCGTCACGCTCGGGCAAGTTGCCTCCAATTTGACGCTTGCGGGACTGTCGCGCTACGCCAGAAATAGCACGGAAGAACGCAACGACGTAAATATCGCGGGCAAGCCAACCTGTCAATCAGTGAGCGACAATACCGGCGTGTACACGGCGCGTATGCTGCAATGCCACAATGCGGCTGGCATTATCGGTGACGACAGTTGTTCGCCATTTTACAACGCACACTTACATAGAATGATGTACACAAAATTGGACATGGTTAAACAAATACATGGGACAGGCATGGGAACAGACGTTTTCCAGTGAAAAATAGTTAACACACAGTTAATTTTCGCACCAGACTTATCAGTATGCCATCTGGAGTGAGCAATTGAATCAAAACAACAATAAAAAACAGACAAAGACCGGGGTAATGGGACTTGATAACACATATAACGTACAAGATTTTTTGATTTGGAATAAGCGGAATAAGCGTAAAACACTAGGGATTGAAGTAGACAAATCAATTTTGGAAATAAACACACGCAACCATTTCGAATCGATTGGACATTACACGGACCACAACACACCGTCACAGGACATGGGAGGGTGAACTCTTTCAAATACATACTCTTGAGCTCCGATAGGAGCTTGGCAGACTAGACGATGTAGAGTACGATGATGAGCTTGCATTGTAGCTCGACGTTGACCAAGGATACTGAAACGGACCGGAACATAAGTGGATCAGTATCGTTCTTATACTTGTTACCTGTTCGTGTTCCGAAGGCTCAATTGAGTTCCTTTCGTGGTACGTGTTTGGATATCGTTGTGTTGTTATTCCAAAGGTTGTGTAGACATGTAATATCTCCCTGTTTTTTATAGTGTTTCAAAACAAGGAGCTCATAATACTGGGTTATCTTTATAAGACGCTGCTTCTTAAAGTGCATAATAAGATAAAATAAATATTATTATTTTTAACTATTTCAAGCTCTGAGATTTCTGGAATTCATGTACTTTGATTAATCGTTACTGGCAAGTTTGAATCTTACGTTCGTGGTGTACAATCCAAATAGGGTTACTGTTGGTTGAAACTAATTTAAATTAATAAAACTGTAGAAATCTACGATCGTGATTAAATACTCTGCATATCTCAGGGTTTCAGTCAGGATGACATAGGTCGTGTCATGTGAAACTTTTGCTGCTACCGCGTATACCATGGGGTCATCAAATTTAATTAAAGAATTCATCTTTAAGGACCTATGAGTCTTAGAGAACTCACAAGACTTTTGAAAGTATATTCATGATTTGTATAACTCCTTACTGAGGGTTCATACGAATGATTCTCTTCTAAAGATCCATTAAACACAATGGATTTCAATTACTCAAATACTTTTAATTTCAACACATAATTTATTTTACAGTTATGAGTGATTTTAATTTCATTTAAATACTCAACTGTCGAGTTATTGTATTCTTCAGTCAAAGATGTAAACTTTAAATGCTCAAAAACAGGTTTGTGTGAACATCAGAGAAAAACATTCCTTCCCAATCCACCAACATTCGTCAACGACTGGATTTGTCCAACAGACCGAAAACTCATGCGAAATACCATGCATCCTAATGACTGTGAAGATATATATATATATATATATATATATAGTTCGCCTTCCCAGTGTATGACCTGTTTTTCATCGCGAATGCAATTAAAAACTTTAATCATCTGCCGTGAAAACTGCACACACACATGTGCGACCGTCCAAAACTGCATCCCATCCATGGGGAATGGGCGTGAAAAAGACCCACTTTTACCACTTCGTATGCGGTTCCATCGGTATCTCGAGAGTAACAACAGTGTTTGATGTACTCTCTCGACTTCAACCGTGCCACTGGCATTGAGGTAAAGCAAAAGATAAAAAAACACCCACGTGTAAACAATACGAACGCAAAACGAAATGCTTTGCATCCATCAGCATCAGACTGTAGACACGTTTTATGAGCATCGCACTGCAATGAATGTGGCTCAGCAATGTGTGGAAGCAATGCTACGGGAAAACCGTATCCTTTGCAATTCGGCACCACAGATTGCCACATAGAGGCGGCATGGTCGAAACGCTCTACAATGTACGGTACGGACTTGGAGTAACGGTCGTTGGCGTGGAGTAACGGAGAACTCACGGTAAGAGTGTCATAAATTGCTCCGGGTTCGGGTAAGATGTTGGCACATCCCCGATGATTCATAAGTCTCATCGGCACACAGCACCGATGGGTGGCGTACATACGGGCTGTTCGCTGCTCATACAGCGAGCAAAAGGGCCCAGAATGGAAAACTGTTCTAAAATAGAACGATCGACTGACTCAGAAGCATGATGACAACGATGGTGCACCGTCCGAGGTGACTTCTCGATTCCTAATTTGTTACTCATAAATTGGGTAGGATTGGTAAGCGATTTTCCCTCGTCAGCTTGCCAGATTGGGATGGTATGACATGGCCATACCATTATTTAGGGCAAGAATAACACTAGAAAAATAAAATGTGTGTAAGTTAAGCTTTGTCTAATTTATTCCTTTAATGTTTAAAAAGGGTATGTAATGTTTGCCAATCAATTCCAATTTCTTTTGTTTTCAAGATTAAGATTAAGAGTTAAGTTAAGATTAAGAGGAGATATGCATTCATTCATTTTGTTCTTTACTGTTTTAAATTAAATTTTGTATTTTTCTTGAGTTATATTTAAATTACGATTACAATCGCTATTTTCATTTGAAATTTTATTAATTTTACTAGTTAACATCAAATATTTAAGGAGTATATTTTGAAACTACTCAAAATTTTACTTTTTTTGAATTTTACTTCAAACTTTTAAGAGTATATCTCCTCTTGAATATCGTGTGTATTTGAACCTCTTGAGTTTTCAACAACTACACTTCAATAAAAGCAAATGTTTCGTACTTACATTGTAACTTCGATATGACATTTTGCTAGCTTTCGTTTAAATCCGTATGTATTGAGGCTCGCTCGAACAACAGCAAAAGATGATGATCGCTGCTGCTATATATATTTCCTTTATTTGCTGAAAAAATTTCCTAACTGGAACACTGGCATATTTATCTCACAACACACTCAATGGAACGCGTTCTCCATGTGATTGTTATCATTTTACACAAAACACTGAGCGTAATGCTATAGTTTAAAACACCGCAATACTTCATACACTTTTCGTTGTGATTGCTTTAGCTCGAACTTTCTTGAATACATTT
Organism: Anopheles rivulorum; assembly: GCA_018908115.1. Classification (NCBI taxonomy): domain Eukaryota; kingdom Metazoa; phylum Arthropoda; class Insecta; order Diptera; family Culicidae; genus Anopheles; species Anopheles rivulorum. The sequence continues at coordinate 28,513,832 of CM032178.1, forward strand.
ACACACTTTCACTGCAGCTCGTGGCCGATTTGGTTGCTTTCTTCCACTAAACGATTGCATCAAGCACTAAACACCCATTCGTTGACTGGCTGCTGGAAGCATCGGAGCAAAGATCGACATTAGAACGGTTGCAAAACCATCACTTCACGCGAAGAAAATCCAACACGCCGCCCACTTGTTGCATCACACACTCTCGAAGGGTTTTACACTGATCGGCTACGATCGCGCTTGCTGCCATCGGCGTAATGTGCGAACACTAAGCATTAAGCCCCTGGCTTAGCACAGAACATTTCCCAACTACCAAATAATGGCACCTTATCTAACGGGAGCGTGCTAAACGGGAACACACTTCACAGAGACACGGTGGATCACCAAAGTACTTTTCGCAAACAAACCAACAACAACAACAACAACAGCAACAAGTAAGGAACTCTTACGCCTTTTCGCACCATGTGGTGTGTGCCTGGGAATGTTTTCGCAGCACGTTCACTCACACACGATCACGGCACCGTCGCAACTGCAACTGGCGTTTCACATGGCGATTGCACCGATTGCAACCATTCGCTCCCCATGGTCCGTTGCACAAAAAGGCATACAAACTCACGCACAAAAACACACACACACTTCCAGTAGCGACAACTTGCAAGCGGAAAAATTAGTTCGAACTTTTCGTTTTACACCACACCGACGCAATCCTGACATGCGTTTTCATCACGTCGTATTGGTGCAAACAGTCACAGAGCAACGCAGCGCACGCAGCACGGTCACAACCACCACCAAACGCTAGCGCGTACGCACACGCGATCGCGATCATGCAAACACATACAATGTACACACTGCTCGCTGCCGGTTTTTCGGTGTCGTGTGGACTAATTCGCTGGCGCAGTATTATTTTTAGATCCTGCCCGTACGCTGCCCGTTCCCTGTTACACTCGTGTAAAAACACCGCACACGGGACAAACGTACGTGCGAAAACGCATCAAGTAGCACACCTAACCAGCGGTCTACAAACACTACCGCTGCTAGACAAACAGGCTAATCGGAACCACGGCATGGATATACCACTGTGGCCGACTGGCCGACTGGATCGAGATAACAACCGCTGCTTTTAGTGGAAGAAGTTATCGAACAGATTCAGCTGATTAAAGCCGGGCCCGTGCTGCAGCAGCGCGTACAGATAAAGCGTGTAGATGTAGAACCAGGGCTGTAGGTGAAGCCGTTTGGCAAACAGGAAACCGCTGACGGATCGCGAGGAGCGCAGTACGGCCGCCGTACCACCGTAGAGCAGCTTCCGCACGAACGCCCCCACCAGATAGACGACCGTGACCAGAAGCAGAATGCGGCGCAAGTGTATCAAGAGTATTGCCATCACCAAACGGGCCGACCGACCGGGTCGCCACACCACACCGATACAACCTTTTTTTTTTTACGCGCAACAACACCACCACCTTTGACACGGTTCGATCGACTCCTTTCGTACACACGCTCGATTACTCGTTCGACACATTCGATGGCTGCCGTTGGTGCATCCGCGCACGCACAACACTTCGATCGTGAAATTCACGCTGACCTTTCACGCTTCTTTCTAATGCTTTCTTTCCTTTGGTTCGATTGTCGTTACGCGATCGCGTTTAATTCAATCGTTTCAAATCAAAAAAGCCTCCGAACCGGTGTGCGCCAGGACCGATTCGAAGCAAGGGCTTTGTCGATTCGATGTCGAGCGTAACCGGTTGCTCCCGGGAGAAGCGGTTCGTTGATACTGATTGGTGCCGGCAAATGGTCAACCACCTTAGCATGTCGCTGGGAACGACACACTTAATCACTCGATCGCATGTAGATCGGGAGCGGTTAGTGTGTGACAAACCTTCGCTAACGAACGAACTGATCAGTGCGCATGTCGCACCAGGACGTTCAACAGCGTTTACCACTACATGCACAACTTCTAACGGGTGACGTATCCCGTGAATGACACTAAATGACACTAACAGGCAATGAAATGTGTTTACACTTCAAACTGCGAAATGACACTGGAAAAATAATGTTATTATAGCAACAAATTATAGCATCCGTTATTTGTTTTCTACCACTATGCAACTAACCATAGAAACAAATTTAGAAAAAAAATACTTCTTTATATGCGAAGAAATTCATGCCGAATTCCGTCTGCTACGGATTGAGAATGGAAACAAAACCCACGATTAAAATAAAACAATAGACATTCCGCTTTATTGGATTGTCTCCCAGTATTCCATTACTCGTGCAAACGTTCAAGAATCCCACCAGCTCCAACCAAACATTCTTCTGCCGAGAAACCATCACGATGTGCTCGTTCTCTCGACCGGAAGACGGTAGACAGTTTTGCCTTTGGTGACTTATATTTAGCGCGTCTCAATTTCACTGCCGTATCACGGTGGCGGGCTGTTGTTTGTGTGGCAGCATTTATTGCCTACGCGTCAACCATCCCGAACCGATCACGGCCGAATTCATCCACCCCAATGGAGCAGCCGAACGGGCGTGCGGTTGTTAAATAAATAACAATTAAAGTGTCAGATTAGCGCAGGCGACGACGACGGCGACGACGCATCGTCCCATTGGTGGACGGAATCATTACCGTCGATGTGCGCTTGCCACGGAATGCACATGAAGGGAGCGCAACTTTGCGACCTAACCGTCTTCGTACTTTGGGGCTTGTTTTTGAAATCGCGGCTTTGTATCGCCGAGAACGGTGCATTTGCTTACGAACACTCGCCGACTATGCTGCCGGTCGGGACATCTTTGTGCGTGAGGAATATTTCAAGGACAGTCGTTGACGGGGAAACTATTTTTGACATCACGTGTGCGGCAACATCGGATGTGTTGGATGATCGAAAGCAATCATATTGTTCCATTTTGGGCTGTTCCTCCAAACATTCTCCAAATGCTTTCGCTGCTGCATGCCGTTGATGCAATTGCTTTTGCAAAAGTTAAACCAGTTCTTCGGTACTTTTTGATTGCTTTGGGTTTTTGATGTGGCGTTTCTGGAATGCATCCGGAACATCCGGTGGATATTCAAACTCTGCCGTGTGAGAGAACAATGTTCACTGGGATGCGATTTGATACCAACTTTATTCGTATGAAAAAGACCAGTTCCGTCATTACTTTAAACGTTGGAATATTACGCTCTACAGCTCGTCAGATCTTAGCTTGGACAATAATGTACAACTTTTTGGTATTAACACGATATAAAATATAAATAAATAATTTATATGATTAATGTAAGAAATTAGTTTCTTGGTAAGCTTTGTTACATCAGGTACTAAGTAACAGGCGCCTCCATGACACTAGGTACTAGGCGTCCCCATTGGATATAATTTCTTGTCCATTTTGATGAAAAGAAAGACGAAGAGAAAGACTAGAGCATCCTATATCATGTTGATTAATTATGAGTTTTAACCACAATTCCACGAATGCTCTTTTAATAAAAATCACGAACAGCTACTTAAGTATCTACGTTTTGAGTCTGAAAGAAAGCACTGGGCTTGAAGAAGCTATGGCGATGTTAGACGTAATATATTTGAGCTTAAAATGTTTTACCAATGACAGCACAATGAGAATGATTCATAGAATTAGTTCATGTTTAATTATTGTGTTAATATATTGTGGAATCAACTTAACAGCTTAAGTTTTTTATTTATGTGTCCAACATTTTTTCCAACATTTTTAAATTAATTGACATCAAACGTCTCATAAATTAACTATTCTTAGAAACTGTTGCAATAAACAATCCCTTACATTCAATATTGCCTCTAGCAATTCAATTTTATTCCCACCTTGTTACCGATATACTTTAGATGCGTATTAGTTAGCTTCAACAGACACCAACATGCTTTTAATTGTTAAAAATGCTACCATTTGTCCTTGTAATTATACCCCAAACAATTAATATTTTAATTGTTTGCACGATTAATGTGCACCCAGCGGCAGTAGCGCATGTAATCTATCGACCAATAAATCACTGCACATTGGTGGATAACTCGCTTCCATTTCTTTCCCTCGATCACAACTTGTCCGTTGCCATAACGAGCACGTGGTCAACACTTTAGTCACACTTATCCAACCCGCCCACCCTATCGGGTGGTTTGTTTTCCTCTGTCCGATTCAACAATCGGCTGCTTCCGGTAACAAGCTCGCTTGAGTGCGATGTTCCATTCGATGGTAGATTTGAATGGATGGGTAAATCTGGCAAACATCACTGCAGTCCATTTGCCTGCCCTGCGGCATTAAACGACCAAACGAAAATCCCAGCCAAATGCTTTGATCATGTTCTGACAGCCACTGTGCAAACGGGAGCTCAAATGCAGTCCAACAGTCCTTCCAGCAAAACTGGATGAAGCAGACGAAAGAGCAAACAGGACGGCGGTGTGAATAAATCATACGAACCCGCGGAGATACGAACGGCTTTTCGGCTGTGTTCGGTCGCGGATGGTCCTCATTTTCACGCGGCATGGCAAATCGTTACTCGATTCACTCATAAATCACTCATCGTGTTCCTGTCATATTCCACACGGCGTTCTTCGCGTAACCCAAAAAAAAAAAAAAGACAACAACAGCCGAACCATAAACATCGTTACGTCTGCTTCCGGTATTAGTGCAGTGCACGGGTGCAGCAGCCATCCGTGCCACGTGAATTGAGTTGTTTTTCTTTCCCGTGCTTCGTTGCCTTCGGTTACGATCAGCCTCCGGGAACGTCGGCTTTACCAACGCTACCTATTTGCGACCCGCAAATAACACATAATCCACTAGTTTCATGATTCATTGGGTCAGAATGCGTAGAAGTATTGCGCTTTTCCCGTTCCGCACTCGGTGTTTTTTTGGTGGCCACTGGTTGTTTACAACAACATTTCACAGCGCTTTATTGATAGTTTCATCTTTGTGGTCCTATTTTTGTGCCGAATGTAAACAAATAAATAAAACCACAGTGACAACTACCAGCACCGGCGTCCCATTATCCCAGCTGGGACAGCCTTGGAATGGGATTGCCGATTGGGGAAAAATTGACTAGAAACTGGGTCTATTGTGGGCTGCCCAGTTTCACAATGCTCATAACAAACAGTGCACGTGGTGTTT
>CM032178.1:28527237-28649454 GCA_018908115.1 Anopheles rivulorum
ATCCAACCCGCCCACCCTATCGGGTGGTTTGTTTTCCTCTGTCCGATTCAACAATCGGCTGCTTCCGGTAACAAGCTCGCTTGAGTGCGATGTTCCATTCGATGGTAGATTTGAATGGATGGGTAAATCTGGCAAACATCACTGCAGTCCATTTGCCTGCCCTGCGGCATTAAACGACCAAACGAAAATCCCAGCCAAATGCTTTGATCATGTTCTGACAGCCACTGTGCAAACGGGAGCTCAAATGCAGTCCAACAGTCCTTCCAGCAAAACTGGATGAAGCAGACGAAAGAGCAAACAGGACGGCGGTGTGAATAAATCATACGAACCCGCGGAGATACGAACGGCTTTTCGGCTGTGTTCGGTCGCGGATGGTCCTCATTTTCACGCGGCATGGCAAATCGTTACTCGATTCACTCATAAATCACTCATCGTGTTCCTGTCATATTCCACACGGCGTTCTTCGCGTAACCCAAAACAAAAAAAGACAACAACAGCCGAACCATAAACATCGTTACGTCTGCTTCCGGTATTAGTGCAGTGCACGGGTGCGCCAGCAGCTACCCGTGCCACGTGAATTGAGTTGTTTTACTTTCCCGTGCATCTTTGCCTTCGGTTGCGATCAGCCTCCGGGAACGTCGGCTTTACCAACGCTACCTATTTGCGACCCGCAAATAACACATAATCCACTAGTTTCATGATTCATTGGGTCAGAATGCGTAGAAGTATTGCGCTTTTCCCGTTCCGCACTCGGTGTTTTTTTGGTGGCCACTGGTTGTTTACAACAACATTTCACGGCGCTTTATTGATAGTTTCATCTTTGTGGTCCTATTTTGTGCCGAATGTAAACAAATAAATAAAACCACAGTGACAACTACCAGCACCGGCGTCCCATTATCCCAGCTGGGACAGCCTTGGAATGGGATTGCCGATTGGGGAAAAATTGACTGGAAACTGGGTCTATTGTGGGCTGCCCAGTTTCACAATGCTCATAACAAACAGTGCACGTGGTGTTTTTCGTACAGTGGAGTTTGCAATTTCCATATCCTATTTGCATGGTGCATGTTTTGTTTGCAATACAATTTATAAATCAAATAAACTAAAATTTGAAAAAAAAAATATTATGAAAAGGCCTTATTCAGAAATTTGATTTGTAATATGAGAGTTGAGGATTTATTTTTGATATTTAATTATATTTTTACTCAAGCCAATGATTTTTTAACTTGAGAAGCTTTATATATGAATTTCAACATTTAAAATGTGAATTGCAAAGTATGTTTTATTGCTATAAAAATTTCAACTTTTTGACCAATTTTCATCCATTTTTGGGGTAAAGAATGTTATATGTCAAATCGTCTTTGAAGTTGTCATTTACGAGCAACACGGATAATCCGACACACGGGCAAATGGCTTCCGGATAATCGGTGTTCCACTTTATATTAAGATTATCCGTATGTCAAGTTGTGCAAATCAGTTTTCGAACTGTTTTATATAAATTATAACCGACATGTAATGAAGTGATGAATGGTAAGGCTAAATGATAAGCAGTTTGTGTGATTGTATGTGCATGATTTTGAAATAATTTTTATAAACAATATCGCAACTCACATTAAACCGTACAATCACATTATTTCTAGAAAATCTTTTAAAGTGCTTATTAACATATATATTTTAATTCAAAATCTTTTAATTTCCTTAGCAAACCAAAAAACACAGTTTTCTACGTGAATAATGTTTTCGCTTATCTATATACCATGTTGTGATGCGATTTTTTTTATTTGTTTATAGAGGCTTTGAGTTGTGATGCGATTAATTCGATCCATTCGAATACGAAAGGTTTATATTTAGCAACGCTTTTACCTGATGCAACCGCAACTGTGTGTGCTTCAAATGCTACCATCCACCACTCAGCCATGATGCAACGCGGCTCCAATCGAAACGAACCACTCTCTCTCTCGCACCGGCACCAGATTTGGGTCATAATTCTTCCGCAATCGCGTCAAAGCGAAGGAACACCCGCATGCCAAAAACAAAGAAGTAAGGGCAAAAAAAAATACCTACCAGTCTACCGAAACGCGAAGGCCGGATGGCGGACACGTCCGTCACGTGTCCATGCCAGAGTTGCACGACACTTCTCACACGCAGCCACTTGCGAGTGAGCAACGTACCGCACCGAAATGTCGTATGACGCATGCTGTAAGCGTCGAGGAGGGTATCCACCAGCGCTGGTAATATTAGTACCATAGTCTGACCCACATTTTCCATTATTTTAGTCACCGTGTATCACCAACGGTTTCGTGACATGTGTAGCAAGGAAGCTAACGTAGGAAGAGCTGTGGTTTGTTTTGAGTGCACCGTTGCATGTGTGTTCGGTTCCCGGTGACATTTGGCTGATCGTGTTCAATGAATTGGTGAGAGAAAACGATAGAAAAGTGTCCCATATGTGTTGGATTTACATTCGTGTGCGTCAAGATACGGTAATAAGATCGGTCTGTTTCTTAATTCTACTGCTAGCATTAGGTCTCACGTCTCACAAAGCTGAGAACTTTCATCTTAAATCACTCGGCTCTTTATCATCAACGCTAGAAGCATTAACGTTTCTGGCACTACACAAATCATTTCCAAAGCGGGAAGTCGTCCTACAATTTGACTTTTGCAATAAAGTCAAAAAGTGTAAACTCCTACATCCAATATTTAGTTTGCTACCGGATTCCGGTCCTCATTTGCACATTGCACCCGATACCCAGCTGCAAAGCTTATCTACAACACATACACACACACCCACATAGACGACCAGCTGCAGGCTGCATAGCAGCATGGTGAAAACATACCTCCGTCGACGTAATCCGTTCATGTGTCAAGAAAATCCCACATGTCAGAACTCTGGCAAAACTTGCTTCTTAATCCTTGTGTCGACAGGGATAAATTTATACCGGGATCTTTCCTCGTTCGTTTCAAAAAAGGAATCTTTGTGATTCGTTTTGCCAGCAGTGGGTTTGGGGTGAAAACTACTTTCTGCATCTGTCTTTGCACGGCTGGAGTAGCGTTTCACTTTTTGAGGTTTTTTTTGTTACAAATTTTAATTTCTGCTTAATGTGCATACTTGGGTTGAATTTAATTTAAAGCCGTTTAGTTTTTTTGTTTTTTGTTTTTTGGGTTTGGTTTGTCGTTTCTGAAAAAGATTTCCTATATTCTTACGTAAAATTCTTAAGTTGTTCTTTTAAACGTTTAATTACACTAAACATATTGTTATGTGGAAATATTTAATATTTTGTAAATTAAATTAGAAGCAAAATAGCTATTATAAAATTGTAATTAATTCCTTCTATAATATAATATATTCCAGTGATTTTCGTGAATTCCGATAGATACCAGCAATTCTATCGATACTTTTGATATTGAATCTTTTAACTTAGAAAAGAAATAATCATTAAACTGCCCAGCTCAATTTTGTTGAATGTTTATGTACAATACAGTGTAAGCTACACACCTTTCAGAAAGGTTTCGTATATACGTACTGGTAAAATTTGATTTTTTTTCAAAAGCTAGTCCAAAAAATTGTTTTAATAAATCTTGAATATTAATTATGTTTCGCCTAAAGTTAGGCAAACCAAATGCATTGGGCATAAGAATTTACGGACAAAGCGAGCAAAGTAAGTGCTTATTAGTGTAAGTATTAGCAATTAAGGCGAATTTTGTGACAAATTATGATTACAGGCTTTCTTCTACTTATACCATCGTTCGAATTAAACGTGTGATCCATTGCTAATAAATATAACAAATAATGCACCAGTACAGTTTAAGAACAATTTTAAAATTTCGACCCTGGGTAACTTTACTTTAAAGCTATCCTATGCGATTTCTTGCTATTCAAACAAATTGTTATTGTTTATAGGAAATGTTAATTTCTGTTGCTTCCTTTATCATCTATCCATGTTTGTTAAACATCCTCTTGACGTTATGTCAGTCCTCTTACATCCTCTTGACGCAATTAGTTATATTGCCCTAAATAAGCAAATCACCTTTTTAAATGCGAATATAGCACTTTTATATTATATTTCCTATGTTGTATGCTTAATTTTAACTTCCATAGCACAGATCATAGCTATAACGTATAATTCAAACATAAATTAGCCTTGATTTTTTTTGTGTGAAATCTTTCATTCTCATTCACAAGAGCCTTGAAGCAGATTTTCCATATCAATCTGGACACATCTGCCACCCAATCTGAAACAATCGTGTTTGTTTATCGTCCTTTTGCAGCGTCCGTTCGATTCGTTGCGTGTTGAAATGAAGCCGAAAATAGAAACCACAACCTCGCCGGGCAGGACAGTGCAGCACAAAACAATGGTCTAACCTCAAAAACCAACCAAAAACCCCCAACCCGCACCAACCATCAGGCGGGGTGTGTTGTCATGTGTGCTAGACCAATTGTTTATCGTACCATCGTTATTCACGCGGCTTTTGCGTTCGAATCCAACCGACGGCACGGTGTGTTTGTTGCCCTAGCCGAATGTTGTGTTAATGAGCCAGTACTGCATTTACTTTTCCAATTGCCAGAACCAGAACGTTTTCGGATCCCACCTGTGGGATCGGGTGCGTTGTGTCGTGCGTGCGCGAGAATGCGTTTGCTGGCGGGAAACATCACGACCGAACAAACTCACGAATCACGCCAAGCGATGAGCTAATTTTGGTCCCGTGCAGTTCACCCGAGGAAACTAAATTCTGCAAAGCTTTTTTTTCTGCTTCAAAACCGTTCCTCTTTTTTTTCGTGAGTAGTTCTTTCCTTAAGGGTTGCAATGCTGAAACTCCTGACCGTGCATTTCTTCAAACACCAGTGTGGGACGTTGGGTGGCAAAGCGTGTTGCTCGCTACGTATTTCGATAGGCAAGATTTGGGAAAACGGCAAGTTAGAATGGTGAGTGAGAAATTTCCGTACACTATGCTGCGAGCGCTACCATCCGAGACGGCCGATTTATTTTTATCACACGCCACACTCCGTACCAGAGAATAAAGGAATTTATCACATAAAAACAGTGGTGAAACATTAACGAACCCACGGCATCCTAAACTGCTTCCGTGATGTTTGCTTCATTTCATTCTACACGTGGTTTCTTTATTGTCTGCAAAGGTTTTGACAACTTGGAGTTTGAATGTTAACACCAGCTCAACAAATTAAAGAACAGTACTGATATTGTTATTATTGTGAGTTTGAATTTGATTTGATTTATATTTGCCACTCACACACACGCGCGCGCGCATTTTAACAACGAAACGATCAAAACCATTACACACCACTCAAACTACCGCACATTATTAATGTGTTACAATCATACGCTTCACATGTCACCCGTTTACTGAAATGATTGTCGCGACGTTACTAGACACTCNCGCAAAACCACTACAAGCATGAGAAAGGCCCTCTCCTTCTCCTTTCCTTTTTCCTTTCTCTCCCCCCCGCCCCTCTCCCTCTTCTTCCACCCAAGAACAACCCAACCAGACAAATAGCACAGCGACGCACGCAGGAACGTCTCTAATCTGCGCAAACGCTCTGGCCGCCCGCCCGACACGGATGGAAATGCGAAATCGGGTTTTTCGAATCTGCTACAGGGAAAATGACGACGACGGCCGTACAACACACACACACACACATACGCGCGCGCTTATAGATGGTAACGGCCGGATGCGTAAACCCGACGAGGCCGTGGTGTTTCGGGGAAAATAAACCGGTTGGCCGGTTAGTAGAACACCAAACTTGCTCCGGCATTTATGAAAACCACGGCACCTAGTGTGCTTCTGACAGTCGGTTCATACGGTGTTCAGGGTGGATTGATCCTGGTTTAACTCGCTGCCTACGGTGGGGGACGTGACTCTAGTGTGTGCGTGTGTGTGTGTGTGCGCGCGTTGGTCGGTTTTTGTTTTTCTTTTCCCCGCTGGCTTCCGTTACGATTGGCCCACGCCCGTTCCCACGATTATAGCTGTTAAAAGCGAATCGAACAACCGTGTTGTGTGAACCGTCCGTGCGCTCCGTACCATCGGCATTAGATTCGGTGTGTTCCAGGGTGCCGCACTTCACTACCATCAGTACCGCAGCCGCGTGTGTACAAAGTATCGTGTCGCTAAAGAAAACGAACGAAAGTAGTAAACATGTCGTCGTCCGCCGTCACTACCAAAACGTCTAAGTACACGTACCGCTCGAGCGGTGGCGGTACTGCCGATGTAAGCATCGAGTACAGTGCTGATCTGAGCGCTCTGTCCCGGCTGGAGGTGAGTTGTTGGTTTTTTTTTTTAAGTACGAGCAACCCGGGAAATTACCGGCCGGAATCATCGACCCACCGATCGTACCCACCACAAGTACCATACTCACACTCGTCCACCGAAAAGAAGAAAGGCAAAACGGTCGTCACACCAGCAAGGAACAAACACACTAGCCTCATAAAGCATAAGTAGAACATTTCTCTACCCGTTACTCACACGCTAACACACTAAGCTAGGTTTGATGCACTACACCACATTCACACCAGCTGGAAAACAGCGTTTGTCTAGCGAACTATAAAATGTCTGCACATTGCGCTATAAATGCTGCTATAAAACGAACTCTATTTGCTACACACTACCACAGCTCACTGACACAACATTATAGGTTTTTAGTATCGCAGGCTTACAAATCCAACTTAACACCACTCAACAACCACCTTAACCAACCAATTCCAATAGTGCAAACACTCCTTTCGCGTGCTCGAACGGTGTTTTCGGAGTTGAATGGTTTGTGAAAAGAAATTGAGTGAAACGCGCTGCTGCTGAATGCCTACCGCCTACTCCATATGCTAGTATATGCTGAATGCGAATCAGATGGGGAAGAAGAGAAGAAGGAGAAGGAGGAAGGGGGGGTGAAAAACAGTGTGACCAGTGTGATGAAATTGCAAAGCAGACATCTCAAAACGCAATTGCAGCAATTCTCGAAATACCTCAATTGCATCAAACCATGCTGCCCAAGGCTGTACAATCGTGGCGGCCCATAGTGTACACCCATCCACTGGGTGCAAATGTGTTCCTGAATAAATACCCACAAAAAAAAACACCCGAAAACAAGTGCTTGTTTTGCTGGGCCCAACATCGATCTTCCTCGGGGTGGCCATATTGTGTGTCTTGAGATGCTTTTGCAAAGTGCGTACGGTTTAGTGTGATGTGCCTTGCTGAACTCATTCGCTTTTTTAGCTACCGAGACCCAAACCTGTGTTTTGCGGTGTGAGTGTGGTATGAGTGTGTGCGTGTGTGTCTGTGCGTATTTGTGTCACAATACCGTACCTGTGTGGGCGGATCGGTGGTGAAATTCTGCGCGATGAAATTCCCCTTTTGCAATAACTTGCGTGCAATGTCTTACGGCACGCTCAAACTTTCAACGGTTTTTCGTCTGATTTCAGGACAAAATTCGTCTCCTGCAGGACGATTTGGAGTCGGAACGTGGCCTTCGCCAAAGGGTAAGTTGCTGGTGGCTATACTTAGCTAGATTTATCTTGTACTAAATTATGTTCTAAAACTCCTAGTTTTCTTTTATTATTTATTATAAACAATTATTGAATAATTTAATTCTAAAAAGAGTCATATAAAATACGCAGAGTAGTTTTTATTATTAAATCACATAACCGGATGTATGAATATGACGATTTGGTATAAAGTAATATTTTTGCTTTCTGAAAAACAAAGTACATCAGTACTAATAACATACTAAGATCTTTTTAGTACAATTTTAGTACATTTGTAGATATCCCATTCCAGCTATAGAAAAATATTAAAAAATGTACACTTTAACCTTAAAGGCTTTACACCTTCTCTATTCTTCGTTTTTACACCTCACAAAACTACCCATATACTACTGGGCCAGTTGTAAAAATAGGTGCTACTGATTGAACAGCAGACACCGATCGGTTGCACCCATTCGCAAAATGGTGCGCTCTCTTTTCACACGTCAATCGCACTTCCGGCAGTGGCCATCGCTGGCCAAAGCGACCGGGCTTTGGCGGGTGTTATGCTTTACACCTCGTAGGCGGACACCTCAGGCCGATTGGTTTTTGTGTGGTTCTTTCTTTTTATTGTTTTTTTTTTGCAAATGCGCCCTGTCACGTCGGGCAAATAGTATTTGAAGTGTCGATGTACATCACTGCCATCCGCCATCACTTTGGCCCCTTCTTCTTACCCTCCTGCCCCGCCGTGGGAGGAGCATAGCGGTTCTACTAACCTTGGTGGACCAATGTCTTGAAGCCGGGGACATACCGGGTGATTGGCATGGGACCTGCAAACGGTCCTTGAGTGGCAAAGCAATTACATCATCAACCTCAGCGAACAACAGTGTGCTACCACACCTTCGTGGCGTTGATTGTTCCTCAATTTCTTACAGGCCTGGGATAAAGTTTTTGCCAGTAGTTTCTGGTCGACCAACTGTTTGGTGGATGCGAGCCGTAAAAAAAAGGGATCTCACACTCGTACTATCGCGTCCAATGTGCGATGGTTCCGTTGCGAGCGCTAAATATAGCTCCCGCTCCTGCGATCGTACGGAGAAGGTGGTTTTAGATCGTTTCATAGCAGGCGTAGATGGGTGTATGGGTGCGTTTTATGCCCTCCCGTTGGATGGATGTATGCGTAAAGCGACCCTAAACGGCAATAGAGAATATTGGCCTTTCGAAAATAGTTTTCCCTTCAACTGGCAACAGAAAATGCTAGTTTTTCGCCTGAAACCACGCGCTGAACTTGATAGCGGAGTCAGTGGCTACGCCATGTCACACTAAAGCTTTGATCGTTACGTCCCACCTTCTAAAAAAACGGCACAAACTGATAAACCAAAGTGCGTTACCGTAGTCAGACAAATCGCTAATCCAACTGTTGGGAAATCTCAGCTCGTCGCTTTAGCCATCTGCTAGAAACTCTCGCCCGTCGGCAGCCACATTCCACAGAGGGCACACAAGGCAAAGAACGCGCGTGTGCCATTGCCTTTAGCTGCATGCAAAACGTTCGACTCCTTTACCCCGAACGTGCACAGACGCTTCTTACAGTACATGAATCAGGCTCATTGCGTCGCTAGACAATAAAAATTTCACTTGCAATAAAAATGTTCATAGAACACAGGCGAGTCGTGTGCCGCTCATCAAGCGCAACGGACCGACGGTTTTCATCTTCTGTTCTTTTTTTGTTACCTTCTTTAATGCTTGTTTTCGTGCCGATGAGCAATGTTATGCGTTGTGTCTTTTTCTCTTTGTGGTGGTTTTTAAATTTTAATTAAAAATATAAACTACGCATGCTATAAACGGTACATAATTGCCGGCGATGATCATTATGACTTTTCCATGTGACATATTTGGTTGCCCTTTTTTTATTTTTCCCACATAAGCCACATCTTCCACGTATCTTTGCGGATCTGTACTGACACGTATCGCTTGTATTGCGTAGGATGGTTGGCCTTCTTGCGTTCCGAAATTTGCCGCAAAAGCAAATGCACACTCACACCGTTCGAGCATTCTACCTAGCTTGAAACGGCCAAAAATAGATCTGCTTCCAACGTTTGGTGCACAGGCTTACCTGAACTACGCCGGTTTTTCTGAGCCGAGCCGAACGTTTTGGGCCGCAAAATTATTACCACATTTTTCCGTGTCTTTTATTTCTGTTAGCAAATTTCAAACCCACAAAACTTCTCCGGACGAGCGTTTCCACACGTTCCGGGTTGCGATACGGGTTCTTGGGATCGTGATGACACCGTATATAATATCATTGTGCCATGTGTGCATATCTGATGAATACGTTCTGATATTATATAGTACGATAAACGAAATCCCTTGATTCCATGAAGTTCTGTTTCAAAGTTGTTACAATATCCATTTTAAAACAAAATAACTACAGTACCTCCAATACCTACTCAGGAACTCCTCAGTTCAGGAACACCCAATCTCTAGCACTCCTCAACTCAGGAACTCTGCCCAATATTCCTGAGATACTGACATCGAATTATATACCTAAAACATTCCACACGCAACCCTTCTAATATCGTCTATTTCTTGTGCCAGATTGAACGAGAGAAGGCCGATCTCAGCGTACAGGTGATTCAGCTGTCGGAGCGTCTCGAGGAAGCCGAGGGTGGCGCCGAGGGACAGGTAAGCGACGTCCAGCACCAATACACGGTGGAACGACTGATCTTTACCGCATTCCATCACATTTCTTCCCACAGCTGGAAATCAACCGCAAGCGCGATGCCGAACTGACCAAGCTGCGCAAACTCCTCGAGGATGTGCACCTGGAGTCCGAGGAGACTGCCCACATCCTGAAGCGCAAGCATCAGGAAATTGTCAGCGACTTCAACGAACAGCTCGAAACTTTGACCAAGTCAAAGCAAAGGTAAAACTTCCACCGATTCTGCCACCAATGTACAAAACAACAATGTGCATGATCGCCGTACCAGCAAAACATGTTACAGCTACATCGCCCCAACACTGAGCATTCGATCCGGTTGAAAAGTTGAAGCTCCCGATCCAACTTACCACCCACTCACTGCTCAGCGAGTGGCCACTGTGGCGATGTGATGATTAAGTTACGATTCGTCATTTCATTCGTACACGCCTCCCTCGCTTTACCGGCCGAGACATTTCATTCGGGCAGACATTCTTGTCGGCTTTTTCGTAACTCTTTTGCGCACGTCACGCAACACGTTCCGCTGGTATTTCGTGGCCGTGGTCGGTAATATCGAAGCGTGATCACATAACTGCCTATCGCGCTAACGCGCGACTCCCCATTTTCCATATGGGTTTTCTCACTCACTTACTCACTTCGCCTCTTGCGGCTACGACACCCCGTCGCGAGCACGCTTGGAAAATGGGGGGGTTTCATAGCGCCCGAATGCCTGAGAACTTGGACGTGGTGTTGGTGGTGGTGAATCGGTGCAATCATCATCATTCGCCCGCCTTTGGTATGTAAACAGTACGATGCGTCCCAAGAACGCCAGCGAACCGACCGAGAGCAACGTAAAAACCTGGGCAGATGACATGACAGGTTTTCGAGGCTGGCGGTCTATTTTAAGACCTAGGACCGTGCTGCTGCTCATTTATACGGGCCAAATATGTCGGGTAGGCGCACAGAAACGTTCGCGATGATCGTTCCACGCTACACGGAGCGGAGAAGTAGTTGCTCAGTCGGCTCATCTCCCACATTCATGTGCTGGTCACCTGTTGTTGCTGTTCCTTGTGTTTTTTTTTTATTGTTCGCACCTTGCGATACTTGCCGGATGCATGCAGGCGGCCATCTTGGCGCTGTAACTCACCCGATATGGATATTGGACATAGACACACACAGAAAAAGAAAAACACCCTATGACCTGTTTAGCTGACGAACGTTCGATCTTCTTGTACCTTTCACATGTTACAGAGTTGAGAAGGAAAAATCGAAACTGCAGGCAGAAATCTATGAGCTGCTGTCGCAGGTCGAAAGCATCTCGAAGGACAAGCAGATCAGCATCAAGACGATCGAGAAGCTCGAGGTCCAGGTGACGGAGCTGAACATTCGCATCGAGGAGCTGAACCGCACGATCGTCGACATCAGCTCGCACAAGACGCGCCTGTCGCAGGAGAACATCGATCTGGTCAAGTCGGTCCAGGACCTGAAGCTGAGCGTCGAAAGCATCTCGTTCTCGAAGACCCAGCTCAACTCACAGCTCGAGGAGGCGAGACGCCGCCTGGAGGAGGATGACCGCCGTCGCTCGATGCTCGAGTCCAGCCTGCACCAGGTCGAGACGGAGCTGGAATCGATCCGCCTACAGCTGGAGGAAGAGTCCGAGGCCCGCCTGGACCTGGAGCGTCAGCTCGTCAAGGCGAACGGTGAGGCCGGTACCTTCAAGTCCAAGTACGAAGCCGAATGTATGTCGCGCGTCGAGGAGGTCGAGGAGATCCGCCGCAAGTACACCGTGCGCATCACCGAGTCGGAGGAACACATTGAATCGCTGCAGGCCCGCCTCAGCAAGCTCGAGAAAGAGAAGAGCCGGCTGACGAGCGAAATCGAGGTGCTGATTATCGACCTGGAGAAGGCGAACAACGGCATCCGCGAGTACACGAAGCGCATCGAAATTCTCGAAAAGACGAACATCGAAATCAAGACGCGCCTGGAGGAAACGATTGCACTGTACGATGCGTCGCAGCGCGATCTCCGCCAGCGGACGGCCGACTTCCAGCGGTTGTCTCACGAGCTGGACAAGACCCGCGAGCAGAAGGATCAGCTCGGACGCGACAACAACAAGCTGCAGAACGAGCTGCACGAGTCCCGCAGCACCGTCACGGAGCTGACGCGCCGCCTTCACGAGTATGAAGTCGAGCTGCGTCGTCTGGAGAACGAGCGCGAGGAGTTGACCGCCGCCTACAAAGAAGCCGAGGCTGTAAGTTGAAGCACACTTAATAGGTTTTTTTTGTTGCTTATATATCAATCACGAATGCGCATTTATGTGATCACTTTCAGGGCCGCAAAGCTGAGGAGAAGCGTGCTCAGGCACTTGCTGGCGAGTACGGCCAGTTCCGCCATGACACCGAGCGTCGTCTGTTGGAGAAGGATGAAGAAATTGAAACCATTCGGTAAGTAGCACAGCTCGGCAAACCATGCTAGCAATGCCAAATGTCATGCGATGGTTTGCTTGTGCCAAGAATTTGCCATGCGAAGTTCTATCTATGGCGCTGCACTTCTGAGAGTGCTCAGCTAATAGAATTCCACGCTGTACTTTACGATTAAATATTGGTTACTGCAAACACTTCTGGGAAAGGTTTTCAGGACAGATAACACTGTAAATTGAACAAAACAATTTACTTTTCTCGAGCATCGGTCACTGTTCTACTTTGTAATTTTTAAACAATCCACTAACGAATTTTATACAAACTACCAGGCGTCTCCATCATGGTTTGAAATGGTTTGTCTTCTCTTTAATATACCATAATACCGATAAAAAATTCACGGTACCGATAAATTAGCATGCAGAAAAGACAAAACAACCTTCACATTCCATTTGGGATGCGAAAAACAAAATGCACCACCAGTGCCATTTTCTTTTGTGCCACTTTCTGCAAACGACCTTTAAACAACCGTTCGTGCGAAATTCAAACAGCCAGTGGTACACTTCTTCCTAGAACGAACCACCCATCGCACAGTTTGTTGACCGCATGCTAGCGGATGAAAAACAATTGAACGGCACCGTCCCCAGCACCGGCCAATTGCGCTGCCACACTTCAACAGCACACGGAACATTGACTGCACGAGTTGCATACGAAAATATCTCATGCCGGTGCACGTTTTCCCACCGCGCCGTACGATAATCGATTGTGTCCGTACAATACGATAGCGTATGCCACTGCTCCTGATAGTGAGTTAAACTTGCACGAACTTACACTACACACGGGTGAGTAGTGGCTAATGCACACTGCTACTACTGCAACACCGATCACCATTTCCGTACGATCACTTTTGCTCGGGCATCAATTGATCGGTTTCACTATCGCGATGGATGTTTTTTTTTCCTCTCGGTTTGCTAAACGGCTGCTACTGACCTTAGAATCAGTCGTCAAACAGTCAAGGTGAAGATCGGTTCAGTGATCCAAACAGTGTGTTGACCTTCGAAGAAAGCAATCATTATGTTCGAAATCGTGCCATTTGCCCATTAATTGTGCTCATAATCGTATCCAATCACGCTTAACATACCGTGCCAAACTTTGTGCGCCAGTTTTAATCTTCAAGGACACTCACCTGGGGTGAGAGTTTTATTGCAATTAAATCGAACCAAAGTGCCAACTGTCGCTCCCAATACGATCGCCCTCACCGATATCGATACATTTCGTGCTGATTTGTGAATTTTCCCTTAAACTTGTTTCTCGCTAACTGGAACTGGGCACGGAAATTGCAAAACCGTAAATAGAATGTCATAAAACTACGCAACCGTGGTGGTGATTGAGCGTGACAGCGATACCTTCGCTTCATTGGTTACATTAAAACGGCCAACATGAGGTGACATCTGACAAATTTTACGATGTCACCGTGTCGTAAAGATCTGAGAGTTATTAACGTCATCGCGTTAAAATGTAATGCCCAAGCGTTGTGAAATGAAATGGAAACTATTTGACGGTCATATGATCGGATTTTGCATCAAAATTGGTTTTAATTACCATTTGTTTGAATTAATCTTTTAATGTCAATTTGAGAGCAAGGAAATTAATTAAAACCTCATTACTAAAATATGTTCCTATTTTTCCACCCGTTTTTCGTTCATTTGCTGGATAACATCTTATTTTCTCCACTGAAATAATTATCGCATGTTATTTCGATTTCTCGTGCATCGTGCATCAAAAACCACCAAACATGCGAGTCACGCGTTTCAACCTCGCTAATATTTCATAATGAACCGCGTTCGGAACGTGTTCGCCATAAAACTCAGCACACACACACACACATCGTCGTGTAATTGCTCAATTAATTTACTGCGAAAACATGGCAGCAAACCGTTCAAATGTGTTTGAGTGTGTGTACGTGTGTGTGTGTGTCTATGAGTTCTTCCTCTAATTCCTCGCACATTGAAAAGGGGAACCAGGGTGGCAGCATCGGCAGCAAATACGGCCCGGCATCCTCAGTGCGTAATTCGCACACGCCGCTCTAATCATGTGCCATCATGTGCATTTCATTGTCCTTTATCATGCGCTAAAAATACACACAAATCATTTGTTCTATTTCGAAAAGGTCTCAATGTTGTTTTGGTTTTGTTCGTTTTTTTTTTTTATTTTCTTGTGTGCTTTCCGTCACGTCATTTGGTTGGTTGCTTATCTTTTTCTTTCCCCATTTGTGGCTGTAGCATAGACCGTTTACAGTACGGTGGCATAACAACAAGGAAACGAGGGGAAACGGCTGATAGAGCAACATTGTGTGCGTGCACTTGTGTGTGTGTGTGTGTGCGTGTTTGTGTTTGTGAAGGGAAAAAAGGCAAACAGAAAAATTGCTCGAAATTAATAAGGAAGCACGTCGGCAAAACATCTGCTGCGAGTGTGTATTTGTGTGAAGGATTAAAGTCATCGAAATATTGGGAGGTCGGAAACGATCGATCTGTAATACATAAAGCAAAAGCTGTTCGTCGTTCTCTCTCTCTCTCTCTCTCTCTCTCTCTCTCTCTTTCGCTCTCTCACATACTCTCTCTCGCTCTCTCTGTATTTGCGTGTGTGTGTGTGTGTGTGTACGAGTTCCTTCTCCGTTCACGCTCACGCTTTCCCTCACTGCGTGAGCTGCCACAGGCTCCTTCGCCGAGATGGCACCACTGTTTGCGTTGGACAACCGGTGCGAACGACGCGAACGGCTTATCCCCACCCAGATCTACCAGAACAACTACGGGCACGCGATGCACTACTACCAGCCCATGATCGACTATCTCGATGCGAAGTGTGCGAACGGGGAAGAGTCACCAATGCCCGATCCGCGCTGCCCGTACCTGCCGTACACGGAGGAACGCGGCCTGAACCGCTATCACACCGGCTACTTCCACTTCCGACCGTACAGCGACCGGGAGGTCGTCCGCCTATCGGAGGCAGCCGTTGACACGGCGGTACGGTACCTACCCGACTACCGATTCGATATAAAGCGCTCGGTGCTCAGTGTGACCGCGACTGCCGACGCAGCAAGGCTCAAGAAGCACGTACCCGCGGACAGTGTGATCGAACGCTACCAGCGTAAAGTGGCCGAACGGAACGCACAGGACGCAGCAGACGCACGGCACAACAGGATGGCGTTGATCAAGCGCACCCAGTTCTATGGTGATTTGAAAAGCTCGGACGACATCTCGCCGGAGCTGAAGCGAGCGATCAAGGGCAAATCGGCCGACCAGATCAAGAACATCCTGCTGAATGAGTCGCGCCGTACGCGCGAGTCGGAGGAACGGTCGGTGAACCAGGTTAGCAGCCGGTACAGCTCGTCCGTGTCCCGTCAGCAGGTGGGCAGCCGTGCCAACAGCGAGGTGCGCTACATTGTCAAACGCTCTACCAGCACGGTCGATGTGGGCCAGGCCGCCGAGGAAGCATCCACGCAGTACAAGGCTGTGCACACCTCCGTCGATAATGTGCGCCGGGAGATTAAGAACTTTGCCGTGAAGACGCANGTCGCGCCGTACGCGCGAGTCGGAGGAACGGTCGGTGAACCAGGTTAGCAGCCGGTACAGCTCGTCCGTGTCCCGTCAGCAGGTGGGCAGCCGTGCCAACAGCGAGGTGCGCTACATTGTCAAACGCTCTACCAGCACGGTCGATGTGGGCCAGGCCGCCGAGGAAGCATCCACGCAGTACAAGGCTGTGCACACCTCCGTCGATAATGTGCGCCGGGAGATTAAGAACTTTGCCGTGAAGACGCAAGAATTTCTGCACGATACCAGGTGAACTATCCCATCCACGGAACGTCACCTTCCATTCGACCAGGTGCCGCTCTCTATCATCTTGTGTGTCGAATTCTTCCCTCATGTTCAAGTTAGTGTTAGGTTGTCCAGTGTTAAGGAACTAGACGTATATACTAGTGAGAGAGTTGGGAAATAGTTATTGGAACTTCAAGATTCGCCCTATCTTTTAGCAATGTTTTGTCCTTCTTATGCCCTTCAACTCCAAACATAAACACACGCACGTACGCACAAGAGTTCCGCCCAAAGTTCCCAATATTTTCTGCTTTATCATAACTCTCCTACACAAACGAGAGATCCTGCTGTTGGTGATCGTGTTCCAGGAATTTAAAAACACATTCTTCTTTTACCCCACCAAGTAAGGTAATGTATCGACTCTCTGTGCTCGAAACTTCTATGTCATCCATCTTTTCGCCCGAACTGGTCGCCCATTACTCAAGATGCAACCGTCCAAGATGCGATTGTGCGATTGTCAGTTCGACCTCGCGTGTCGTCTGCTTTCTCGACTGACATTTTTTCTTTTTGCAAGCAATGCGAAATTTTGCTTGTACATAATTAGTATTCCTATTCCTTTTTTTTGGCGATGACCTCCCCCTTCACACACACACACCCAACGCACGTGGCCATGGGTCCATCGCTTCCTGTGCATTTATAAATCTTACCAATCGACGTGCTTCTGTCCGTGTTCTTATTGCTTGACTGTTTGGGGCAAACAGGGGTGCCCATTCATCAAGCTCGCCAACTACGTTAAGTAAGAACTTTCAGTAACAAAGTCCTGTTCGCGATGACTGAGCAGGCAGCAGAAGACTATAACGCTATAACGCTTATAAATACCGCCACCAGAATGGCCTGTTCAATGTTTTTTTCGAAGTTAAATATATATTTTTATATATATTTACATACGTTGGTCGGTTCGTTCATGAGTACTAGCGTGTGGTGAAGCGTTCGCGCAAATATTAGACAAGGGATGCCACCGGTCTGACGAATGAGCAACCACACACAAGCTCACATCCATTTTAAGGTCTATACATACCGATGGTATTAATGTTTCTTTTTTTTTTCTTCACTATTTTTGCATACCCAAAGCGTACGGGAAATGTTATTTGTGGGATCCGTAGCCTTCCCCGAGTGTCTTCCCTTCTCTCACCCACTGGTGATTTGTTCCTTACCTTGAACTGCTTTCGTTGTCTAGCCATTCCCCATACATTTTTACGTTGCGGTTGGAAGCGTTTGAGACGAACTCAAGTTTATTTATTTGTATATTACGAGTTTTTTTCTTATATTTGTTCCTTTTCTTTGTACCCTGCGTAACGCTTGCGGGTCTTGTCAACCTGCACAAGGCTTAATTTATTACATAAATACACACACTACTTACGCCTGCCGCTGACGTGTCAACGCGTGAACAAAATTGTTCACATCGGTCGTTAAGATCACAGATCTGGTAATGTGGTTGATGAGCGGAGTTGTTTGAAATTAATATTGTGCAATAGCTTTAGACGTGATGTGCAATTTTACCGTCTGAAACTCATTGCCCATGGTTTACGGTTCGCACGAATCGAGTTACGCAGAGTAAATCATGTTTATTTATTTATTAAATATAAAAAAAGAGGACAAACAAAAAGTGATTTGAAGTCTGCCGCTCATAAAACATACCGTCATCAGCTACACAGCTGCTATACCTACGCCTTATCGTAGTTGGAGGAGAATTTCATTGGGATTAGGAATTTGGGACAAATTAGAACCACAGCGCAAGGCATGCACGGCTGTCGAAACCAACAAAGAACTCATCCGAGTGTCCACCAACACTTCCACAAAAGCGACAGTTATTTAACATTTGAGTTACTGTGTCGCATCTAATAATATTCACAACGAGAAGCACATTTGGAAGACATTGCGGCACAGTGCCAAACTGAGGATACAGTTGATGGTTGTATCGTACGTGCCTCTTGGACATTCCTCTATTTGCCATTTAGAGGACATGTATGTAAGTTACAACTTATATGCATAAAAATGTTGGGATATTACATACACAATGGCAAAAGTTACTACATCCCTTCCCTTATACGATAGACGGTTGTGGTTGTGATTCACTCAATCCATTGACAGTGCTGATAGGCATGTTCTTCAATTCGCAATTAATTATAGTACTAATGCAGGTACCAAGCCACGCAATCCAAGCTCTGTCTCAGTACCGACGATGACTCACAGGTTCTAACAATACGCGGGAAATCCGCTTAATGCGTAGCTGTTTCGTTGTTGTTCGATGAGAGAGAACACACGAGACGGTGACCAATGGTGAATTTGTTGTGTTTTATTTTATTTATAACTTCTGCCTAATCTAATCTACTCACGCTAAGGATGCTAAGTGTCTCATTGCGCCAATTCGGAGGATGCTCGTGAAGCGGGTACCATCAATGAATCACCGAATGGCGCTTGTTGTATCGCACCTGTTGCGCACTTACGCATGTACTATTAAACACTTCCGTTTCCGTCTGGCCTTATCGTCCACAGCAAGCAGACCAGCATCGAAATCGAGCAGCTGAATGCACGCGTCGTCGAGGCGGAGACCAAGCTCAAGAGCGAGGTCATGCGCATCAAGAAGAAGCNTCATTGCGCCAATTCGGAGGATGCTCGTGAAGCGGGTACCATCAATGAATCACCGAATGGCGCTTGTTGTATCGCACCTGTTGCGCACTTACGCATGTACTATTAAACACTTCCGTTTCCGTCTGGCCTTATCGTCCACAGCAAGCAGACCAGCATCGAAATCGAGCAGCTGAATGCACGCGTCGTCGAGGCGGAGACCAAGCTCAAGAGCGAGGTCATGCGCATCAAGAAGAAGCTGCAGATCCAGATCACCGAGCTGGAGATGTCGCTGGATGTGGCCAACCACACCAACATCGAGCTGCAGAAGACGATCAAGAAGCAGTCGCTCCAGCTGACCGAGATGCAGGCCCACTACGAGGAGATCCAGCGCCAGCTGCAGTCGACCGTCGACCAGTACGGTATCGCTCAGCGCCGCATCCAGTCGCTCACCGGCGAGCTGGAGGAGATCCGCGTCAACTACGACTCGTCGCTGCGTGCCAAACGTCAGGTGGAGGTATCCTTCGAGGAGGCCACCACGCGCATCAACGAACTGAGCGTGGTTAACGCCAACTATGCCTCGCTCAAGGCTAAGCTGGAGACCGAACTCCAGACCCTGGCCGCCGACTACGAAGAAGTCACCCGTGAGCTGCGTGTCAGCGATGAGCGCTACCAGAAGATTCAGGTAAGATTCCATCTGAAGCTACCCGTTCTCTGACGACATCCATCAACGATGAACTTTCAACGTTTTTTTCTTCCAGGTTGAGCTTAAGCACACCGTTGAGCTGCTGCACGAGGAACAGGAAAGAATCGTCAAGATCGAAGCCATCAAGAAGTCGCTGGAGGTTGAGGTTAAGGTAAGTTGCATGCTCATCACTTCGCTAAACAGTCTCCAAAAGCCATTCCACAATGTCTCACTTGATTGGATCCCCTTTCCAGCAACTGTCCGTTCGTCTGGAGGAGGTCGAGGTGAACGCCGTGGCCGGTAGCAGACGCATCATCAACAAGCTCGAGGCCCGCCTGCGCGACATCGAGGTCGAGCTGGACGAGGAAAGACGAAAGCACGCCGAAACGATCAAGATTCTGCGCAAGAAGGAACGCTCGGTCAAGGAAGTGTACATCCAGATCGAGGAGGACCAGAAGAACATCCAGATCCTGCAGGACGCCCTGGAGAAGGCCAACCAGAAGATCGCTGCCTACAAGCGTCAGCTAACCGAACAGGTACGTGATACGGCTGTTGTGCGCTTGGCTCGCTAATGTACACGTGGCTAATGGCGTCACTCGCGTTTTGCAGGAACAATGCTCACAGCAGTGCGTCACCAAGGTTCGCCGTTTCCAGCGAGAGCTCGAAGCCGCCGAAGACCGTGCCGATGTGGCTGAGAGCAACCTGAGTATGGTCCGCGCCAAGCATCGCACGTTCGTCACCACCTCGACCGTGCCCGGTTCGCAGGTCTACCTGGTTCAGGAGACCACCCGAACCATCAACGAAACGTCCTCCTAAATGTAGCTACATCCCTTGCCATCCAGAGTGCCCTGCCGAACGTTTGGCCGAACTACCGCTTCGCTTCCCGGCCGTCGATGCCTAGGACGACGTGAGGAACAAATTTCGCAAATAGGAGGCAAAGGGGCCGGATCGTCCGGGAATCCGCACTCTGGACACAGCACGCTGCCTACCTATTATATTGGTTCATTACATTATGTTTAGCCCGATTTCCTTCGAATGTGACCTGCGTGTACGTGTTGTGTTTTTGCCAACCATTTTTGTGTCCTTCGCTCTCGTCCTTTGCGTTTTCCTTTATCCCAACTTTTTGCGTTGTGTATAGTTGTGTTTAACATTTGCGTCTCCCGCGTTACTTTAATTTTTTTTTTTAACTACGAAACAACGTCAGATGTGGAGCAAATCAGCATAAGCATGGAAAGTTACTCGAACTTTAACCCAATTCGACCTAAAAACAAAAAAAAAACAAACAAACAAGAGCGCACGAACATCGCGTGCAACATCTCCAACAACTCACTATCAACAAAAGCTCTTTACATTAGAATGCGATTAAATCTTAACGAATGCGTGTTTTTGTTTGTGCGTACATGAGCTCGGTTAGTATGTGCTGTACAAGTCGTTGCTGCTCTGAAGAAATGTGGATACTCTAACCCGATCAACCAGGGTGTTAAGACGAGCTCTGCCGAGCTAAGTCTTGTTGTTGAAGGCCAAATACGGTGGAGCAAACGGTCAATACGAACAACAAACAAAACAAACAGAAACGCTAAAGCAATGCAGCACACAACACCGCTTGTAAAGGAAAGAATAAAGTTTACTGATAAAAAATATCTTACCAAAAACAACAATATCACCTGGTAACTGACATCGAGTTTTATCGCTAGTAGACGAATTGTTTAAAAATAACAGCAACAACAAAAACAACAAGGTATTCAAAAGGCATAGCGCACACACCATTGCGT
Organism: Anopheles rivulorum; assembly: GCA_018908115.1. Taxonomy (NCBI): domain Eukaryota; kingdom Metazoa; phylum Arthropoda; class Insecta; order Diptera; family Culicidae; genus Anopheles; species Anopheles rivulorum. The sequence goes on from CM032178.1 coordinate 28,548,707, forward strand.
ACGAATGGATTGATGATTTTTTTTTACCCGTATATATTGTACGATAAAGATTTATATTAATAAACCAACAAAACAAATCACTTTACTAGCTCTTGGTTAACCTGGAACTGTATGCTCGATCTTGCGTATACAAATGCACTCGATGCAGTTTAAGGCAAAGGGTGCTTGTACATTGATTGGTTTAGCTCTTAATTTGTGCTGTTTTCCACATGCATCCAGGCACACATTTGTTCCAATGATGTTTTGTGTTTGTCGAAAGCATCTTTTAGTGCTGTCCATAATTGGTGTTATTTTAAGGATTTTGTAACAATTCCAAAAACTCGACAATTTATTTAAACGTTGTTTGCCATTACTGAATGCCCGCCCAAAGCGTGGACGCTAAAAAAGTGAAGAGCATTTGAAAATTACTTACGGTTTATTAACACGTCTTCGAACATCAAATAGTGTGCGTTTGCCGATGCCTTTAAGTAATTTAATGGCCATTTCTGGTCTTTATACATTGATCTGTTAGTGAGCGTTGGCTGTAACTACAAGTGAGGTTTTCATTTTTTTTCTCAGAGTTCTTTATCTTTGGCTTCATGATATGAAAAAAGCTGTAAAATAAGTTTCATGACTTTCGACCAGCGCATTGAAAACTATGGGAGAGCTTTGAATCTTCCAACAGACTTTTCCAGTTAACTCGTATAAAACTGCAACACAACTTGAGAAATATTAACGCAACATATCAACACAAAACTATGAACAATTACTTGATAAACTATGGAACTCATAAAATTATAAACTCATGAAAATTATTCCAACAGCGTGCGAGTATCGACTGTGTAGTCCTTCAAACCGCCCATGGTCGACACCCGTTATCATCCCATCCGTTACCTCGAGCTATCGTACAGACGCATCTACAACATCACTCCATCTCAGTTTGGGCCTTATACGCCTCGTGTGTCATTCTAATGATATGGCTAACTCACTGGAGCCTGGCCAATCTAATTTGATGAATAGAATGATGATGAATGAATTTGATGAAAATTATTTGGAACATTTTCCTCTCGATCGACTTACTAGAGCCTCGCCAATCTAATTCAGCTTCGGTCGTCGTGCCAGGTGTTTTGAGTAAAGAAGGTTCATCCGATTGGGGAGAGGATTGGCTGATTGTCAACACCCTAGCTCATCAGCATAAATGTCGTTGCCGATGGTGACCTTTGACCCAAGATGGGTATTGCGAACGCAACTTGTCCGCTCTTCAACAACCACGAATTGTAACCGTTGTTATAACACGTTCGATAAACATCTATATTTTGGCACTTTATCGAATAACAGAGATTAATGTTCACGAATGTTTAAATAAAAACGCAGTCTTCCTTTCGCGGATTAGTGTTTTAAAAAGAGAGCGAGTTTGCCCTAAGAGCGTCTTTATATTGCCTCTTTCCTACGATCGCCGTTGGATCAACCAGTGTCAAAAACTATCCGAATGTCACGCTGACAGTCAAGATTACTATCTGTGTTTACATCGTATGCTGTCAAAATTGTTTTGGTCCCTGCTATAAAGTAAGATTATTTCTACACGGTTCGTCGGTACGGTTACGCAGTAACAATGGGAGATATTTTAGACGGCTTCAACATACAGTTATATAGTTAGGCAATATCGGGCGAAATATTGCACACTTTGGTTGAGGTTGATGGTCGCTCAGTACGTTCTTCGACACACTTGAAGTCAAACCAATTGTTTGACTACTTTCGTGAAAGAAATAACGGACAATTTTACCGCTGATCAAACATTAATAACTATCGACACAACTTCTTTTTTAGTTCACAAATCTTTGCTAATTCACAACAAATTAGGAAATACAATGATTTAATGTTCTAATACGGCCACAGGCCGTTCTAACATAGCTAAAAAACATGATTTAATGTTCCTTTCCGATATCATCTGTTTGCTTATTTAAAAAATAAGAAATGTACTCGCAACCCTTTAAAAGAAACTCGCAGGAGTATTTATTTTCATTGTAAATTTCGCATCAAAACATGGTACAATCCTATCGTGTTTATAAAACTGTGTACAAAATTCCTACAAATTCTACGATCGGCGAAGTCGCCTTTGCTAAGAAAATGTATTACTGTTGCTATAATGGCATAAACTGTTTGCTACATTATTGTACGTCCAAGTGTATGTAAACCTGTATGTATGTTAATGAATGCTTCCCTGCTGAAATGCTGCAGTATATTTGTATGTTTTTCATTATTTGTTGATGACTTCCAATGACAAAATCACGCACTGCACTAACACTTACGACTAGTTCTTGTACAAAGGGACAAGAGAAGACAGAGAGAGAGAAAAGAAACTCTTTTACAAGCTAAAGGTACGTTTCGGGCGGGGAAGTTGTTTTTTGCTCACTTTTGCTAATGTTAATTTGATATTTTATTTGATTCACTTTCTTCCTTCGCTTCTCTTTTGCGCTACTTTCAACTTTTACTGCTAATTTAATCTCACACTCTACGGACGACTAAGGCTACTTCGAGGGATGAACCACAAACACAGATACACATACAAATACATACAAACACACTTACTAATTAGGCACACGGGGCACACGGAAAACAGTGGGACAGTCGGTAGTATAATTGTAAGCTAAACCGATATCTGAAGCGACTAATGAAAACGTCGCCTGAACGTAATGTTATGTTTCTAGCAACTAATTTGTTCACTCGCTACGTTAAATGACTCGCTACTCCTTTCTGGGGCGTCTAAAACGGTGCTTGCGCACTTATTTTACCATTAACCATTAGAATGTAATCAGCAGTGTCTTAGTGTAAACTGTAATGAGTAAAAATGCAGGTCCACCTGCGGAAAGTATTTCACGTTGCTTTTAAATGAGTATTTGGACTGGATTGGTCGAAAACGTTTCAATAAATACAATTGCATAGACACGCTTTCAACGGTTCTAAACCACTAAACATAAATATACTACCAGAGCATCACCTGTTAGCATTGTTTCTCGCTCACAGTTGGAATGTTTTGTTTCTGTTCCAAACTTCGCTCCAAAAAAAAAAGATGTCTCTAAAGAACTAACACCCTATCAAGCTATCAAACATAGTCTGACGCACTGATCGTCCCTTCCGGCAGCGTTTCGGAATGTTTCTCTATCGTCAGCAGGTTGTTCGTTTCGTTCAGGAAGTGGCTTTGGACGTTATGGTTTTTGTGGGGCGATGACATCTCCTTCAGGTCGACAATCTCGTACGGACGCTCGTCTTCATCCTCACCGCCAGCCATGTTGGCATTGTTGAGCAGTCCCGAGTAGTACGCACTGCCGGATCCGCTAGCACCACCGCTAGCGCTATGTGAGCCGGTCGGTATTGCTGGCAGCGGGCAGTTCATTATTAGAATGTCGTTGTCTGTACCCTGAAAGAAAGTGTCTGCCTTTAAACCATTGCCATTTGCACCACAATTCGAGCTACCTTTGTCTGTACCAGTCAACGAAACAAAAAAAACACTAAAACTGCAACATTGCAAAAGCAAACTTACTCACATGTTGTACGGAGCCGGATTTGTAGGAGGTAGTTTCGGAGGGACCTATCTCGTTGCCCACTTCCGCGTAGGACGCCTCATCGATCTGCACCGGATTGTAATTATTGTCGTCCATGTGCGTGTAATGGTTCTCCACCGGCAGCGTGTGGGAGTTCACTAGCTGATCCGGCGTGGACAGATTCTTGCGACTGCTGAACCATGTCCACAGGCCGGAATTTGTACTACGAGGGCTACAAGACCCATTGGTCGAGTTTTTCGATGTTTGGTTATCAAAATTCAACCCGCTGGTATCCTTTGTACTGCTGGAATCGAAGCATAGCGTGCGCAGCCCATGCTGGTTGGTTCGAATCCTGGGAAAGATGCATTTATCGATTGTTTTATTAGTTTAAGTACGTTTAACAAACAGCAAGGCACTGCGAGCATTCGACATTACCTTTTACATCTAAGAAATACTATCATTATTATGGCACCGAGAAAAGCCGATGTTAGCGATACTACAATCAGCGCAAATGTCCAATTAAATTCCTTCGTGTCGGAAGATGAGAAAATTTCCTCTGCAAAAGAAACCAAGCAAAATGGTGAGTCGGTAATTGTACTAACACACTGTCTATCCCAATAAGCATACTTATCGCGCCATCCAGGGATAGTGTACCCTTGTCCTGCCATGCCCACGAACATAGGTCACAGGTGGTCAAACCGTCCGGTGCAATGGATTCCTCTAGAAAGGGTGGTCTCGGCGGTGGTGGGACAAACTTTCCATTCCAGTAGCTCTGATCGATCGTATCGATCACTTGCATTTCGTCGTCGATCATCGAACTGTTTTCTGCTTCTAAGCTCCGGGCGCTTAGAGAATTCACTTGCTTCACTGCGTTGCTGGCGGCACCATCCAGTCGGCTGCCTTCAATCGGAGAGCTGAAGATGTGTGCTGGCGTATTGAATGCAGGCTGGGAATCATGTTGCCCAATGCGGCCGGCCGATCGAGTAAACATCCTTCATGTTTGTTGATCTGCGAAAGAGAAATGAAAGCAACCAAGCAGGAGTATCAGTAAAATTGGAACTATTATACTTAAATACGTTTCTATTCCCAATTTTGAATATCATCTGAATGTAATTTCATATTATTCTAAAGCTCACAGTCTCTAATACGGCCTGGCCGTTCTAACATAAAAAAAGGTCACAGCCGATGAGCAATTATGCTAGTACTCGATATACTTAGCTAAGCAGGTTGTTTGGCTCCAAGAAGAAAGGAGTTATAAAATATAAGATCTATTAACTGTCGAAGGACTTCATTCTCATCCAACGAATTAGACCACGCTGACCACGTCATTCGAATGTCACCGAATGATCTACCTTGTAAAGTGTTCTCATGTTGTTCACGAGTACAGAGTATATTCATAGGCCCAACTGGACTATTTCATCGAGATCATTCGACCATGAGCAGATTAAAGAGCTTCCCCAGCAATGCAATAACTGTATGGCGTATGGTTATGTCATAAAAATGACACCAAACAATTCAATCAGTAAAATCACTTTTGGTCAGTCCACTACAGACACTATTGAGCTTATTAGGTTCATATCAAAATTAACTGATTCCCTTCCTTATCTGATATGTTTTGTATGTAAAATACTGTGAATCTTCCCAATTTTTAAAACAATTTTATAATATCACACTAACGTTTTACAAGTTGCAATTGCAAAGCATTGAACTATAACGAATGTCACAGCATAGACTGATACGCTTTCTGGCAACGATTTACCTCTTCTAAATGAAATTTAAGCTGTTTAAACCCTGCTCACATGCACATAAACATAAACAGCTTATACATACGTGTACCAAAAAAAACCATTCAGCGTTTAATGTAACACAAACCAAGCGTAACTCGCAACAGAGTTAAGAAACTGTAGAAGAATACGGTCATGTTCATGACACCGTCTTGCAGCGGGTCAGACACATTTCGAAAATCGATTAGTGTACCCGGTAACAGGAGAGTGCGACGGTCACAAGAATTTCCGTATTCGTTAAACAATATTCAGCACTGGGGATGGCAAAGGAAGAAGACCTACAAGGTTAAAATTAACTAATGCCATTTGCACAGTTTGAGTCATGTTTCTGACCCCAGCCAGCCCACAGCGTCAAGTTTTGGCAAGGTATGTGTGGCTCTGCTGTTTGGATATGCATGTTATTTGAGTTAATCTGCCATTTAAATTTCAATCAAACCTTTACTAACATTGAACCTGACAAATTCTTCACTTTTATTACCACAAAAAATGCATCATTGTCTCTTCAAGATACTTTTTTACAATTTCACTTTATAAGATTTAATCGATCCAGTTACATGATATCAGTGAGACGGTACAGTCAACTTCGAAGTTTCCAAAAATCCTTACTAACCAAATAGCATTAATAGCGTCAATAGTGTGTTGGAAATTGATTGAAATACTAAACCAAAACAATTTGCTACTGCTTGTGCTGTAGATGTGCTTGAATAGTCATCGACAAAATGCTCCAAAACTCAACGCATACCAGCTTTAAAGTACTCATGTAAAAATGCTTGAAAATTTCATAACCAACTGCTTTAAAATCCGTGAAAAATGTAATGGAAATTGAGGAAATGTAGCAAAGCGACAGGAGTAATTTGAAGTTATAATCAAGGTGTTTGTAATATACCAAGTGAAATTCTATGAACTTTGGCGGTCGACATTTTTGGTACATATCTGTCAAGTTTGTTATTGTTTACGTTATTTGTGGATCTCCAACATTTGTTTGGTTGTGTTTCTTTATCATATAGTGATTAAAGTTATACCAAATATGCTTTATGAGATAGGACAGCACTCGTGAACGTGAAAATTTACATCACTTGCAGCGTGTGGTTCGTGTCGTGGTGCCGTCGCCGTGAATTGTACCATGATCGGAAGTTGAACACAATATAAAGTTAGGTTATTGGCTATCGGCCATTATTATACAGAAGGATGACACGTTGCTATCTCATAATTTTTCGTAATTTGTTCTTAACTTTGGTTAATATCTATATATGCATGCTTATAATCTCACAATATCATACCTCTGTCATGTCGCGAAACGTCAAATTGCTCTAGATGACTCTACCTACTAACTATCTGTATACCTTGGTCATAATGCTAGTTGCTGTCAGTGTTACTAAGTGATGGGGTGAGATCTTTTAATGGTATCTGTTGATGGAAAACTCATCAAAATGAGCATTACAATTATTACAACACTGTTGAAACAGACAAGTAGATTCACTTGAAAACATTTTTAAAAACCTTCGGAATATCCGGCAAATCAGATAGATAATTTGAATAGCTTTTAGGTCAAATATCTGAAAACTCCTTGAACATTGGAAATTTAAAATAGCTTGCAAAATGCCATTTTTTTTTTTAAACAAACTCTCAAATAAACAAATAAAAAAGCATCAAAAAAGGACACTAAAAATGTACTTTGGATAATACAATATTAAGATCCTTGAAAACATTTAAGATAAAGCCATCAAAAACTGTGACGATATTCATCTTAGTCGAAACGGAAATAGTACATAACATATACTAATACTATTAACCCATGGCTTGTTATATTTCATTTCTTGAGAACGACATTTTACACACAATTTCTATTACACTGAAATAATTTTTTTCATGCTCAACAAAACCCTTACTACATGTACACAATCGTCCAGCGCAAAAGGGTTTTTCCCACCAATAGAGAACAGAACGACTGTACTATCCCGATTGCAATTTCACATAACCACATAAATGAAGCATTCCAATTACTCACCAACTTGCACAGTGGAGTATGGCGAACGTTGCAACAGCCCGGCCAGCCTAGCTTCCATCATAACCGTCCGGAACTCAAATCAATCTCAAGATCCACTTTCGACTATATTTGCGTAGACTACACACATTCCGAGTGTTCTTCGTTTAGCACAACAGCAATTCATGCGCACCGCTCGTCGCGCTTTTAGCCAGTCTCAGCACATTCAATCGCTTTGCAACAAGTTCATCGTCCTGTGCTGTCTATTGGGAACATGGCTTTTAACACCCTGGCCGAGCGCCATATTTGTAACGATGCGATATAAAAGAAAAAAAGGGGCGAAGGGTTAGTGGGAGGTGGCACTAGGGAGGCGAGAGAAAAAAAATGCTCAAACACTTTACAAATGACTTCATTTGCATGGTCAAACACTGATATGTCGTCGCATCGCGGCCAGCCCCGGTGGCTGAAGTACACGTCGTCACGTCACGCGTCTGTCATCGCGTTTGTCGACGTTCATCATCCGACAAAACGGTTCATCCCCGAAGGACGGAAGCCAAATGCGTCTCGGTGAGCATATTTGTGCAAACAGTATATATGCATATGGTACCCATAAACTCATCCTGCCCGTGTGCATCAGGGGGCACGGTTGTCACATTCTTCGACCCAAAGACTGAACGAAACTCACAACTACTGCGGATCGATCAGACAACGCGGAGGTAAAGCATGTTTGTTTTTATGAACAATTTGTTCGCCCATTTTATTTCTTGTTTCTTCCTGTCTCTGGAAATTATTTCACAGAAACTCATTTAAGGCCAGCAAGCAGACGCTAAACACAAAATCGGTTAGGAAACATAAATTAAGTTCCACTTTCAAGTGACGGCCAATTTTTTACACATGTCCATGTTTCGTTTGTTGCTAAAGAGTAAAACCCCACGCCGAGCAGCACCCAAAATAGAAACTCCATTAATGGACCTCTTTTCGACGTGCGACGCGTCGTCCGATAGTCATCATTGCACCGCAGGCACTATCATTGCGTCAAGGACTTTTACTTAGCGCACCGTATCTTGTGCACATCTTTATTCAAAAGACAGTAATGAGCGATCGCAAACCGCGGCGTCATACTCTCACCCGACCACTTCACATTCTCGAGTGGTGCGCCAGACTTGTGCAAAAACCATTTATGTGCATCGAGCGTGAATAAAGCGGCATTCTAATCATGCAACGGCTTATGATACCACATGATAGGCCTTCTCCATCGGGTAGAGAGAAAAAAAAAGTCCAGAAAGCATCCGCGAAAGGACCTTCCGCCCGTACTGACGAAGACGGGACGGATCCTTTACGTACCTCAAATTAAAAAAAAAAGAAAGAAGAAAGCATTCGGAACGGAAGCAACGGTTTAAAAAACCCGTAATTAAAAATTCTACCTAGCGTCTTTGATGTGCGAGGCACTCCTGTGGGAGTGCCGCCGCCAGACGGCTAGTGCTTCGCTTCGGTAGTTCACTGTACCAGCAAAAGGTAATTTGAGCACAGATGTTTTTTTTTTTTGTTTCTCTTGATTTCGAGCTTGGTTTTTGGCTTGTAGTTTTGCTGTTACAAACGCAACTAGTATTTGCTTTATTGTGAGATTTTATTATTAATTGCAAGTGAATACAATCGAACGTGTTTCGCAGAATAGTACCACAGTTTTGCGCGAGTTTTCAAGTTGAATTGTGTGCTTGTTTCTGCAGTTTTTGGTTTTTAGAGATTTCAAGTTGAGTTGAACCATGGTAAAACTCACCAGCAACAGATTAAAGTAGCAGATTTAATGATTATTGTGATTTCTAGTAACACTTTAAAGTACTAGCATCAAATCGTTAAATGTTCTCCGGAAAATTTGTACCATCGCTGGTGGCAGTTTTACACGTATTTTCTAGAAAATACTTGTGAGGTTTTCAGTACTTTTAAACGGCCACTTCAGAGCGGGGTTTTCCGAGTTTTCATAAACATTTCTATCAACTATTAAATACATTTAGTTTATTTTAACATTTTTAACAATTTTTCATGCGAGTTTATACGAGATTCTCCAATGTGATGTTTCGCTAGCAGAAAATTAAACCATCTCTGGGGACTTAGAGCATGTGATGAATTGAATGAATTATTAGGAATAAGATAGGACAACTACAGGAATTATTAGGATGAAATGAACTTCACTATAATGAATTAAACAAAATAAACTAAGACAAATTAACATTAGAAAAAAAAGTTGCAAAATGGAAGCCAAAGGTGTAAGACGTTCCACCAACAACCACGAGATCCGAACCAGTAATTAGTTAAAGCTAAGCAATGCGAGACTTAACACCATTAACCACTAAGCAACACTTAGCATTAAATTTTATACACAAAATTGATCGTTTCAGCTGTGCGTTTTTGTCTTGCATAGTTGCGTTGTGTAGATCCAACGAACCAAGCTGATTAACAAGAGAAACCTAAAAACATAAAAAAGCATACAGCATATTACGTCCTGGTTCTAGTTTTTGTAGCGTAATGTTTGCAGTACACAATATTCCACACGAAGCGAGTGTTTCATGCGCTGAGAAACATCTGGTACATGTGCAGCAATATTGCATTCTTGAAGCACTTTCGTACTTTTTCTTTTTAAATTCATCCAATCCACCAGCATTACACGCCTTCAAACATATTTTTCTACAAGCTTCCAAGAGCCATCACAAGCACAAAGCAAGGAAGTAAAAAAAACTCCGCTACGTAGAAACGGTTCTTATGCACGCATGCAATGCTTTGGCCGTGTGTTGGAGCGGCGTGGCGTGTTCAAGTGGACGGTTTATCGTCATACACTCGATCCTGCCTCTCGCACTTCAACGAAAACACTCAAATTGACTGCCAGTGCTGCATCTACCAGCAATTGCCCAGTCCGACACGATTTCAAGTGTGGATAACTGGTATGAATGGGCATTCATGTTCTACACCCCAATTCAAACCACTCGCCACGTGGAGAAACGTAACAGCGGGCACGGAAGGAACTATACTGGGCAGCTGAACATTTGCATCAATTAATAAACGCAAAGGGTTGGAAAAAACCCCTAGAAAAATGTATGATTTTGCCAATCATAGTTTTATTTATTAATTTAATTGTTTAAAATTTTTAAACATTGACCCAACATTTCTAATGCACAATCAATGGTCCCACCTTTGCAAAATAAATTATCGCTTCAGTTCATTCTGATTATTTAACTCAAGTTACACACATACACAGTTTAATCCGTTCCGTCACGCACTTTACGTGCAAATGCACGTCGGCTGGCCATAATTCCGGTTACGATGGCTGTGGGAGTCAACTGCAACACCCGCAATAATCCGATCCAGGTGTTCCTGTCCGTAGCATTTATTCATGCGGCAACAGAACCGCAGACTGGTGTGACAAATCAAGTCTGAGCTGATGCAGTCATTGAATTTCATTTCAGTTAAAACATATTTCGCTCTATTTGCGTGGTTCGTTTCTTTTTTTTTCGAAATAAACCATTTCAAAAGGACCAAAGGGCTTGAAGGAGGTTACAACAAAAAGGTCAAAAATTGTTTACTTATGGTGGTTCAAACCGGCCAAACAATTCAAATTCTTTAAATCACAAATTGTTGGGTTTAATACACTCAACCCGTAATGCATTTTTTTTAAATATAATCAATTTCATATGTAAAAACAGGCCATAGTATAATTATACGCCCACTGGTTTTGAAATATAAGAAAATATTAGAGAGAAAATAACAAGAGTTATAAATATTGATTAAAGCCTCAATTAAATGAACCTAATAAATACGCACAATATTTTCGAATACTTCTATTTGTCGATTACTATTGCCAGCTTTAGCTATAAAAAAGCTATAAAAATCATTTTACTAACAAACAACTAAACAAACAATTAATTTTGTATGCAACAAAGAGTCATAATAAGATAAATAATATTCAGTAGACAAAAAAGCCAACATACTAAAAAAGCTGACAAAATATCCAACACCAACATTCGAGTTTTCAACCAAAAGCTGAGCGTGACCTAATGTCAAAGGCTCTACGCCATATCATCGAGCCATAAAATATTCCATTTTTAGCATTTACATAGTAATAAACCTATTATAGGAATTGCCGATAGGGATGAAACACTGCCACCTTTCAGTATGGACAAATAATTTCGTCCCCTGCCATCATTGACTTGAAAAATTTATCAAAACTTCGAACAAACAACTAATCAAACAACCATTTATTTAAAGTTTTTTTTATCAAATAAGCCATGTGATAATGTTTATTCTGACTTTAACACACATTTCCATTACGCTTCAACCTACAGATGGTAGTCCAAATTATCTCTCTTCAAGGAAAAACCAACACAAAATAGGCGGTAAAGAAAATTCCACCCAATCTTGATCGTGAAACCCAGCAAAAGAGAACTAACGAAACATGTCTCTCCCAAATGTCCAGCAGAAGGCAAACAAACAAAAACTACCTCACACAAAACGGAAGAAAGAATGTCGACGGCCGGCAACAACGTCACGGATCCTTTCGACGTGTAACATTGGCAGACTACAAATTTGCTGCAAAACGTTAAGTTCATTAAGTGCGGACACAGTTGCAGGTGCACCGGTGGCACCGATTACCCAGTAAGTGGTAGCATCGTGAAGAAGATCGTGAAGAACACATCACACATCAAGATTGGTGTGTGGCCCACTGGCCACGAGATCATTCAATGTCTTTCNCTCAAACACGTCACAAACCATTTTATTCATGCACGAGATGAAAGTATAAAAGATGGAAATTGCACCGTCCAAAAATAAAAGCTGTTTCCTCCACGCTCGTGTTCATCGTGGGGTAAAGCGCACCACACAGGGCGCATGCCCCAGCTAACGCTCGACACAAAACACCGACTTCAGGTTGACCTCCCCGAATGAACTTTGTTCCACCGTGGAAGTTGCTTGCCTGCACTTAATGTTATACGGTGGTACGTAGGGTGTATCAATTGCGATTGTGTACTCAAGAAGGGTAGAACCAGTAGAATGCGTTGCACTACTTGGTGCAGTTTTGCACTGCAACCCGTTAGGGGGAAATGGATGACAAAAAGAAAGTGCAATGCCCTCCACACGGTACGGTACGATAAAGCTTCATTTCTGCTGGAAGCTTGAAGAGCGATCGAAGAAGGCGATGTGCTTGTAATTTAATTAAAGCTTCATCAAACACCACCAGCGCCGTGCTATCTGATTACAAAAGCGGATAGTTTTAGCAAAATGAATTCATTCTATTAAAACAAATGTCGAATGAAGACATGATTTGTCACGATTAAACCCTGCTGAAGTGAAGAACTAATCTGGCCAATTTTTGTTTCCCCTATCGATAAAGTTCTTATTGCAACGTACTACAGGATGATCAGTAGTCATAAATTGAGCGGCAATAGATAAGGCGTTTGCTGAATGATTCGGCTCCTTTTAGTGATTAGCTTAAAGAGAAAAAGAAATCCCAAAACCACAACCCTTTGCCGTTATCATGTGCCTTCTTCCTTCAAGCTACCCTTTCATACTTTCGTACTCGTGAAGTGTCTTCTTATCTGTGTGTCATATTTCTTTATTATTGTTTTTTTTTTCAACAAGAATAGAACTGCAAATCCACCGGCCGATTGTGTCTATCAAGCTCACAACAAAACACTTTCATTCAACGTTTTAATGGTTGACTTTGCTTACACTAATTTACACATGCGCTAAAGCTAACATAACAAAGTCCATGTGGAAGTAAGCGCAAACTGGACACATCATTAGAGGCGTTTAAGAAGGCACCATATAGATTAATAATCTTCCGGTTGATGTGAATGATTCTGTGTTAACTAAGTGTTTGAACATAACTTGAACAGAATAATATCAGTCGTATAAATAGAATCTTTTTTTAACCAATTTCATTTCAAACAGTTTACTCAATTAGGCAATTCCTGATACTTCATTACTTTATTGTAACAGGAAATTTAGTTTTGTTAATGTGTTTTTTATTAAAATACTCTGTTAATCATTTTATTTATCCTTTTAATTCCACAACAGTGTGCTAAAACAATGTTTCGCGAACGTTTTTATTTTATATGGTAGCATGGAGTCAAAACTCTCATTGCGCCAAAAATAGTAAGTGAGATGAATCCCACTCTGTGAAACAGTGAGAAGAGTGATGTTAACTATCTCTCACTCTACTCACCAGACAATATTCCGGCGTAGAGCAAACTCTCACACCTAGATGGCGCTCGGGAGCTTTTCAAATTTGAGCGTTTGCTGTTGTCGCTGTTGATTGCGCTATCGCAAATCGTGTCTATTTCAGTCTATTTCGCACATCGGGTTCTATCTCATATCGTCGATTCTATTTTAGGACGGTACTACTGCAAGTCATACCCTTTAGCAAAGAAATTTGTGTGCTGAATCGAGTCCGTTTATCATCTTTATATTCTATCGTCTGGAGCTTGCAATTCAAAGGCAAAGTCATCATTTTATAGTATAACAAGTATCTCTGTAGTAGTTTAGGGTATTAAAAATGAGTTAAAGGAGTTGAGCGTTAAAATAAAGATTGAGATCGATGTTGCTGTAGAAGGTGATTGGCCGTTGAAAGAAATACCCCGGGAAGGACCCTTAGCCAATTACAATCCTTTCCTGTTTGCAAAGACTATACAAATGACTGGAGGAATGGAGGAGAGCCTTTTCAATACAGTAAAATACAGTACTGCAAAAATCAACTCACCTAATGTAAACATTTCCATTGCAGATTTCTCCGTATCAGCTGGATCTCGTCTGATTATCATCACGGCTGGCGTCCGTCAGAAGGAGGGAGAAAGCCGTCTGGATCTGGTCCAGCGTAACACCGACATCCTGAAGGGCATCATCCCCAAGCTGGTCGCCCAAAGCCCGGACTGTATCCTGCTGGTTGTATCTAACCCGGTCGATATTCTCACCTACGTGGCGTGGAAATTGAGCGGTCTGCCCAAGAACCGTGTCATCGGATCCGGTACCAACCTCGACTCGTCCCGCTTCCGGTTCCTGATGTCGCAAAAGCTGGGCGTTGCACCGACGTCCTGCCACGGTTGGATTATTGGTGAGCACGGTGACAGCAGCGTACCGGTGTGGTCCGGTGTAAATGTGGCCGGTGTTCGGTTGGCCGAAATTAACCCGAACATCGGTACCGATGCGGACACGGAAAAGTGGGGCGAATTGCATCACGAAGTGGTGAACAGCGCCTACGAAGTGATTCGTCTCAAGGGTTACACCTCCTGGGCCATCGGTTTGAGTGTGGCCTCGCTGGCTTCGGCTATTCTGCGGAACACTTACAATGTCCATGCCGTTTCCACGTTGGTTAAGGTAAGTTTCCCACTGTAAAAGGTATATATGTTATTGTGTCTGATAATCATTACATCTGTCATACTCCGCAGGGCGAACACGGAATCGAGGACGAAGTCTACCTTTCGCTGCCATGCGTGTTGGGCCGTAATGGAGTTAGCCACGTGGTGAAACAGATTCTCACACCGGAAGAAACGAAGAAGCTGCAGGCATCGGCCACCCTGATGGCGCAGGTTCAGGGAGGAATTAAATTCTAAGCATTTCAATACGCCATAGCTAATACTAACACATTATTTATTGTCCAAACCCAAAACTGTATGTTAACCTAGCTAAGAACCATGATACACACGAGAACCAGTGGCCCTTCCTTAACAAGGAACGCAGAACGTTCTATGCACCCTGCACCGAGCATTAGAAAATAATTGTAAACAGCACGATTCGTAAATGTCCTTTTGCGTCTAAAGCACTTCCAGCGCTTTACAGCAAATAAAATGATAGAAATATAATAAAGTGGACAGTCGCCTTTCACTTGGAAGAACATGCCAACAGGAGTTAGGAGCTCACTGTAGGTACAAGAGATAAAGCCACGGTGATAGCAACAAAGCTTATCTAAACCGTCTTAGATTGACTGAAAGATACAAACGCAGGACGGGCAGCATTGTGTTGGAGCATGTGAATGTGTAGAATAATGCGTAGGTAATCGTTAGCAAATGATGTAAACTAACAATGAAAAAAAAAATACAAAACACACACCACCCTACCTCGATTAGTGTTTAGGAGTCTCACAACAATATGGTAATTCGGTTATACACATTTATTGGAAGCGAGCGTATTGGACCCGGCATCACGAACACTCACTCATTCAACAGGGCACTTTGATGCAACCCGAGATTACGAAATTGTTGAGCTCAAGGAAAGAAAAAAAAAGAATTGAAAATTAAATCCAATTTACAATTACAACTTATATTCACTTACTAGCAAATCAATTTTTGGAATCCCCCATTCGATGGACAAATTTAGCCAGCTGAAACCTATTTGAGGAATACTAAAATAAGCAGCATTATCACTACACTTGTCGTGGCGTGTTGAGGTGAAGCCTTTAGGCTAACCGATTACTTAATAAAAATGCACCTTCATGCAATGGATAGTAATATGATTGTCTTGTATAAAATCGAAACATATTTTCCTTTCTTTATCTCATGATTTACCAATTTTATGTAGGGTAAATCCTTCATAAGAACGCTAATTTATCGCCAAGAATTATCCCCAAGGTCTCGGCTATGTACGAACAAAAACCATCGCGAGTTTCCACCATTCTATTGCAAGGATATTCCAGGATATTAGAGTTCTTGGTTAAGGTACTACGGATGACATTACGACCACCTGCGTTACTGTCTTAAGCTTAACTGTCTTAAGATGTCTAGGACACACAGTCCTTTGCCACATCGACGACGTGTTATTTCTTCTACAACTTCGGATAAAGATAATCTTCGGATCTTCGGATCGAACCCGATATGCGTGAAAGGACAACGAAGCACCCACTATAATGACGAGTTCTATGAGTTGTACGATGGACTCACTATCACAGAGCAAAATAATGGGCTGATCATGTCATTCAAATGACACCGAACTGCCCAACTCATGAAATCCTTTTAGATCGCACACATGAACAGAAGAGACAGTTAGATTAAACTGAAATGGAGTGATGGCGTTAATGCGTACACGAAAAGGCCGGGATAACGAATTCCCTCAATACGGTTTGACTGACGATCTTCCTCAACATTACGAAAAGCAACATAAGTTTAATTATAGAATTTTGTTCAACTTAGTACATTTTAATTATTGTAATAAAAATATTGCTAATAAAAATATTAAATGCATATAAAATTTTATACTAAATATGTTTGTAAAAAAATTTCATAAAGAAAAAAATATCTCTATAGTATTAGCTGCTTAACGACATGTAAACACAGCTTAAGGGTAAGTTAAACATGATCGTTGTTTGTCAACGTTCAACACGTTTTACCAAAACTGCTACAGCCATTGATAAAAAATAACCATTCATGCATAGCTGTGTCGATCGCGTGTCGATACTTAGATAATGCCATTCGTCAAACGTTGCCATACAATTGTAGTGTATAGTACACATATACTAATGCAAACATATTCTACATAATAGCATAAGCAGTTTTATTAATTACATTTAATTTAACATGTTTCAACTATTTTAATTTAGAATTTTCAATAACGAATACCACAGAAACTTTTTTCATCTCACTTAAGGAGAAACTTTTCTTATGTGTAATATAAACAAATGATCAAATACTTAGCCGAACTAGTTTAGTATTTTTATTATAATGAAGTAAACTAATCTAAAATTTACAAACTTATTTAAATTGATCTATCCACTATTGGCATGAATTTCCCATCTCTGTACCATACGCACAATAGCCCATAGTGCAAGCGAAAGACACCAACACAAACGCACAATCGAGCTCACGATCGGCAGCCAGCAAAAGCACACAAAGAGACGAACGCGCGAGCGGCCCGCAGTCGAACATTTTGGTTGCGCGAGCGTAGTCTGCAACCTGCGATACGAAAACTCGTCCGTGCGTTCGAGTCTCTGCGGCGACAGCAGCAGACAGACATTGCGCGACACCGCCACGACCGCCGTCGTGCCATCGTCAACAGTGTAATTAGTTGCTTAAATGTTTGTTAATGTTACTGCTAAACGCTTGAAAAAGGGTTACTCTTGATGTGTATTGGAATTAGTGACGAATTCGTGCATGCGGAGTGATAAAGGCGCTCAACGAGCTGACCGGAGCTAAAAGTGATCTTTCTTTTTTCGTTCGTGTTGTGAAATGTTTTGGTTCGTTAAAAACCAGTTAAAATATCGCTCGATCTAGCCTTTTGCTGCCTTTTGAATGCCCACATTCTCCATTTTCAGACACGCGCACGCGTATCGCTGCAGTGACAGTGTTTGCATCCAGCGTTCTCCCCGTGTTTCCCAGTATCACTGTGGACGTGTGCAATCTTCTTAACCAGTCGACGCGCGTCTCGATTTCGGTGAAATCTTTCGCTGGGTCACAATTTCGCATAACACCCCCGAGAACGGTGGTAGTGGTGGTGCACTGGGAACGACTGTCGCCTGAATTGCAAGTGATGACAAGTGTCATTTCCGGCTGACTCCCGGAGTTGCCGCTGTGTCGGATCAACAAGCAACAGGCAACACTGTTTTAGTGCAACGTCAGTGGAAAAAGAGTGCAAATGAAAAAAAAAAAATAAAATAAAACAACGCGAGCAGGTTAAAGCGCGTGACGGTATTCCGGCCATTTAAACAGTGCCTTTACGGTCGCGTATCCATACATGTACAGCTGGGGCGCTGCTTGCGCACCTGTGTGCGTTCGTGTGGGTGAGAGAGTGAACGTGCGATCTCCGTGTGTAAGCGTTGTGTTCTGGCTCGTGATAAGTGAGTCTGTGGTGTAATGCGATCGCAGCGTACGATCGCTGCGAGATCTGCGAGACGGTTGGGCATATCATATCATTACGAACGTGTTGCGATCACGGTGCCAATGTTTGTTTGGTAACCGATCGAACACAATTCTGTGTGCGCTTTGGCGCCAGGGACACGCACATTCACCTACCGAAGCGAAAGCATTTTGCAAACACATTTCCTGCTTTTATGCCACGAAAGTACATCTTTCGACGCGGTCTGTACATTTGTACATGAAAGCGCTACACGATGTGNTACGATCGCTGCGAGATCTGCGAGACGGTTGGGCATATCATATCATTACGAACGTGTTGCGATCACGGTGCCAATGTTTGTTTGGTAACCGATCGAACACAATTCTGTGTGCGCTTTGGCGCCAGGGACACGCACATTCACCTACCGAAGCGAAAGCATTTTGCAAACACATTTCCTGCTTTTATGCCACGAAAGTACATCTTTCGACGCGGTCTGTACATTTGTACATGAAAGCGCTACACGATGTGTAGGTCACACACAGAAGTAAACAAACACAGTACGATCATGTATTGATCATCCCACTGTGAGACAAAAGATCGTAAACATATTTAGCAAAATCTAAGACCCTCTTTATCAATCAATTCTTTCTAACCACATATTGCTAAAAACATTGAATTGTCAACGTTTTGTTCAACCCTTGCAACGACACAAAAACTTTCTTTAGCACTTTCACCGACACGGCCGATCGACCGAAAAATCGTTCAACTACTACACAAGGCTAAGCTAATGGGCACACCAAATGCAAACCGGAGGCGGGGGCAATGTTTTCACAATCGGTTCGAATTTGCAAATGGGCACGTGCACGCCACTCCGGCCGCGTGTAATCCATCGGCCGCAACTCTGCGGGTGTGTATGTGTGTGCGCGGTTTTTGCTTCACATCGCCATGTGTGTTTGGTGCGATCATGATGATCAAGTCGTAATTGTCATTCCATGGCTGTACTGCCGAACCGTTTTGTTTAGCGCACATCGAAATACCACTTGCAGTTCGCTTTTTTACTATGAAAAGTTAAGACAAAAAAGGGCTTTAACAAATGTGATGCAGATCGTAACTAAAAGTCTTATGCTGTGTCAAAGAAACTGTACAACTGTGTGATGGGAATTTGCATAAACATTAATGAATTCATAATATTCTCTGTTATCAACACGATCCATAAATTTGGTGCCACAAAACACAAAATAACCTGTTTTTTGATTGCAAAACAAACTCACCAAACAACGAAATGGTTGCGAAATTCGTGCTCCACTCGCAGGATAGGATTAGGATTAGGATTAGGACTAAACCGTACTACGTATTGGAAGATGAAACAATTACCCGCCAAGAGGAACAGTACGATTCGATTCCGAAACGAGAAGGTCATTCATGACAGCTTGAAGTTGTATATTAAAAAAAAAAACGCTCAACATTACCCAATGGCTCAATGGCAACCACATGAGGATGTTGGAAAGACCTCACCATACGTTGTCGGTCCCGTCTTCGGCTCGACAACATCAGCAAAACAAACAAACAAACAAAACGGCCCTGGTAGTGTGGAACGCTACACACACACTCGGCACATTCGGCCCAGTAATCAACACCATGAGCGTTGCAATTTTTTTTTGTGTTTTCGGTGTAATCAAGCTTCGGTTTCGTGAGCACGAAATCGAAAGCAAAAGCCACGGAGCTCGCGAAGCGCTTCAAACGATGAAAGACTGCAATGCAACCGCATGCGGGAAACCCTCCAACTTGGGGAAGCCCGCCATCATTCGCCGATGGGGCCGGTGATGTTGGCGAATGATTAAATTGTGCCCCCTTCACACCCCCCCCCCTTACTTCTATATACCTCCACCACCCACCACGCTCCCTTCCAGCCCAATCCATACTTACATAAGAAAAAACACTCTTTTGCCATCAGTTTCCGGCGCCCAGCTGTAAGACAGTAGCGAAGAATCAAACATTTGTTGCTGCGAAAAACGCAACGCGGCTTAATCTTTCTGTTGGGGCAAAAAAAAAACAAAACATTGGACGTAGTGTTTTAGGAGGAGTAGCCTAATGACGGATTACTTTTTGTGCAGGATTATTGCCGGTGTTTAAAGCGCGATTCGGTTGGCAAATGCGGTAAGCAGCAAACGGAGCGAACCAAAGCCCAAAATTAGTGCGCCTTTGTTGCAGGGAGAGTAAAGTAAAGTGGTCTCAGCCACTGTTCACCGCTATTCCTTTCACTTTAATCTCAACGAGGTATCAATTTTGCGTGGGGTTTAAAAGGAACCCCTTTTTGTTGTCGCATAAGAATAAAGATACAGGGTGTTTGCGATCAAGTGTGAAAGTGGAGACTAGTTATGAATACATGTTGAAGTTGATGCAGAACCACTCCAACGTCCCGATTTTGTGTGAATTAACTGCAAACAATTGAACAGAAAGGATCGTTATAGGTATTTTCTCCCTTTTATATCTGATCTTTCAACTTGATCGTTAGTTTACTTCGGTTTTAACGTTTGTCATTTCACCAAAAACGTATGAATATGAAGATCATATATGAATATGAGACCCATACAACCTTATGAAGGTGCTCTGTGAACCTGTATAGAATGTACCAGACAATCAAGACATCGACATCGAAGCAATCATTCGATTTTGTCTGCTACGTCTGATTCTCCACCTTGAAACTGTGTACACCTTGGCAATCAGCATAGAACGAGCAGCGGATTGCTATGATATTGAACTGAGGGTTCCACACGACTACCGAATATACACAATGCAGTGTCCTTCGACCCAGTTAGTATTGTGTTTGTCTAGGATGGCCAGCTGCTTACTGGGTGCTTCCTACATTAGCCGATCAGTCGACAGAAAACGTTATCATGGTAGTGGCAGTGAGTGTAAACAAATTTTGTTGACAACCACAAAGCTTCCTCAACATGACACGTTCGTATCAGAAATCTCTGTATAGAAAAGAATAGCTCTCTATAGAATCACTTACAGCCTTCAATAGATTATGAAATGTAAAATATATTCCACTTCTACCTGTAAATGTTCCATTTCTATTTGAAAAAAATCCTCAAATTGCCCGAACTTGAAACCAATTGTTAAGCGGTTGATATTATGCGCCAGTGCTGAGTAAAATATCAACAGCACAATACTATTTGTCATTTAAATTTGTTTCTAAAGGCGAAATAAATTTCTTCAGCTGTTATCCATACTATAAATAACCCTGACAGAAGGATATTTGCAATACATCACTAATTGAGACGACATTCCGCCGAAAAGCTGCTTCTTCCTTCAACCGTAGTTTATGGCGATGTATCGAATGAATGCCTCGAATGCTGCCAATATTGTGCCAGCTTCTTCTACAACGCTCATCCCTAATTTATTCCCGATAGGGTATGCTACAGTACACATAAAAGTATGCAAATTGTATGGTAATATTTTGACGCCTGGCGCACACAACCTGTCCAACAAGCACCAGCCCGTGTGTAGGGTGTGTCTGGAACATTCGCGATTTATTCTTGTTTTTCGTTTTTTATATACGATAAATTCCTCCATATGCGTATTGACGCAACGAACCGTCGGTAATCCTTATGCAGGAACAAGAACACATAAAAACACCATTTTTCGTTTTGCCCGGTAAAGGTCAACACGATCGCGGAATTGATGTTGTTGTTGCTGTGTAGCATGTTACCCCGTCAAAAAAAAAATCACTCAAGAATCGAGGTGTATAATAATAATAAAAAAAACGCTCCACGCCTGCCCCTAAACAACACGGCTCAATCAACCGTTCAGCCCGAGGAAGAACGAATGGGCTTTCGCTCCGGTCACCGGGCTCGGGGTTTGTTGTGGATGGAATTTCCAAATCCCAACCCCCTCACAGAGCTATTCTCGCTCCCAGGGACCGTCCCAATGGGGAACTTATCGCTCCATTCCGGGTACTTTTGCTAGCACCTTACAGCACCACCGGTTTTGTTAGAAGCGAACGCGAATGATCGTTTAAAACTCGTCACTCGTCCGTTCATTACAAGTGGGATCGACCAGCGATCAACCAGCCGGCATGCGCGATGTCTTGGAAACCTGACCCGAGTCAGCCGAGTCGGGAGGGGGCCTTTTTGGATTCTCTTCTCTGCCAGTGCGCGACCTCGGAAGGCCATTCTCGGCACAGCCTGACCTCGCACCGGAGATGATGCCGATGATGCGATGTTAGTGAACGGTTTCAAGGTAACGACAGCAGCACCAGCACACCAGGGGAATGCGCTCGACTCTAAATTGGTTGCCACTTTCGGAAGGTTCAGGCCAACCGGTTCAGGGTATAATTTTCGAATACAAATACAAATACACCGCGCGTGTGCTTAACTTGATCGCTCACTAGCCCTGGTTCGTGGGGATGGTTTCACTGTACCTGAAAGCCACCACAGGCGACCACCTTCAATATCCGCACGCAACTCGCACCTGATCCTGCGAAACATTTCGCTTCCCCCAAAACCGTCTACCGAGCGAGGGTCACCCAACGCAGAATGCTAAGCGTATTCAAATAGTGTGTTTTGTTCATTTCAACCCATGTTCGGTCTGGTGCTATCGATTAAAACCGAATTTATTTGTTACCTTGCTTTGCAAACACAAAACCGTCCAGGGTCAGGGCTGCTTTATTGTGTCACGTATATGATCACTTACTCAACGTGCAAATAATAGTGCACAACAACGTGTGGCTCACAAAGTAGCTCAAGCTGACTGTCAGCACATCGATCATGATGATTTAGATGGCTACCCGTGTGCCACGCTGCACATTGCTGGTTTGGACCTGGTTTATGTCACTTTCGAAGAAAATGAATATACGGAAAACCACACAACATTCCGTAGCCTCTATGTTTGCCCATACCGGCTCGACCCGTGTTGTCCCCGTGGTTATATCAATAATGGCGTCAAACAATTCCATAATTCATAAGCTTAGATGGCACATATACACACCTTGGGTTTGTTAAGAGTGCCAGTCGCCACGGATGAAGAAATTGTAACGAAAATAGCACCAAATGCAGGTCACGATCGTGCTCTCGGTTGTTGCTGTAGGAACTGAAGTGAAGTTTGCCAAAAGCGTTAGAGTGTTAAGTGACACGCTTCAATAGACATGCGTTTTGGACAACGCATTGAGATTCATCACTCGAACAGAGATCGTAATCGATCGTAGTTTATATGTTTGCCTTAGAAAAAACCCCAATCACTAGCGAACAGAAGTCTAGAATAGTTTAGTACATTAACCCATTATCATTAACCGCCACAGTGAGACCGCTTTTTGCTAACAAACGGACTATCACGCGTTTTCGAGAAAGTTCCCAATACGATGGCCCCGACCGGCATCAAACCCGAGCAGTACATACACGACAAATAATGCAAGAAGCGTCATAGGTTCAGTGACACATGCGCACACCACCAGCATCCGGGCGAACGTTTGCAACGCACCGATGGTTGTGCGCGATATACAAATAGTTTATTTTATTGCGCAAGTGGTGCTTTTTTTTTTGCTTCTTTCCTGCGTTACGCAGCGTTATGTGGGCTCTTCCGGCTTGCTGTCACACGCGTACGTACGTTGCTTTTGTGTTGTGTCGGCTTTGCAAATTCGCACGATGGCTTTAGTTTCTACCCCGTAATGATGTGGAGTGCGATCGTTTTTAGTTGAGAGATTCGTTCGATCGGTATCGGGCTATGCAACGAAACTATTTAATGATCGATTTACTGAGCTTCTCATTCACCGTTTAAATATGTTCAACTTGCTTGTGTTTCTCACGTGCACAGGAAGTACCTGTAACAAGCTATTAAATAAGTCACTTCAACATTGTTACAATGTTTCTTACCTCATTTGTTCCATTCAGGTTACATACACGTCTCTTTATAAAAATAGAATAGAAAAAAGCCTTGCATTTCGATTGCTAGAATGATCTACTAAACATTTGGTGGGACTCGTTCAAAATCGTATACTATGAGTAGCTTCAACTCAGTAAAATTAAAATAACTTATCAAAAGAAGTATTTTATCAAACATTAAAACGAAAAAATTGATTTCAAATGAAATTTGATCAAAATATCTTGATCGGAAACTTGAACTATCTCCTATTAAAGTTCTTAGCCATTTCCTTTGCCTTTTCAGTGCTTCAAATACCAGCGATAGCAGTTCTGGAAATATTTTTGAGAGACTATTTGTCAACATTGTGCAATAGTTTCTACCTTAGTCCAATACTTGATAAACATAACCAAATGTTTATATTAAACATTTATATATTAAGTATTAAGGAACTATTAGGTAAGGATTTAAAGAATCTTCAAAAAGCTCAAAACTGTGTTCATTTAAACAAGATTAAATAAATCAAATTATAGTTTTTTAAGAACATTAAAACTCACAATATTAACAAAGGTCGAAATGAGCCCAATCGATACCATCAGCGAACAACCCCAACGATGCAATTGTTCTACCTACAAAGAGTAAAGAAGAGATGCTGGGCATCATTGTTCTAATGTCCCAAGACCGAGACCTCATTCACAGAGCCGACCCAAACACCGGAACGCTTGCCATTCATTAAAGGCAAGGCGGGAGAAAGAGTGCATCCGACCTCGGACGGTAGTTTTTGTTTGTTTGTGTTGTATTTCTCTTTTCGCGTGCTAACTTTGAAACTAAGACCACAAATCAATTGTGCGCACGCAACACAGGCAGGCAAGCCGTTGTTGTTTTTTCCACTACCAATACCTTTTTTTGCCCCTCACGAAAACACGGATGATGGTGGATCAACCTGCTGATTAATTCCATCTTTGATCACGTTAGACCCCAATCGGTTCCATTTCGACCCTACACCGATGTACCGATGTGCTTGGAGCGACGTTTGACGTTTGTAAGCACGAACCCTGCTAGCTGGGGAACGCAATACAATGGTCCATTTTAATTTCAGTTCCACCAGCGATGCTAATACCGTTACATCGTATGATCGATTACACCCATACAGACAGACCGATCCCAGCCCGGAGCAATGAAACGTGAGATTAAATGTTTTCATCACTCCACCGATTCTGCCACACGATCGATGACGATCGACACGACCCTTTTTTTCTCTTTTCGTGGGATGATGATTTGGTTTGACATTCACCCCGTACTCACCCAATACCCGGCACGGACAGGTGTTTCATAGCACATCAGCATCATGCGGTGTGATTGTGGCATAAAAGAAGAATGCAAGCTCGCAGGTAAAGAAAACGATCAGTCAGAGACTGACGAATGAGTTTTATTTGTTTGTTAATTAACCGGTTATTGGGCAGCCATTTTGCTGTCGTTTTCATTCCAAACTGATACGTGCGATGCTCTATTCGATGCGCGACGAATGGTACAGTGGCGTGGAGTGTGAAATTCTTCACTCCCGTTCTGGGCGCCCATGCCGAAGCCTTGGCTTTTAGATTTTAAATCCACTGTAACTTTATCTGTCTGTTAATTTCGGGAAGTTTCTTGACTGGTTCCAGCAAAGGTTGGCCAACAAAACCATTTTTCCACGCCCTCGTCCATTTGCGCTCGTCCAAGCGATCGTTCGCTTGGCTAGAATATTTGGCAAGATTTTTATCACGGCTAATTACCCACGTCTGACGAGACCTGGCGTCCATCGGCGAACCTCGTGGCTGGCTTTGTTGGCGTCGGTGTACAGTTGGATAGTGATTGTATAATTGCGACAGGGTTATTAATGACCCAAAGCACCCAGAGGCTATATACGTAAGCCTTGTTTACCGGCAATAGCGCTTTGTTTCTCGGCCTAATCTCGACAAATCACCTACAATACACGAGGCGTAAAATGATTTGTGGCTGGTACTACTGGACAGCTGGGAATTAGAAATGATCGCCGTGTAATGCTGCAAAAAGGAAATGATTGTAATGCATTCTTGCAAGTTACAGCACAAATGCAACCAAAATGTGTTTAGTAAATGATTTGTTGCTTGATAATTACTGAAAGTTGAAGCGGGGTATAACATTACGATTCAGTCTTGTGATTAGAATAAAATGGAACCTTACAGATGTGCTACAATTTCTTGTAACTGTCGAGGACTATCACCAGACAGAAACGGAAGATTGGATCACATTGAAATCTACATCTGAAAGTTCCTAGTAACTTGTCTGAGAGTTCAACACTAGCAAGAGAATACAAATAGGAGTTACTTTAGCTTGACCTAGAGTTAACAGTTATCGAGTGTGTCCTGCTTGAATATCTCGGTTAGTTAGCTAAAGGTTGCCAAATGGTTCGATCTCACTTATCAAGATCCACGAAAGATCGACAGTTATAGACAAGCAAGATGCCTGCAACATGTCCTCGAAAGAGCAATTTATATTCTATCTGGTGCAATATATTCTATTAAGTGCAATAAAAGAGCTCACAGACTTCCCTGACAGACAGCTGCATGGAGAATGATTTAAAGGCTCCTTAAAGGTGTACCTTCTGAATATCCTTCACTTCAAATATTGGTTGACGATCTTCACACAATATTGTTGGATACCTAGTCAGTTAATGCAAAGGTTAATGTTTCTTCGTGACAAACACTCTGAAATCTAAGAAGAGAGAAGACTTATTTCGCCTCAAATAGTTTACCTTGGCCACCTAAGTCACCTGGGCAAAAGTCAAAAGGGTCAAACCCATTGTGAAGTTGACACATTTCAATGTACCGAGGAAGCTCATCAGAAGTCTCTACGTCTATTCAATAAATGTGATAGAAGAATTGTTATCAGCCAATATATAATTAAGAGGCGAAAAATTCCATCGAAAAATTATATTTTTCGCTAAAAGCTAATTCAAATCTAATTTAAGATATAATTTCTTAAAAAATGAATTCATACAAATTACATCAACTAGTATATCACCAACTATATGAACTCACTTCCAGTGCATATGTATGTTGATCCCACTTGAACGATCTACAAATCATAACAGCGGCCACGCTTGGTTGCACAACGAACAAACCAAAACATTTGCACTATTCACCCACGGAAGTAAACCACCAACCGGATAGAACCCAATCGCAGACAATCTGTCGCCTTGACCGTTAACGGTTCTCCCTTCCTCAATCACCTTCCTCCCCAAAAACGGAACATTGGTCAGTTCATCGGCCGTCAGTAGACGAATTGCCACAAAAGCGAAATCTGTCTCCATCAGCTTCCCACGCTCAATTTTGCGCACTTTTACACTAGCCGCATAAGGAAGTGACCGTCTCGACGGCTTTCCTACTCCAACGGGGTAGTATTTTACGGCATATGTTTTTTTTTTTTGTGTGTGTTTTGGTGTCTACATCACCGGTGACATACACGTTCGTGTTTGGCACCCAAAAAGTCATCAACATCCTCTTACGAAGCTGAGGGGAGAAATTACCAGCAAATGCTTTTTTCTTCGACCATTTAAAATTCCATTTTGTTTCTTTCCTTTCAGTCTTCTTACTTTCATGTCCATATATGGACGCACCAGCTCGAAGATAACCTTTTCGCACCGCAAAAAAACAGGCAGTTTCGGGGGTAGAAATGAAAAATTAGTGCAAAAATTATACAACCAGCCGGATGAACCTCCCCATAAGCCATTCATAAGTGTTTCTCGTTCAGTGTACAAAACGAAAGAAAAACGAAGAAAATACATCATTTTGCACAGTTTATTAAACGTTTAAACGTTGTAGGTAAACGGGTAAAGAAAGTTAAATAATACCCCAAAACTGTTTGGATGCGGTTGTTCATGTGGGTGAACGAATAAGCAAAAAAAAAAGGAAAGTTTTCCATTCCAACGGCGCCAACGGCAGTGTATTTTACGTGGAACAAGTGCGATGCAAATACATCGCAAATGTGAAAATAAATAGCGCGTTCGCAATAGGAAAGGGATGATATGCACGAATCAGACCCACCATTGTGAGGATGATCATCGCCATCATCGGCAGCAGCAAACCAATACATAATTATTCAACGACACGTGACAAGTGACAAGCAAAATGTGCAAAAAATTTGCGTAAGCCGCGAAAGAGCAATGCGTGAGCAATAAGTTGAACAGAGCCCTATCCCATATATTTAGCCACATTTACGCCAGGTGATCGTACGATCGAGTTAGCATAAGGTGCATGTGTGCGCGAATGTCTGTGTGTTTGTGTGTCTGTGCTTTGTTTGGATGAATCGTGCCATCGTATTTTGTTGGGGATCGTGTCGAATTAACCTGCAACAGCTAGTCATACAACAACGTTCAACAAGTCCTTTCTTCCGAATGAAATAACACAACCAGCCCGCAATCGAGGGACGCGTGCCGTAAACCAACATGACTGTTTCGTATTCTGCGGAGGTACCGAACGGTAGCAATTTTGGCGTATTTTGGCGCATTTTATGGAAGTAAGTATTGTATCTATGCCTCACCGAGTTCGAGCGTGTTTTCGTACGTTGCTTTCGTTAAGAGATTCACCAACGGGGAACGATATTTAAATATTAATCAAACGGTTACGCTCATTGACACAAGGTTATATTTATGCTGTTCATTTTGCAACGCTTCTGCTTCGATGTCTACGTGCCTAAAATTTTACTAAAAATAGAGTTTACGCTGAAGCTGAATTTCTTGTATGAGAACACCATATAAAGTAGTATAGAAAGTGTGTACATGAAAACATTAAGTTACTTGGTTTTTTCAATTATGGTTTATGTTTTAGTTTATATTCTATAACAAAAGTTTTTGGCTCTTTGAGTATTTTTTTATCAAATTGGTCTCATTCTGTATATCTGTATATCTGTAAAAGAATGTACTTAATTGTCTAATTAAGATGAAAATCTATAATTAAAGTATTTTCCTTTCGAAGTAGTTAATGAAGAACTGGCAACAATGTCTCTCTTTGAGAACAATAGAAAATATAACATATGGCAAACCTTGAAACTCTCCCCAGGAACTACATATCTCTGTGCTACAATCGATAAGTGTTGAAACTTGAAGTTTAATATGAGAAGTTGAGTCTGAACAGGTGATATTCATGACGTTGATATATCTTTTCTGTGGAGGTCCTGTGGAGGCTTAACCAAAATCGATCAAAGTCCTACATAACATTGCTGTTCAATACTAACTAATCGATCAACATCGTAAAGGGACATGACGTGAGATTAACACATTTTCAAGCAAAAGTTCCAATAGCTTACATTCTATTTTACATAATAAGATGTCAGAAAGCTATGCTCACCTTGAATTCCGCCTAATTTGACCCAACTAGACCCCTTGGGGATTAAAACAATGTAGCTCCAAAATGCCTTTAATATTAATGATTGATCAGATGATGGATATATACAAGCTTAGCGGATGATCCTCTCTCATTTTAAGAAGGTTAAGAGACTTACACAAGACAGCGCTGACAGTTTTTGATTTGGTTTACTCATAGATAAAATTTTCTTGAATGTCATGATTTTGCTGTGGTAGTCTATCCAAATTAAACTCGGTCCAAGACAATACCTAACGTCTAATAGGTAAAATAGGAAAGTAAAAAACATTAAAGCTACTAAAAATTGTGGATTAGATATTCTGGATAATTTTACATCCATTTGGAAATATTACAATGAAAAACAATAATCAGTGATAAAAACATTGATTGCACAGTCTAGCAAAATCGTGTCATCCCTCAACAGCACCAAATGTTTAGCGACGACGAAATAAAAAAAGCAACACGAATCTACTAATAAATATCCTCGACATTCTGCCAGAATCCCTTCTCATTTCGCATGTTATCTATGCATTTACATCTTGCTGCATTCATCTTTGCAAAATGTCAAACACAATGGCATCGTAAACGGTTTACAGACATGCAAATTACACACGAGCTCCAGGCACCAGATCGCAACCTTATTGGCTGTATTGGCTGACGGTGTTTTTTTTTTGTGTTGTGTTCCCTCCCATTTAGACATCGCTCACTCACGTTTTATTAATTTAATTTTTTTAAAGCGTTTATTTCCTTTGTTTTTTTTTACTGCTTCTAACTCCCCTGGTGATTCTCACTACGATTTGATAATGCGCTCGCTCCAAGGCTAGTGGGAGGAATAATCGAAATTGCTGACGATGGCGTGATTTATCACAAGTGTATAGTGCTGATGTGGATCGAAATCGATTACTCGATTAGTTTGAAACGGTGGGTCAACCTTATGGCTGCAGTAACGCCTCTATCGAGCGAGCGTTAGTTAGTGAATGTCTCCCTGGTTCAGCTGGTTGTGCTGACCGTCGGTGTTGTTTTGCCGGAAGTTTTCCGGAACAGCTACCCGTTGTTTGAACGTGTTTTTGTGAACCAGTTAAGACGCGACCTGTTTCCTTCAACTCACCCATCGCTATCCTTGACTCTGCGGATGCCCTTCTAGGCTTTACCGGACACCTGGAAACTGATGGACAGACTGACCGACCTGTCCATCACTGGTACAGCCTTTCTTCAAGGTCACCCAGCCCAAGAGCACATAGCACATAAATGCATGTGATGCACAACAAGTCACCTACCGGTCGTAACACAGACACACTCATCCTCTAGTTTTTGTCACCCATGAAAGATCAGGTGATAATTGCGAACGTTCACACACATGTCTCGAACGATGAGGCTGGTCGAACGATCGTCGAGTGGCAGTATCAACAACCGGTTATTTACCAACCAACCAACGACTCTCCGGGGCTCTGAGTCTTCTCTAGTGAGTACCCTCGTCGCATTGTTCATGCGAATATTTTGTATTGCAATCGAACGAAAACAATTGCCGGTTGCTGGCTTTATTACTTGTTCGAGGTTGTGTCTGTTGTGTCGTGTGTAAATATTAAATTTTTAAACATTTCGAAAACAATTAAAAACAACCATTGTCGATTGTAAAATACTAAACGTGCTTTACGAACAGCATATTGTACAGAAGCAAATCTTAACACTATTTTCCAACACAAACCAATTAAAATTATACCCACCTTAATGGCGCTGATAGGTACCTGTTTTATGCCAGGATTGTGCCATGCCCTATCACTAGGTCATTGTGCAAAACCCTTCTAGTTGACCCTGGCGAAACGAAACATTGTACCCAGCAGCTCCTTGTGGTTAGCTGCACCGATCGAATTGCATCGATTTAGATGCTTTAATTTTCTATGCTCCCTTCTCTGTAAGCAATTAATCGTCTCCTTCACTACGTGACATGGCGTTTGGCCATCGATCAACGGTGCGCGGAACTTCCGCCAGGCTTGAGCAACAGGTAGCAACAAACAACAAAAACGGCAATGCTCACGAACGCCACGATTTATTGATCGTGAAACGTTGAGAAGTAATTGTCTCAAAGTAGTTGAAAAATGAGTTTAAAAAAATTGGAAGGAAAGTGATTCTTAGGAAGGAACATTCTTAGACCAGAAGAAAACAGTAGTTTTGAGGTATTCAAGTCTCAAACAGGAAGTAATTGGGCAGGGCAAGCTTACATCGATATTGATTTAAAAAACTCGAGATAAATCTGATATATGAAATACTTCATTGCTATCTCTTGTCAATTTACCTTTTTATACCATATAGTGTACTCCCTTGTAACGAGAACCTCTTTTAGGGAGTTTTTCACATAATGAATGCCGAATGTTGCATTTTTTTAACTCGATGACAAAGTTAAAACATTGAGCAAATTTAACCTCAAATATGGACTGCTCAGAAGGTGCTCACTTCAATGCCACCGGTGAACCAACCGTTAATGAACTTGTGACGAGTGTCAATAGTTCGGAGTTGCGAATTAAAAGCAATAACACCGAAGAGCTTTTAGCAAAACACGTAGAAGACCTACTCACCGAAGAACTTATGGAGTACCTGATACCAAGGAAAAAGCTTTTCCTGAGTATGATAACACAAAGTCTTAATTAATCAAAAACAATCTGAAGGTGTTGAAAGGGATGTACACACATACATTCTGCCACAAAAGTACCTGAAATTAATAAAAAAAATGTAAAAACATTTGCTTCATGATCGAAATTTCATTTGTCATCTTCAAAGAATTGCATTGAATTGAAAAGATCGCCTTCTCTTCTTGATAACCTCTATCATCTTGGACAGGCACGGAATGACAATATCAATTTTGCGCAAAGAAGTGACAGGAAACTAGGTCTGATGAATAGAAGTGGTTGTTCGATGATACTTGTGAAAAGGTTGGCCCAAACCGCGTTCACAATGTAGGCCTTGTGAGACGGTGAGACATGTTTCTTCATCGTGAAAATCGCCAAGGACACTTAGATATAAATTTCAAACCAAGAGCATCAAATTCATCTACACCTGTTTTGATGTACGCTTAATTGCTGCTTTTCGAGCGATTTCCCAACATGTCAAAACTGAGCTAATGAGCGATGGAACTTATTGTAATAGATAGCGGAACTCCTAATAATACCCAAGAGTCACAAGTTTTCTTTTCATCTTCGTGGCATAATGGAAGTTAATGTCCATCATTCTAAATACTTTGGCAAAGCATGACCAAGTTGATAATATAGTTCAGTTAGCAAATGTAAAACAGATATTAAATAGCAAATCGTCAAATAGAACCAGATATGATAACGTTCTTATCTGCCAACAACACCACAGTGAATTAGTCACTAAACATATCCCATTCTGTTTGTTTCGAGTCTCCTTTATCGTGCAGTCGTGTAGAGCAAATGTTTGTGAGCGTTTAACTACAGCAATGCACTACTGAAGTAAGCAAAGAGCAAACAGTGGCATAATGATTCATTTCATTACTACCTTACTGCTAATCCAAGATTATACACACTCATGTACCCACAATATTTCTTATATTAGTAAATTTGTCATGGGATTTAGTGTATCAACTATTAAGAACATTTATAGCAGGAATTCTAACATTTGAACCATGTATTGAAAGTTTTAAAAATGTACAGTAGACGACATTTTACTACGCTTTAAATCCAAACGCCTTTTTTTTTAACTATTATTACCTTAAAGCAACAAAAAAGTACTATACAGCATGAACAAAACAACTTCCTCCCGAAGAGGATATAGAAACGCGCTGTTGATTATTTTTAATTGCTTATTCGTGCTAATCCAACTGGTCTATGCACATTCCAACCGTGCATTGGAGATTTTTTTGCTTTCGTTGTTGTTGCGGTCATGATTGCTGCTCATTGTATTGCTCTACTTCTAGCCCCCCCCCCCCCTCCACACACACACACACAACAACAGTTGTGTTGTTTGGCAAACGTTCTAAGGTAATTTTTGCACTTGCAAACATCAACAAACCTGTGGCGAGCGTCACCCCTCAAACAATACGCAATGTCCGGAGTCCGGATGCTAGTGAGCCGTGCAATTTTAAGCCGAAATAGAATGGATGCGAAGTGAAGTGTATCGTATGGGTAGACCAACAATAAAATAAGTGTTGATTTTCTGTTGTTTATAAGCATCCAAACAATTTTAAGTCGATCGTTGCTAGTATCTGAAGCACTTTTAACGCCACATTCTTCTGTTTCTGTTACTTTCCCTCCAGATGGCGCGGTAGTGTATATAAAGCCGTGTGGCGGGAACTGTTGGCATATCTGCTA
This sequence comes from Anopheles rivulorum, assembly GCA_018908115.1. NCBI lineage: Eukaryota > Metazoa > Arthropoda > Insecta > Diptera > Culicidae > Anopheles > Anopheles rivulorum. Next base: position 28,582,364 of record CM032178.1, read on the forward strand.
GTCTACTATACACTTAATTTCACCTACCGTTACGGTCTCAGCGAGGATGGCAAAAGGTAAGTTATTGCCAGAAGTTGTTGCGGCACTCGTTCATAACGTTCTTTTGGCACCACAGAGTATTCGAAAGAATTCGTACGTACTTCGGTCAGCAGCGTGAAACGGTGCCACTATCGTTCGTGCTCGGCTTCTACGTTAGCTTGGTCGTGAAACGCTGGTGGGAACAGTACCGGATGCTACCATGGCCGGACACACTAGCGCTGTTTGTGAGCGCAGCCATCCAGGGTAATGTAAGTGATCATGCCACTTTAAGCAATTGGAAGTGTACATACCGCTACGTTTACACTAATCTTTCCCCCTTTTCCTCACGCATTCTCACGCAGGACGAAACTGGCCGGCTAATGCGACGAAACATTATGCGCTACATGGTCCTGTCGTACGTGATAACGCTGCAGAAGATTTCGCTACGCGTCAAGCGGCGATTCCCCGGCTGGCAGCATCTGGTCGATGCGGGCCTGATGCTCGAGAGTGAGCGCAAAATTTTCGAGATTATGGACGCGAAAAGCCCCATGTCCAAGTACTGGATGCCGCTGGTGTGGGCGACCAACATCATCAACCGGGCACGCAAAGATCAGCTGATCCCGTCCGACCATATCGTGCAGACGCTGCTGATGGAGCTGTCCGACATTCGGCGCCGGCTCGGTGGTTTGATCGGCTACGATACGGTGTGTGTGCCGCTCGTCTACACGCAGGTCGTGACGCTGGTGCTGTACTCGTACTTTACCGCTGCCATTATGGGTAGTCAGATGATACCGACATATGACGCTGCAACTGGTACCTACCAGGAGCTGGATGTGTTTTTCCCACTGTTCACGGTGCTGCAGTTTGTGTTCTACGTGGGATGGTTGAAGGTGGCGGAGGTGCTGATCAACCCGTTCGGCGAGGACGATGACGATATTGAGCTGAACTGGCTCATCGATCGGCACATCAAAGCATCGTACATGATCGTGGACGAGATGCATGACGAGCATCCGGAGCTGCTGAAGGATCAATACTGGGAGGAGGTCGTACCGAAGGACCTGCCGTACACGGTGGCGTCCGAGCATTACCGTCGGGAGGAACCGAAGGGTTCGGCCGAACATTACAAGGTGAAGGAGGCGGATGCCGTCTACGCCAACATCGGTGCCGTCGGTGGAAAGCGTATGATGAACGACGAGATGTACGCCGATTATGTACGTATGCCGATTGGTAACGCTCAACTTTGGGTAGCATTCTTGGTAATAGCGAGATAAATCGATTCTTCACCATACTCCACAGGAAAGCGTGGACACTCCGATGGCGGAACGACGCAAGGGATGGCTTGGGAAGGTTAGCCGGATGGGATCGGGTCGCAGCTCGTCCACCGCGTATTCGTCCGGCGGACTTTTTGCGCGCAATCGACACAACTCCGTGTACTCTAGCCCGGAAGCAGGTCTCGGACAACCGATTGTCACTGGAGCACCTGCGCCAAAGGTGAGCCTGTACGATCGATTCGTAAACCGAAAGTCTGGTCGGCATGCGAGGCAAATTATTAAGCAAAGTAAGTAAACGAACGGAACCAGTTTGCTGGAGCGCTCTCACACATTCTACGCACTTTCGCCATTAGATTCGAAGCTCAGCCTCAACGGATCGGTTATATCGAACGTACCGCAAAAAGCACGTCCCCGAATACCGACGCCGGACGTGACGAAGGAAAGCCGTGTTGCGCCGCTTGGCACAGTGACGACAAGCACCGCAAACATTGCATCTGGCGTTGCACTGATGGCAACACAGGTATGTTTAGGTTAGGTTTCCCTCGAGGTGCGATCAGTTGCATTAACATTACTCCACGCCATTTCTCTTCCAGCTGGCAAACAATCCCTCCATCTATCCGGCATCCACGGCCACCCTGAACAACAATGAAGTTCCGGTGGTCGGAACGCTGCTGCTAGCGCCGATCAAAGAGCTCGATTCCAGCTCGACGACCAACACTTTACACTCAGGCCAGTCCGCAACGGCTTCGCTGGCCAAATCTATATTGCCGACCGCGCTGAAGAGTTCTGGTACGTAACCGTTCGTAATGCGGCCCACCCTGTTCGACTGTCACTAATAGCCTGCTAACCCCTAATCTAGAGCAAACGTTTTCACGCTCCCGTCCGTACTTTGCAGTGTCCCCGTTCGGCAAGGATGGCACAAATCTGGAGCTGACGCTCACCAACTCATCGTCCCTGGGTGGATCACCGAATCCGCTCGGTGCCAACACCGTGATCGTGCTGCCGGCAACGACCACCACGGTGGCTGTGTCTGCCAACGGCACCACAGTGACGGGTACGATCCCGATCACGGCCGGACCACCGGGCCGTTCGCTTGACACTACCGACACCAGCCCCGGTGGCCGAAGTTCTGCGCTGGCAGCGGGCAGTGTCCTCGTACCGAAAACTGACGCCCTGCTGCCCATCTCACTCACGTCCCTTCCGCTGACGTTCACGGTGACGCCGGTCACGAACACGAGCAGTAACAGCACGACCACCACCACAACGACCGGTGGCACTATCATTACGGAGCTGCCGTGCGACGATGGCGAAATCAGTACGAGCGTGACGATGAGCAATGAGAAAAATCGTCCAGCACCGTCCGCCAGCAATGCGGACAGTTCTTCCTCAGCCGCATCGACACTAAGCAAGCGTAAGCCAAAGCATGGCGAGGTTTACGTTTAGCTTCATAGCCAAGCAAAGGGTAGCAACACGGAATTACACGGAGTTCCAGCGCGTAGATGCATTACACGTGAACGAGATGTGCCAATTAACTGTTTTCCTATTTCCTAAAGCACCGCAAAAACAAAAACAAAAACGACACCGCCCGTGCACAACAACGGCCGACAACTTACAATTCCCATAAAAGTGCTGTGTATTCGTTCTAGTAATCATTGATACAAAGTATTGTTTGTTTTGTAAGAATAGTAAGTTTAGCAAGTGCCGCATAGTCGATCACGATCAGCAGAGCCTAGTTATGTGTTTGCTTGTGTGTGTGTGTTTTTTTATACATATTTTAATCATTAGCTACACATTTGAAACGTGAATCCATGGTAGAATGATATGGCGGTGATGCGCTAAAAATATTCCGTCCGTGTACATACATAGCCTTGCGATAGATGCATTTTATGAATGAATTTTAACGAACTGGTACGCGTTGTTACCATGTAGAAACGGTGTAGGTTAAGCCGATTTGTTTTAGCACAGCACACTCGCGGCTCTAGCGTATTTGTTTTTTTTAATCGTCCTTATCGAACTTTTCTCTTACTGTTGCTGTACGCAGGAAGGAAGGAAAACAAATGTCGATAGTGTTAAGCATTTTCTAAGGAAGTTACTACCATCCGAGAACTTTGAATGGATATTGTATAGGGATAAAACAAATTTTAAATAAACGTGATCAATGATATTTTAACCGATGTTTCTTACTTTTACCAGGCGCATGGGAAAGAACATATCGTTCTGATCTTGTACTCACGTGGTTACATTTCCAAGAATGTTGATATATGGCAGCGCGCGATCTTCAACAGGTCTAGATCAACTACTTGATACAGCTGTTCTCCACTACGGCGCATGCTAAACAGGCTGCTGAAGAGGATCTTCCTGGTAGGGTCGTGAGTCAAGGATCTTCAACACGTGTTCCAATGCTTGTATCTTTCTGGTGTACAGGGTACCAGGGAAGCAGAACTACTCAACTATCTCGAGATCACCACCGCGTCAACTGATACTCTCCACCAATCACAGTTCAATGAACCAGATTTGTGTACATTATTTAAAACTTTTCGGTATTTCTTAACGATTTCTTCAACATTATGTGGATTCCATTAACGGACTTGTTGCATTTCAGCTGTTTAATGACCCCGGTGGCCTTGTTAGCTGTTCTATTGCTAGTTTCCTCCGTATCTTCCAGTCGTCTATCATCGAGGATCACCTTAAAAAGCTGCACATTCGGATCCTAAAAATAAAATTCAAAATGTATCATTTCCTTCTGCATATTGCTTCCATACTTACTTAAACGCAACAGAAACAGTTTTTCTTTCTCTTAACAATTCAAAACAATTCGAAACATGTTCCGGAACTTTGGTTTACGGAGGATTCACCTTCTATCGAATTCATTTTCAGTTCTATTTTCAGTAAGCTATCAATCCTCGTTCAAAATAAAAACAAAAAAAAAATAATGATAATAGTTTACATACTGCGATACTGGAACGTAGCAAACTCCATTGCAAGGTGGTAAGAGATGGTGTTATTGTTGGCTTTGTTTCATTTAACGACCAACCGCCGTACGGTTCCCTCATCCTGTGTACACCTTCCATCGATCGGTTGCATGACTTTACTGAACGTTTACTATAGGAATTACGCTGAATAAGGCAACACACTAGAGTACTCACTTCACCGTTCTAGAGCTTAACTTTCGAAACGCATCAAGGAGAACTGGAAGCAAATACACCAAATCAAATCGAACTAATCGGCATAAACCTGATCGCGTGTGCCTTGTGCCACCGAATGTTGCGTTCAACAATTTGCCGTGTTTAACTATAAATAAGAAGTGTGCTTAATCCTGCCGCTTCGCGATACTGTACCGCATCTGCAGTGAAAGTTCAGTACATCGCAAACACTACACAACACTGTGTGTGACCGGGTTCAACAACCGGGTTCCGCCGCTTCCGAAACATACATTCCCCGATTGCCGCAACTGATTGCTATTCAATAAAGATTACATATTTGTTTTGCCGATTTGTTTCGTTCGGTCTCAGCTGACACCTTGCCCGAATTACGGTTAAACATTCGGAATTACAAATGCTGCCATGCTGCTTTCCTTTCGCAACACTCTAAACACCGATCCGTTTCATCTCGTACTAGAAAGCTCGACACTTGACTGTCAAATTACCGTCTGAATCATAAGCGTTTCCCTCGAATAGTAACACCTGTTTTGCACAATACTTACACACACACACACACACATGCATACATACATATATATTCCTTCCCGTTCCACCCTGATAGTACACATCGTTACCGGTTGATACATTAAAGGTAGAACATGAAACTAAAGCACGGATTACTCAGAAGATTATCAAAGGTTTAGTTCGTTTAACATTCAGCGCATTGCGTTCACACGGGTGTTCATTGTTATCTGTTTGTTAATCTTTAACCAAAGCAGAAAAGTGATCTGCAAAACGGTATCGACGAACCGAACGATCGGCACGTATGTCACACCATTTTTGGACAGTGTACGCGGCTCACGTTGCTCAACGATCGGTGTGTGTGTGTGTTGAGCACCGCCGCGAAGTAGGAAAGATTCGCTTAATCAATCTTTACATTGGAATATATCTTTCGCACAAACAAGTTTGTACCGAAGTACCCTACTGTCCCGCAGATGATACCTAGCGCACCGGAAAACAGGGCCATGTAGCCAAAGTAGAACGCTGTTTGGAATAGTCCATACATCCTGTAAATAGAAAAGCGTAACATGAATGTAACGGATGTCGAATATGCAACAACTTGGCCACAAGAGCATCAACATTGAAACGCATACTTACTTCGTTTTGAAGAAGAAGTAATAGAATGAATACATATACACATATATCGAGGTGGATGCAGCCGACATGAAGCTAGTCCACTGCCATCGATAATCTTCCGCATTTAGCAGGAAGTAGGTGCAAACGATCGTCACACAGACGGTCACAATGATGAGGATCAGGAACACCAGCAGCATGAAACCGTACACGTAGTAGATTTTGTACGCCCAAAACGAAGTAAAGATGAAGTACCTGCAAAAGTGGAAAGTTGCGTTCACAAAAAAGGCCGTTCGCTATACGACATCACCGTTTGCTTACATTTCGATAAATATCGACCCGAATGGTAACACTCCACCCAGAAGTATAATCACAGCCGGTTCCATAAACCATTTCTTTTCGGGTATTGGACGCGGAACAGCATTCACCCGGCACGGGTAGTCCGGTTGGCCGTCTAAGTTGCGTCCAACAATTGTACCGATCAATGTCAGCGGCAGAATCACGAATATACAGATACACGTCACGGCAACCTATAAAAAAAACGCCGCGATCGAGTGAAAGGGCTTCTATTACTATTGGAATTGAACAATGTTTAACCATTGCTTCATTACCATTGTTCCGAAGGGAATTGCTCGCGAGGCATGGTAGTAGATTGCGATAAAGTTAATGAAGAAAGCAGTTCCACACACAAGGGCTGGCACGATGAAGGCGGACATTAGCATCTGCTTTATCCACTGCTTTCCTCCCATTCGTGCGTACAGCGAACCTCCAAAGTACCCATTGATCGGGGAAGTTGCCGCATATACAAAAATTGTCGTCGACAGCATAGAACCGCGTCTGTTGGAGAGAAAAAAAAAGATAATCGACCAATTAGCAAACGAAAACATTAATGCCTTTGTGTGCCCCAAACGTGTACTTACTCCGTATAGAGTTCACCCAGTATTGCGAACGTGATCACACACAACACTACCGATGTGAGTTGATAGCCGGCACCGATTAAGGCAGAGAAGAGCATCACATTCGATGCTGGCCGGAATACGTCACCGTGTATCTGTTTCCAACCATACTCATCGCCAAGATCGCGTTCCTATTTTTTCAGCAAAATAAAATATACATATAAAGATAACGCCCTTTTTACATTGCATCCCATTCAAATCTATCGTACCATATCGTCCGCTTCCTCATCCTTGCTGTAACGGGCGTAATCTTTACGCAGCGTGCGCATCAAAATCATCGACACCAGCCCGACCAGGAATATCACCATCATGAAGCTGTTGAAGATGCTAAACCAATGAATGCGATGCTGGAAAAAGTTCGGATCCAGATACTTGTCGAACCGATCCTCGAACTTGACCGAGCTCGGCTTCCAGTTCACTTCGTACGTAAACTTTATCTTCGCGCCCACCCGTAGCAGTTCCTTGCGCTCCGGCGTGAGCGTTACGTCCACGATCTGTTTGCCATTGTAGCTGATGTCGAACTTTTTGTGTGTGTAGATGTAGTACTTCTTTTCTTCCTCCTTTCCTACCACACCCCATATTGGCAGATCGTCAATATACATTTGATACCAGTACTGGTTCTTTACCGCGTACACGAACGCTTTGTGCTTCTCCTCGGACAGATCCACCATACAGATCTCCGTCGGGCTTATGTCATCTGAAAGTGATACAAATAATATTATTAAATATTAATTAATATCTTCTTTAAAGTGACATTGTTTTCATCATTCTCATCTTCAGATCATTTGCATAACACGTGCGCTATAACTAAATGCTACTGGAACGAGATATTTAAACAAGCAATCTGAGGCACGACCAAGCCTCCAATTATTAGTGTTTTTCCACTTAGTATAATTAGTAGTTAATTTTAGCAACACGTTAGTGCAAGTTCGAATTTCCCGGTTAGTATATCTAGGGCAGTACGTCTACTGACGTGCTTCTATTTCATCTAGAACTTGCCAAACGATGGTTTCTCACCGTGCGATTGTGTTCATTGTACAAGTGATACTACCCTTTGTTCCAAACATAAAAACCTTGGAATGTGTGTGATAAAATGTAAGAGATTTGCTTGAATTCCCTACTAAAGACAAACTCATCCTTGCTTCACAGCCAACGCAACAGGAGCACAATCGAATACACCGACACAGTGCAACATTTGCTGGAGCCTCGTAAGTGCTGGACAGTGTCAAAACACCTCCAAATCTGAACCATGCTCTCCGGAGCAGCTAGATTCAACCATGAGCAAGATACGTTTGATGCACGCACCAACACCGGAACAAAGCTTATCTGGCACCCCGAACAAGGAACATCCCGTGCAACAGTATCGGTGTTTTACACTGTCCGCCTCTTCCGGTGCAGGTGAATCGAGGAAAGTGTTCTACGCCAAAGGCTGTAGCATGGCGGCCGGCGATCTGTGTGCCGGTTGGGCAAAGGAAAAAAGTGCCGCCACCTGTACACTCTGCACCGGGAACAACTGTAACGCTGCAGCACCGATGGAAATTAGTCACGCTACACCGATTAAACTAAACAGCAAGAATAGTACTTCTTCAAATAGCAACCGAGCGGCGTTGGTAAATAGCAGCTTCAGCTGGCTGGTGGGACTTACATTGCTGAGTAGTTTGAGAACTTCTAATTTGTAACAATTTTTCTACAGTGTAATCATTTAAAAATCTATTACAACAAAGTTTTCACTCAAATGCAAGTGATCACCGTGCAAATGGGACATTTGTGTCACATCAGTATATAGAGAAAAAAACCTTAAAACTCCCTTTTTAATAGCTATTAATAAAGCGTGTTTCTTTAAACTCAGAAAACATGAATTCATAGTACTAATCCAATGTGTTACTCCACTTAATTAAATATCGCAATTTAATCAATTGCAGTATTGAACGGGGTTTTCTCTTTAGGATTAATCAAAGGGTATGTACTCATCGTCTGTGTCATGCGCTCTTCCGCAGAAAACAAATCAAACACGATCAATGTCACAAAATTTTATCTACACTTTATCAACCACTTGAAACCGTCGCAGGCAACACGTGTGTTCATTGTCACTTCACACGTACAATGTATTGCTTCTTTTCACGTGCCTTTTAATGGTAATCGATTTTTTTTTTTGTTATTTAATGAAGAACATCAAACAGAACAAACCGAAATTCTGTGATCTGTTACCTTTCAACTCCAAAGCAACTACTACAACGACATGAATCGTTTTAATCATGAAGCACAGAGAGCTTGCAGCGATCCGTCCAACATCCATCTGTGAGAGCACCAGCAGCAGCAGCATGCAGTTCAAACCATGACTCACAAATGAAAGTAAATCCTGCCAACAATCTCCAGGTACCCGGCTGAATTAAATACACTCACTCCACGAGCTAGACAGTGGGATTGTCTGGCGACACCATCAGTTAGTCTGATAAGCGTCCAATGGCATTAGAAGGTGAGCATATAAATACCGCTGCCACTGCTTCTCGGCTGGTGCAGTTGCAGTTATAACTTTGTACTCGATCGTGCACGCCGTCCGTGCTTTTTACTTAACAATTAAGATAGTGCTTTCTTCGGTGAACATAAAACTTCCCAGACGAATAGAAAATGGAATCCTACACACTCGTGGCGTTCATCGTCGTGCTAATGTTCGGAAACGGTTAGTGGGAAATTTGTTTGAAATTTTCTGTGTGAATTATCGTTATCGATAATGTTTCGCTCTTTCACAGGCATGCCGTTAAAGTGTCGTAACTGTCTCAGCTCGAAAAGTTTCGATGAATGTGAGAAGATGGGCCCGATTGCCGAATGCAATGCAACGATTGTGAATGCAAACCATGAAACGTTCAAGTTAGACAATCCAACCTTACAGCAAGGCAACGGAACCGAATTTAAGTGCTACCGGTTAGAAGTTGCCCGGCTTGGGGTGAACAACACGGACACCGGACTACGCGGATATGCCCGTGGTTGTACGTTTTTGAACACTACCTTCTGTAACGGTTGGAACGCGAATTTGAATCTAACCAGCTGTTCGACATGCACCACCGATAACTGTGACCAGAACGCACCTGTAACAACGACAGTACCGCCCCAAAATAGTACACCATCCGGTCAGGTATCAACGACTACGAAAAAACCGAACAGTGCCGGTGCACTTACGTTTAGTAGCCTGACCAGTTTAGGTTGTTTGAGCATTTTGCTCGCTTTCGCAGCGCTGTGAACATTTTAATCTCGATCGTATAATAAACAACGTTAACAGGATATGCTTTCACAGTTGTACACTTGTTATGAGATGATTTGTCATTAAATAAATTGCACAATACCTGAAGGTACTGAACGGTAGAGAACCAGGTTTTTAATTGTTAACAAAGCTTACTCTTATCAGTACGTTGTATTTGCATTTATTAAAGACGGCAGAGCTAAAAGTGGTCGAGTATTATTTGCTGAGACAGCAAGAAGAATTCTTCATTTTATGGTCATTGACTGCAATTTATTTGAAAATAGTTCATTCGCACAGTCTTACTCCGGGTGCTGCTTTTATCCGGTAGTTGGCAGATAAGAGATCATGTTGAGTTTGTTTTGAAACCCCAACGCCTAACATCTTACACCTCTAGTGCATATAATATGTTAAGTCTTTCTTCCAATTTGGGATTTATAGAATTATTTCACTAATAAAATTAAGCAAAAATTAATAGAAAATAAAATGTGGCAAACCATAACCACCAAAACTACGGATCAACTATGGTTCAGGCTTGGGAAAAATAGCATTAGCTTGACTCTGTCGGTACATAGTTCCCACGGAAATTGGATGTCATTAGTAAACGTGTCACTTGTCGTGTGATTTATATTTTACACAAACCTAAATAATTTAAGCAAACCATCTTTTCGTTGCTAAAGCTTAAAACGATGTGTGAGATTTCAATTATTACTTACCTTTAAAATCGATGTCATATCCACTAAACTCCAGCTCAACTCCCTGGAGTGCCTCACTCATCGTCTCATGGTAGTGATTGATCGATTGTTTGGCACCGACACAGAATGGGAGCGAAAAATACGCGTACGTCTCCTGCCGATTGTGGTACGGACCAACTGTGTTCATCCATAGCACAACCTCCTCATGGTCTTCATACTAAAAAGTGAAATGCAAACATCATCAAATTTGACCATGAACAAAAGACACGACGGAACGAATCCGCTGGAGGAAATGCATCCACTGCTTACCATATGATTATGCTCGTCTGCCGCGACGTAGCTGACAATCAGTGAGGCAGCAATCGCTACGACGTACCGCCACCCCACCGTTCGATAGGACGTCCTCATCTTGGTTTTCTTTCGTGCCGAACTATTTCTACTGCCCAACGGTTGGCTCTGCGCGTTCAATGGTCTGGCCAGTGGGTGATGCACCGCATATGCTACCTATTGCCGATGGGACCGGAACAACCACGACGGACAGATTTGTTTTGGTAGCATCAGAAGGCCTAGCGCAACGAAACACGCAGATCACTGACACATCGCATCCGTCCAAATCGGCAATGAGCGATATGGATTCCGGCAAATGTTGATGCAGTGATCAAATGACCCTCGCACGGACACACAAATAACGTTCGGCCGGATTTTTTTTCCAAATCGGTGGAACGCTGGTACGCTTCGCTGGTAGTAAATCACGATACTATTTACTTTTCTCGCTGAATAAATCACTCGCAAACTTGCTGCCCGTCGCAAAACATCAGGGCGAAAAACACGTACACAGAAACCGATTCGTCACCAAGATGTGTAGTGGACTCATTGAGGGATATGACACTTCCATTCAATTTGACAGCTCTGTATCCCGATCAAGGTAAATACAAATTAAATTCAAATATTTTGGAGACTTCCACAAAGTCGATATCGTTTTTTTATTTCACTTTGAATTTCTTTAGCCGATAACAACAACAACTGTTTTTTGGCGAGATATCTCATTGTATTTCTTTTTCTGATAGTTTAAAGTACTTCAAAAAACTTATGGATAATTAATACACGACGGTTATGAAGACCGTGCAACATTTTTGTTCTTAACGTAGGCTTCACAAAACTCTGTCGTTTGGAAGAGTTCTTGTCACGCTGCTGTAATAATTGCCATTGGGTAAAAAAAAACTTTCAAAGAAGAAATAAAATTCCAACACTTGTATACTTTGGTATTTCAAGTCAATTTTATTTTACACAATCAGAAATAAACAAGGAATAAACAAACGATAACGTGCGTCATGATCATAATAACTTGCGATTTCGAGCAACATTGCAAAACAGAACAATGACGATGGTGAACGAGCCATCTGCACATTCGTCGGCTCCGATGAAACTTTCGAGAGCTGAGAAAAGTTGTAAAGCTGGTTAATTGTTCACATATCCTGCCTATCATAAATAGTTGTTTTGATAACAATGTGTAGAAAATTAAATTTAAAGCGTACGAGTATGTTTTGACAAAAGGTACAAATCTAGCACTGATATTTGTTTCTGTTTGTTGGTTAGTTTGTTTTTTTTTATTCCTCCTAATAACCCCAACATTTGTTCTGTATGGTGTTGTCCGAAATTAAAATTGTAAAGCAAATTAAAAACATTCGGTGACACTTTTCATTTCACACCCCGACAACATGAAGTTATACTAGAGCTTATCCACCTTTTCTGCCGTTCTTCTGTCGTTCTATTGTTTTTCTTTTCCTTTTTTTTACCCGCAGGACTACTATTATATCACATTATGATCGACACTTATTACGATGCAATAATACGGGAGAATGTTAATGGGGCATATGCAGACATACTGGCAGTGTCCTCCCGATCTCTATCATACACGTTCCCACCCACTCCTGCGGTGTGTGCTGTTTGCGTATAGTTTGCCTGCTACTTATAGAACAGCGCGCGCACACCACTGACTGACTGTGTTTGTTTGTGACTGTTGCGAACAATGCATTACAGCAGCACAAAGTCGCTAATGTTTTTCTTCGGCTGGCACAGTGATTCAGGCATCAGATCGACCAGTTTGTTAAACAGCAAACATCGCCGTATCTTCATCTCAAACTGTTGATCTACGGCACGATTGCGTGCAACACCACCACCGGCAGCTGAACGGGACGTGGAAGGTGTCGCGCTCACAACATTCGTTCCGGACCTTCCTCCACCTTCCACCACCTCTCTGCTCACGCCGGTTTTATGCGTACCGTGCGTGCCAGCTTCCGGTGGCACTGGTTCAACCTTTTCCGTACCGCTGGTGGACACAACCGTTGCGCTCACCGCAGCTGCTGTTGCTGCTGCTGGTGGCTGTGTTTGAGAGTTCGAACAATCGCTACTGCTCATCGAACTTATGCTGGAAGTGTCGGCCTCCTCGATGCTTTTGGGCGATTCAACACGCATCACTTTGGCCAGATTTTCCTCCTCCTTGTGACCATCGTCATCAGCTCGTTGCTGTTTATGCTTGTTCCCACCTCCCACCGGTTGGGCGCTTGCACCGGTTGTGCCAACCGCACAGGTCAGCAGACTGGTCGGTTCGGTTTCCCCATCCACCGTGTCCGATTTGAACAACAGCGAGGCGAGCTTGTGAAACTCCTTCAGCTGCACCGGGTCGCTATGGTCGATGATATCGTACAGCTTCGTTTGCAGGTACAGAATAGCCGAAAGTGGATCATTTTTCGTGATCTCTTCGTACTCTTGCTTTCGCAACAGGTATTTGCAGTAGCGCAGTATGTTGCCGCGGTTCGGTTTCTCCAGCCGCAGCACCCAGAAATCATCTAACCGGACGTTCGAGTTCGTGCCAGGGTTGCCACCGAACAGAAAGTGCACCTGGTTGGTACTGTCGTACACGATCTGGTGCGCATACCGCGGGCATGGCTCGTGGCAAGTGGTTTGACTCTTCTGGTAACAGTTTTCTCCGTTCGAATGTTCACTCTTGTACACACAGCACCATTCTTTCTTGGTGAGCGAAAACAGCCAGAAGGAATTGATGTTTAAATCTCGGCGCTCCTTTTCCTTGCTAAGGCTCTAAAAAATTACAAACGATAGGGAACATTTTAATCATTTGATACAAAAAAAAAAACACGCGATTTAATGCGATCGATCGTACCGTTAACACGTAAATCTCATCCTTTTCGCAATCGATCGTCGCCCGTTGCGTAAAGCCCGACTGCGGAACATTCTTCGTATCCGTATGGTTATTTTCCGGTGTCATGTTCGAAAGTTCGTTCGTGTTCACATCGTAGATGAGAAAGTCTGTCATGTAGTCTTTTCCTCGTTGACCGCCGAAAATGTACAATTTACGATGTTTCTACAAAAAAAAAGAGAAAGAAAGAATCACGTGTAACGTTTATTGGCCTATTCATCTGTACATATTGAACAAACTGCTTCGACAGTGACTTGACTAGTGGCCAAACATATTTATAGAAACCCGTTCCATGTCGATACAGTTGATTTAGACGCAATTTTTTGGCAACATTTGCTTCGAGAGTTTTAATGCGCCTCCCAAGTGAAATGCCAACAAAAAAAGTTGCCAAAAAATACACACTTACACCTGCCTGCCCTACAAGTAAATTTGACGTGAAATATAAAACAATTCCAACGGATGCACTTACATGATGGAACAGCATGGAATGGGTCACCCGCGATCGAATGCTCTGCACGTACGGGCTGGATGCAGTCGGATGCTCACAATCGACGAGTATGTGCGTCCAGGTGTTGGTACTGATGTGGTACGAAAACAGCCCCGAATATCGGTACTGGCCCGTCGTTTCCTCCTCATTTCTAAACGACAAAGAAACTCTGTAACTTGTACCGCGCCAAAGTACATGCAACGGAATTGGAGGGATTGGGTGGGGTGGTTGGAGGCAAGCAAAACGAGTAAAAATAAAATAAAACACAATTAAACGGTGCAAAAAATACGATGCGATGTGAAGGGAAATAAAACAGCAACATGCAACACCGAATAATGCAAGGTGGTGTGTAATTTACAGTGTGCAACAAAACAATCGATTGTACACATACCTCGGTTCCAAGATACGGCCCCCAAACACGTAAATCGTCTGCTTGTCCACATCGATACACATCTGATGATCGAACACTAGCTGCGGCCCGCTAACCTGACTCGTATCGTTGCAGATCAGAAACCACGTCTTTGTGATGGTATTGTACAGATAAAAATCGCTATTAATATTCTCCTCCGTACGTGACGCACTGTCCAGATAGCGGCCGAGCATAAAGATTTGCGAATTTCTCGTATCGTACACCATCTTGTGGCAGGCGCGCGGTGTCGGTCCGTCCAACAGTTCCGACCGCTCGTGGATCAACGTCCACCGGTTTGCCTTCACATCGTACGACCAGAGATCGCTCAGATCCTCGTTGCCGTCCCAACCGCCGTACAGATATATCGTGCTGGTCATCGGATCAATGATCAGCTGATGCCCACCACGACGTCCTGGCCGTGGTTCGTTCTCCGGCGTTAGCTGCAGACTCCACTGGGGTTTGTATTCCTGCCTCTCGAGGTAGTTGTCCATTAGGCCATCTATGGGATGCAAGCAAAAAAAAAAAAAACCAGAACCAATTGAAAAAGGGGCCCAAACAATTATCTCTGATTGTACACTCACTGTCAATGAACTCCATCAGCATTTCTTCAGTCTTCTTAAAATCCCCTCTATTTACAAGCATCTCGTGCAGTTCCGTCATTTTTTCATCCTCCAGCTTCACGCCCGTTTCCTCCTGCAGCGCACTGAACGAATTTACATATCCTTGCTGGCGGCAATGCTTTAGAAAGAGCCGCACGATCTCCACCTCCCGCAGCATGTTGTATTTGCGCAGGTTCGACAGGATAAACATGGAATCCTCGATCCCCAGCAGCTCCACGTACCAGATGCAAAAGTTGAAACTGGGACCCCATGACAGCAGCGGTACGATTTGGATGAACTTGATCGGCAACAGTTCACCGGAGTTTGTGCGATGCTTTAGGTTGAACGTTTCCGGCACGGAATCATTGCGCAGTCCACTGTGGAAGCGAAGTGGTAGCGTTAGAACATAACATTCCTCATCGATCCTCCCGGTTTGCAGACTTACCCTTCAAACAATAACACCATGCGTTCCTCCTCCAGACCGCCGAGTATTTTGAATTTGCGCAAATTGCAAACATGCGTTTTTTCGTACTTTCCAAACTTAATCTTCGTCACGATCGCGGGCCGTTCCAGCTTCAGAATCAAATACTGCGGCGGAGTGTTGGTATTCGATGACCAGCGCGACGTTTGATTGGAAGGATTGTCCTCCCTGATATTTCTGCAAACAGTAAAACATACGATTAATAGCTGTATTGTTTGGGAATTCGAAAGGAATGATAGCCCCAATGTGCATGACGCACATTCGAAAGTGAAACATCCATTTGGCTTGGCCGGTGAATGTCCCAAAGCCGTCCCGAAAAGCGGTCAAAGATAGTGCCGCCAACGAGGATGGGCAGCAGCACGCACGCGTAGCGGTACGTCCGGTGGCCGGCTTGTGTGGTGGTGATTGATAAATAAATATGCATAACAATGAGCACACCGTTACGAAATTAACCAACCGGCCAACTATGATGGGTGCAAAGAGACGGCCAGCTACGATCGTGCTATTTTTGTACCCTTCGCCAATGAACCTGTCCGTTTCAATGCAAATGCACCGCGGTTCACCTTCAGTCTTCCATCACCCTTGTCTTCGCCGCGAGACCCCTCTCTCCCACCGACCCTTGCGCATGCAAACAAAACACACTTTGCAACAGCACAAACAAACCCCTACTACGTTCACCAATACACCTGCTGCTGCTGCTGTTGCAGCTTCATCGCCAGCAAAAATTGATGCGCCATCGCCGAGAAAAAAATACACACCGAACCGAAACCCGCGCGACCCGCGATTCGCAGAGCGGACCGCCCAACAAGAACCAAAATTTTGCGATAAGGCAAGAATGGATTTTGTTCTTCTTTCCATTCTTCACCTACTTCGTACTTGTGCCATTTCACCCGCCACACTGCACCAGAGCTACCGGCGCCATTCGCTGCGCCATGTGGTGGCGGCGTTCTTTCCTCATGCCGAATGCGGCCACATCGGTCGGGCGTGAACTTCGATTTCATACTTACTCCGGCAGGTAGGACGACGAATAGCTCGAATATTGGTAGATATCGTAGTCCAGCTTTTTTATGTCCGAGATTGTTCCAGCCATTTCTCTGCAATGCTGGCTTTTTCACAGAACGATTGCTCTTCGGGGTGCAAAACACGGGATGCCCGTTACAGGTTTGTGTGGCACCGGTACTGGATGCTTTCCGTGCTGAATTCTTTGCTCCTGACTGCCAGACACTGTTTTGCTGCGGCAGAGAACGTTCCTGGCGGCACGCTATCGTCGAAAAAGATGGAATTTTTGGCCACAAACGAAACTACACACCTTGCGCTACGCGATTACCACTTCGGACATATTACACCACCACCAGCGTGCACCGCTACTGTCGCACACGTTTGACAAATGGTGTGGCAAAGGTTGCGCTTGTGTGCGTGACAGCGCTTACTGTCATCGGTAGCTTTTGACGCACCGGAACAGCAATGTTTTGATTCTGTTGATTTGCTACAGTTTTTCGCCACATCGTGAGCCGTCGTTTTTTGGCTAGTTTAATTATTACACTCCACTGTTCTATTGCTTTTGCGTCATGAATGTTCTACCGAAAGTTTTATTCGCCCGTTTACCGGTATATACGCTAGTGGTAGGTTAACCGAACGTGTGCCCAATTAATCAATTGCGTCTAACTTTTTGCTTTCTGCAACCCCTTCCAGCAATCATCGCAATTTTGCGCAACACGCAGCTACTGCACTGCCGGCAAAGAAACCAAATTTCCTAAGAATGTTATCGAAAATCTAAACACAGCTCAAGAGCAGCAAACAAATGGCGTTATTTATGATAAGAAACCATTCCGCATGGAACTGGAAGAAGGTACACGAGGACAACATCAACGTTGACGTTTATTACCTAACTGCAAACTAGTAGGAACTTCGCAGCATTAAAGCATTATCTTTCTGTTTTAGGAAAGCGTTACTCTTGGTGCCTTTGCGGGCGCTCCAAAGGTCAGCCGCTGTGCGATGGAACGCATAAGCTAGTGCAGTATAAAATCACCCAGCGGTATGCATAATCTGGCACAAGACACTACACATGCAAGCACATCTCTAACAAAATTTTATCTATTTTTGCTTAGACCTATACGGTTTCAGGTCGAAAAATCGGGCACATATTGGCTGTGCAACTGCAAACAGACTAAACACCGACCCTTCTGTGATGGAACGCACAAGTGCGAAGAGGTTCAGAAAACGGCCGGCAAGTAAACTGCTAGCGAATTGCATTGCCGGCAAAGAAGCATATAATTTTGTTCACACTCACAGCTATTTTGCTGGCATCCAATTATGGCCCAGAAGAATGGCAATATGGTTTTTATAGAATAAAAAAATTAGAGACACAAAATCGAACGATTTGTTTTCTTTCTCTAGCACATCGGGAAAGATAAAATTCCACCGTCAGGCCTTTTCCTGCCAAATATAAATCTAGTTATCAAATAATATAACAAACTAACACCTTCCGGAAATTAAATTACAGTATTTTTTCAAACAGTGATGAATTGGGCTGTGATATTAATTGCTAATTTGTCATCATATGATGTACGTTTTTCAATAACTGCACCATCGTCACTTTCATATGTTTAGCTTCTTTTTGTATTTTCAAGTATAAAACAAAAAAGAGAGGAAAAGAAAAGTGTTGCATTGAGAGCATATTATCAAGTGTTACACATTAGTTAAAGCTGGCACAAACTGTGCACAGTCTTTCGTATTTTAAACTGAAGAATTGTGGAAAATGAAAGGATGAAAACACAATACACGATTGGTTGATTGAATATTTCAAAAAAATGCAATGCCTATCTTCCATCGGGGGACCTGTAGCGAACACACACGCATATAACGTGTGTACTTTATATTAGAATTTGTATCTTTAAATGCGTCTATACTGTGACTATTATTGGTCGCTTGCCAATGCCTTGACAATATGTCAGGCATGAACAGAACTAAAATATCGAACCCAGCAGAGACACCTGCCATACGACAAAACAAAAAAACAAATAAATTAGTATTATGCTCGCTCACTTTAACTCATGTACGACGACACGGGCTTTGATGAAAAGAAAACAGTCATGTTTTTCCTTCACAGCTTCCATCAACAACACCCGTTAGCGTCTGCCCAAGTATAATAACGTCCTCTTTTCCTTTTTGTATAATTTATTCCAACGATTGTGGGTGTTGTTGTTACTGCACAAATCACATTACTTGTTGGTGTGTGCTTTTCTGTCTCCGCTTTTCTTCATCCGTTTTACTTTCGTTAGCTATGTAACAGGAGAGCCTTTGAGCTATTATACCTATAAAATAGTAATCGTTTTCTACAGCAATGTCCCATCCGTACTGCTTTCTTCGTTTATCGCTTCGTTTTTCGTTTCGTTAAACATTCTTACGCCCTCTTACGAATTATTGAAAAGCGGCCACAACACCATTAACTTTCCAGAAGATAGTACAATAATCTCATATACTGGTAGCGGCGATATTTCGATAATGAATGGAAACACAGAAATACAGGCTGCTTGCACACAGCAAATGATTTGCCATCATTATCATCCATCCACACAAGAGTTGCACTTAAAATCCACAACAGCAACAGCATCCACAGAATAGGGTAAAAATGAGCATTATTATAGTTCACAACTCAAAAAGAAGACAAAACGTTGGGCGTTAATGTATAAAAATAGTATTCGAATTAGTTTGCACCTTGCTACAGTTTCATTGGCAAATTATGGGGATTGCCACAAATATGATCCTGCTGGTTCATTGTCTGCCAAATAGTAATCTTACTTCTTTTCCATCATACAGCCTACATCGCTGGCCATGTATTATGCCGTTCAATCGTGCATTGAAGTCCTCACCAAAAACCGTTCTACAGCAGTGTTTGTTTGTTTACCATATTCTCGGTTTTGTTTTAATTATTAAGTTTACATTGTAACGGGGATCTTTTCTTTTACGTCAATTTGAGTTAGTCACATTGAATTGGAAAACAATTTCATGTTCGAAGAGCGCTTCGCGTGTTAAAGATACATAGTACATAAAAAGGGGAATACACACACTCAAGTTTGGCCAACGAAAGCAAAAATTGACGAGAAGAAGAAGTATGCGTGCACTCAGCAGCGAGCAGCATCCAATGTCTTTTTATATCTCATTATTCCTCGTTTTCACCCAACCGCGCGCGTCTGCTTTTTTTATATACTCGTTGTAATCTTGTCTCTATTTCACCGCGTCACACAATCGCTGAGTTATGTCCGATCTTGAAACGCATACTTACGCTTTCAGCGCGATTTATATATCTATTGCTTTCAACAAACGCGTGTGGTGTAGGTGTGAAGGTAGATTAAATGAATAGTTTGTTTGTTTGTTTTTTTTTTAATAATTTACCGATACCAACTTTGATTACGTGAAGTCCGCAGAAATCATGTTCCTCGAAAACACAACATCGCAATTACGCGGGCTTTTGTTCCTTGCCATCCTTCGTGTTTGCTTTGGGATGCGCACAGCACTGCATCTGTATGCTATTTTCATTCGTTCCATTCTTATTTCTCTATGATCCGTTTCGTCTCTACATTTCCTTCCGATAGAATGATCACTTAAGCGCACAAAATGAACTACACATTAGCGAAAGCGATCATCTTTTCCCCGCCGACAGGAGCAATGATTCGACCAGCGGCCCACATATATAATTATGCCGGGGCTCAGCAGTTTAGTATTCCTCCTCTTCGGGCGGTATTTCATCTGGTGGCGCAAAACCATCCTAAATGAGAAAACACAAAAACACAAGCCATTAGAAGAAAAAAATAACCTTTTAAATTTGTTTCCGTTAAAGTACCTCCGTCGCGTAAAGGATCTCTAGAATTTTCTGAACGAAAGGACTCTGGCTTTGTTCATCATCTTGACAGCTGCAAAGAGTGAATAAAATTGCATATAAAAACATGACTTTCTTAGGCGATCATCCCCACACCAACAACAGTGGAAACAACATCGGTTTGCAAACTTACAGAATTTCGATATCCCTCAATTTACTGAAATAGAAATCGCGCTCCTTCTCCAAACCTTCAAAGTTTAGTCTCATATCGTTCATTTGTGCGGTAAGCTCCTCGATCTGCTGATTCGTCACACTGTTCTGGGAGGACGATTTGCTCGTATTTACATTGACGCCACCTCCAATTCGGCTCGGCGGACTCTGCACCATCTGTCGGGTGGGTGCAACTTTGGACACTGGATAACGTTAGATAGGTTTGCGTGTAATTGCACGTCGTCGTGCGTGTTGTGATCGTGGTTAGGTTCATGGATGGGCCATCCATACACGGATACACGGATACACGGATTACGGGAATGGGACATTTTGTCAGTAGTGCGTTATTCGGTAACATGCAGGATTCCGTTGATTGATATTGTACCATTATATTGTTAGGAAGACATGGATGAACGTCACACCGTAGATGGACATATCAACAAGAGGAAGGACGTACGCGGATATGGTGAGGGTGTGTTACATGTGTGATGTGTCAGTGCATCGGAACGGGGGATCGGGAAATTGACAACGTTTAAAAGATAAGAAGCAGAAATAAAGGGAAAAAGAAGAAAAAATACAGTCAATACATTGCGCTACTATTGAAAGAAGGGTGATGAAACGTGTTCCGTAGCTTTCCAGAAAACTACTCTACTCCAATATGCACAGTGATACGGAAATGAAACGATAACAATAAACGTAAAATACTACTAACGAATAGTTAAGACATTACACTAAACGTTTTCCAGTGTGTTACACATCGTGTCGAAGTTGTTGCTTTTACATTAGAGCTTGTATTCATGCTTTTGCGTACTATACAATAAAATCCACCACGGGAAAGAAAGAGAGGATCAGTTTGAAATTTGTAGAATTTCTATTATTTCTAAGGTTTGGTAAGCAATTAAAATATTTAGTACGTTGCAACATCATACATTGTATAGCTTATTCACATATTTTAGTTCACAAAAAAAAAATCCGATAAAAGCGTTAGTCTCTCCCAAACTATTATTTACGTTTTGCGTGTTTGATTGATGATGAAAAATTAGGATCAAATTGCCGTAATAACAATGCATTCTATGTTTATGTGTAGTTAGAAAAAAATGTGTAAACAAATCTTTTTGAATGCCTTATATTTGCATCATTATTATACAATTTGCAAACACTTCCAATTTATGTACATGTCCCACATATAAAAATGAAAAAAAAAGACTAGAGATAAGGAAAAAAATTACACGGATAATTATGAGGCACAGATTGGTTCTCTTAATATTGATGCTTTTCTTTTATCACTTTTCCTGTTCGCCATTACACAATTACTTAGGATAAAATGTTCAAAAAGCTCAACGAATAATTTCGACATGCATAGAGACTTTAATTTTAGTTTCAATCCTTAAGTTTTCGAAATGTCGATTACACAGCAGCTTTCACTATGATTTCAATTTTGTAATCATGCACTAGGTATCAACATCACATCGTTTCATTTTACGAGCATCACAAAATACTACATATATTAGTACGTTATGTTTACCATAAGTAAACGAGAATGTTACACTGCTAATGTATTGATTTCTAGCAATTTCAATTAGCAACTGCACCCGCTTTCGTTAATGCAAAACAATTTGTTCTCTCGCCACCCTTTACTTGTCCAAAAAGGTTGTTTCAAATGTCTAACAATGCCGGTATAATTTGTGGCGATCATGAATGTTGATGCTACTAATTGAATGCTGTTTACTGCCAAAGCCAAGTAAAGATAGTAGTCGCTCTACACTAGTTTAGACGATCATTGCAAGGAGGGAAAGGAAAAAGCAATTAGCTCAACAGGACATTTAATAAATTTGCACATCGTACAGGCGCGCCACCATACAGGTAGCTCAACTGTGACAGTGAAAGTGAGATCAAGTGTGAGAAAGTTATGACTTGTGAACTTTGCATTTGGCACCAACAGTTACTGAGAGAGCACAAATTGCATATTATTAGTATGCTAAAGGACTGAAGTGGAATGTGAGTATAGTTAGACGAAATTGGGCGGAACGATGCTAGCGAGCATAAGAGGAGGCATATATATGGTAAGTAGTAAGAAGGCAACGTACTCGGTTTGATTCTATCACGTGGTGCGGTAGTAGTGCCGATTGCCATTTTACGCGGCGGAACAACGGCCGAAACGCCGTTACCTTTCGGTGCACCCGCACCGGAACCCAAACCCATCGGTAGGTTATCGCGCGCTAGTAAAGCATCATACTCTCTACCGTCATAGTTTGCGTCGAAGAATTTTTTGAACCATTGCAAAAATTCAAAGTTATCTTGGAAGCGACCCTTAATTAGTTTATCGATTGGAATTATCTAAAAATGAAAAAAAAAAGAAAAAAACAAATTAGAGGATGATGAACGTACGATAAATTAATTAACCTGCCACCATTTGCAAACGCATAACGGATGTTGTTGATATGAAAATGAAAGTAAAAGCAAATCGAAAATCGAAAAAAAAAACACACCCACAAAACGCAAATTTCCCCAGCAGTTTGATGCATAACATTAGACCAAATTGTGCAGGCACACTTCCATCAAGTTCGTAAATGTCTTGTGTTGCAAACGCCTTATATATGGTACACACCAGTGTCTAAACGCTTGTACAAACCATAATATAATTTTCACACGTGAATCACTCATACCTGTAGAAAAACGTTGGCTTTGTTACACGGCTGCAATGTACATTCAACCAAAGCATTGGATGATAATATTATTATCCTGATATGTATTATCTCCTCTTTCCCTCTCGTGAATAGGGTGCAACTGAACACAATAATTACTAATCACGGGTCAGCAATCCATTCGTTGAACAAACATAGCTTTTCATAAACGCAACAAGGTCGCAAATTAATTTCGTTTGAATTATTCTTTTCTGTTAGTTTAATTTGAATTAATGAAACGGCATCTATTCGTTCAACTTACGGCTTGCTGACACTATTTATGCAATCTCTATTTGTTTGCACCGTCCAGAGTCCTGCTTCTTCACAGATACAAACGTGTACACAGGTCGTCAGTAATGAACGCAACGCAACGCAAAGTCAGAAACATACAAATGAACTGACAACAACTAATGATCGAAAACGAATGAACAACATTTTGGAGCAGAGAAGTTTTTTGTTGTTGTAGAGAATGTAGGAAAAGTAAGGAATTGGAATTTGTCGGTCTGGTTTTCTGGTTTTTTTTTGTAGTCAACTGATAGGATTTGTTTGTTTAAATCATGTTTGTGCTTGTTAGCTACTGTACCGATCGACCCGCGATTGGCGGAAGCTGTTGGTCGGCTGTGAATTCGGGTGGTCGGCAGTTCACCAACACCCAGCTCGTTCTGTATCGCTCCCTGGCCAAGCATGATGCCGCCGCGCGCCTCCAGCGCATCATACTCTCGGCCGTCGTAGTTTGCATCGAAGAATTTTTTGAACCACTGTAAAAACTCGAAATTATCCTGAAAACGACCCTTGATCAGCTTGTCCACCGGGATGACCTAGAGTTTTGCAACAGGAAAGGAAAACGAGGAATGGAATGGAATAGATGAGAGAGTAAGCGATACACCGCCACACACTGTTCCCAGAAAGATTCATTCTGTCGCAACATTGTTGTTCGATTGTCTTCGACCGTTTTAGGGAGAGCCTTAAGTCGGCTAGCTAAACTAAGTACCAACACGCTTATTTTCAACGAACGCGACTGCGTTAGCAAAGGTGCGACCGTATTTTGTTGTTGCATTTAAACGTGTACGTAATTGTTAAGCCTGATTATTGAGATGCTTTATCACAAATTTGTAATACGTGAATCTCAAACGTATGCAGCTTTCAGTTACACAGAACAGAAAACCTACGTCACGTATAAAAGGGCGACAATCTTCAAACGTCACACTTTTTCATCATCGAAAATATAAATATATTTCCTCCCCCGCGATATGTAAATTATTGATTTCATTTAAATAAAATAAAACAATTATTTATCCTACATCCCCCCCTCCTACTGTTTTACTGACTAATAAAATGTTTCGGGATGGAAAGTACACCACACCGATCATACCTTATCGACATTCATCTTCTTGAAAGCGGCCTGTAGAATTTTGAAGTTTTGAATGTACTCGTGCTCGAGATTAGTGCGAAATTTCACACGCTTCATTGGTACGGAACCGGGAAATAGCATATCCATGTACTGGCAATAGGCGGCTCCGGTGCATAGTTCCTCGATCTTGGTAAACTGCGAACGCAGACAATCGTTCACCCACGACAGCATATCATGCCGCGAGAGGTTGTCTGTCGTGACGTTGGTCGAGTAAACGTTGACGGCCATGTTTGATCAATTGTTGTGTATGGTTCTAAAATGAAATAAGGTTAGAATATTATGATTAGTAGTGCAAATTACTTGTAAGTGATTAGCTCGATCGTGTCGGTATGATGCTATATTATACTATTTTATTATCAAGAAAAACCATGCTAAATACATTTAAATTTAATGACGAATAATAGCAATCCCCACTAAAATAGTTATTCTGATAACAATCCTTAAAGCTTCACACTGCGAAACCCGACGATCTACACCGAGCACACTGAGCCCTGAATACGTGATCGGCTGGTAGAACCAACATTCATTTATCGCACGTCTCGGTTGAGTTGAGAGTATGGGTAGAGCATTTGGAGGAATGTTCTACATTTGCTCTTGACATTTTTAGTGCGACGCAATGCGAACTAAAGGAATGCAAAAATAAAGAACCTGCTGCACACACCTCGATCGTTTACAGAGTGCGGCAACATGCTAATGGCGTTCAACCAAGCGGAACGAGACATGAATTTAGTGCAAAATACACCCGTGTGCACATCTCGATCAAGCTGAGAATAAGTCTTGTGAAGAGCAAAGAGATAAAAACAAAAAGGTGTTTTTACGTGTTTATCTAACTTCAGTGAGTGTATGCAAAACAAATCACATTAAGAAACTGGTTCATCGTTGGTATCCTTATTATTCTCGATCACTATTAACCGGTTGAAGAAGCTGTGCGCACAGCCACATTTTTACGTTTAATTTTAAAAGGCGGATATGAAGCATCTGCAAACGCGTCAAGTCAATTCCATCAATCCGCCGTCCGCCTTATTCCAGTTTCATTCAAACACGAACATCTTCACACACACACACACACGTCGGCTGCCCAAAAAGAATTCCATTCTTTACACAGCGCGCTAATCCGGTTTGCTTCAAAAAGGCGGAGGCTATGTTTAGTGGTAGGCAAAAGCAAAAGATCTTTAACACCCGCGTGTCCATCTTGTCCAGTGTGACGCGCGCGCGATCGCCAGGTGAAGTGTCGGGAAAGGAATAAGTTATTTGAAATAAATATTTACGACTGCGGAGGCTGACTGACTCCTATAGGCATTCACTAGGCCTTTCGTTTCGTTTTTTTTTCGATTTTTTCCTTCTTTATCTACCTTTCCAAACCTCTGTGGTGCCTCGCACCGGTGATACTATTTAGCCAATTGCTGTGTCAATCTGTGCAAACTTTGCTTTCACCTGGTCTGTGTATGGACATGTCGTCAGGTTGGTTTGTTGGAACAATTGTTTTAAAGAGTGATTTCTTTTTATTCCATTTTCTCCGACCAATGTAAAGAGATGGACAACAGCAGAAAGCATCTAAAAACAAATAGTTTCCTCAAATATTATCGAAGCACGTGCGGTCGTCGTCGGAGGGTTGCGTTATTTCGTCGTTTTTATCGGTTTGACGAAATACTTGACATTTTTTTGACCATATCCGCTTCCACTTCCCAGTAGCAGTGGCGGCGGACTTCGCGATTAAAATTGTGTTTTGACTATTTGTCACATACTGCAACACATCACTCAGAGTAAGCAATATACTTTACACCCTACCAGTCAGATGCCAATTTACTTTCATCTCTTGTTATAATATATGCAGGACACTCCTATTTCTACGTCATCAATCCTTTCATTTCGCGCTAATTCATTCACGATTGCTGTATACATTTCCTTGTTTGCTTGCATACCTCTTGAAATGCACCTTATTGAATACCGTGCTAACTTTCTACATTCCACTGAGGAGGTTTGGAAGCTAATTGCCATTGAATATCGTCAATTCTGGGCCCAGCGTAGCCCTCAGTTGAAGTTTCTATAACTCATTGTATAACTCAATGAACGAATATCGTCAAATATATCTGCAAATTCTATAGGAAATTAATACCGATGTCAGTATTTACACGATACACGATCGTTTCCAATATTCGAGGAGCACATCCAGAATTTTTTGGAGTCCCGTCGAACCTTGGATTGACCCAAAAGTTTCATCCGATGTTCTTTGAACAATTTACAAATTCAAAATCTTTCGAGAGCTGAGTGTATAGCTTCTGAGTCCCAAAGGGGATAAAGATACCTAAACAAACTTCGTGAAACAAAATAGTTTCATAGCCAATCAATGATTTATATTTAAGCTTATCGGCAATGTGCCATGAATCGAAGGAAAACTTCATCATCATCATCGGTGTTACCATATTTAGCATGCATTCGAACAGGTATGAGAGCTATATGCAATCAACCAAATGTTCCATGACATTAATTTGTATAGGTACACACCACCACGTTGTTTCTGTAGCACGAGGCACTCCTACCTCGACAAGATATAAAAGAACCGCTCCCATATGCGAAACGTTTGGCTTTACAATCATCTCACCACACAGTCAATTGAAATGTTTTTTGTTAATAAATTATCTGCTCACATTGATGAAGTGTTTGGATTGCATTTGCTTTGTACAAAAAGAGACCTTTGATAGAGCATAACCAACCGACCCGGGTTTAGGCTAATATCAAATAAATCATATATACGCAAATCGTATTCGTTTACATATTTATGCAATAATGCAACTGGTAGGAGGTGTCGGAACACTGCTCCGTACTGTCAAGCCCTTCCTTATTTCATCAGGCACTGATGGTAGGTGCATTACGCCAAGCCCAACAGGAAATGGTACCGGTTTCTGTATTGAGTCATATGATTTCTACACTCGGATGCATCCACCCAAATGCATCCCACACGCGCTTTTGAAGCAGCATATACGTTTTTTTTTTCGCCCAATTTATAATAAAAAAAACCCCCCCTTAACAAAAGATACGATATACAATTCAACTTTGTATTGAGAAAAACAGCATACTGGTTAAAAAATTTGATATATTTATATAGTGATAATACCATAATGTACGTGCAAATAATGTAATTATGATCATTTGCAGTAATGTTGCCTGCAAATAGATGTTAATTTGGTGCCAACAGAAAAAACCCCCCCCGATTGTTACATCAACCTGTTTTAACACGCCAGCCTTTTCCATTTTTTACGCCTTTTTTTAACGACCCTTAGGCCCGTAAACGCATTGTTCCGGTTGACCTACTCTAAATCAGCTAGCAAACTGAAGACTTTCCGTTACAGATTGTGGTACACCAACGATTGGTTTCGCGAAAAAAAAGTAAAATTGCAAACACTTATCAATGTTTTTTTGAGGGGGAGGTGCATTACACAACAAAATCGTTGTCTGCATATAGTTTACATACGAAAAGTTTTAAAAACGCGATCCACCAACAATCGTCAGTTACATAGTTAGTAGCTATAAGAAATAAAACCTCGTGTACACGAAGAAAACATTATCACTTTGCAACAACATGTGGTGAGTCAGTTATTTTTTTTTTCTTTTGGTTCGTTTACTTATTGTTATAAATAAATGTGTAATAAGCGAAACTTTCCATCTATAAAAGCTATTTCACTTTTCCACGAGGTTTCTTGGGCCAATGCTGCCGAAAGTGATTGATTCAATGTTGGTAATTTTTATTTATACTTTTTCCTATGCTTTCCAATTTTTCTTCTTATCGCAATACGATTTCTACTACCTTGGGGCTGGTCAAGCGCTACTTTTTTTTACGGAAAGTTTTTCCTTCATTTATTACTGATAAGTTACTCAAGTGGTGCTTATCGCACACAGCTTAATTAAAACAAGATTTTTTCCTATTCAAGAGAGACAACACAATTGTACAATCTTTCAGAATATACGGAAAGATTCTTCAAGTAAAAAGCAATAACGTATACTTAATGTTTAACACTGTCCAAGCATAATGAATCGCTCGTTAAACAGTGATTTCAGTAGAAACAAATGTATGCGCTAATAACAAGTGCCGCATAAACGATGTACGTCAACATCGAGTGAAACTTCTACATGAAACCGACACATTTTCACCAACATACATCATCATCGTCGTCGTCGTCGTCGTCATCCACGACCATATGTACATACATACGTGGTCCCTCTGGTCTGCCGCGACTTGCGAAAGTGTATGCTTACATTCAACATCGATTGCCAAAATAGCGGCATTCGCATCCCGTTCTTTTGCCCGTTCAGTGTGTGCTGCCTCCTGCTAACGGTGCTAATATACGGGAAAGAGAGAGAGAGAGAGATTGTCTATCATCCACCAAAGCCGAAACCAAATGCGGCACCACCAACCAAGGGGCACCCGCTGCTGCTGCTGGCACACCATATGGAGGCCTCGCCCCTTACGGGGGGAGTACAGCATTAGGAAAAATGTGGTCGGCAAACAAGGCAAACGCAGCAGTTTGGGGTCCTGGCTTTTCTGGTCTAAATTTAAACCGAAATCATTACTGCAGCAGGAAAAAGCTGCTGCTGTGCAATGCTGCTTTGGCTCATTCCGATCTGGAAAAGCAGATATCCCGTTCTATTTGGATAATTAGGGAAACCCGATGTAGCCCCGCGTACCGTGCGTCTTGAAACGTGTCTTGAAATATCTGCCGAGCGAGTGATGAGTCTTTTCGTGTGCTGCAAGAAATCAATCAAAGAACACAATTGCATTTGGGGATTTGAATTAAGGGATCCCAAATACCCGATCGTTCCGTACTGGCATCGTGCAACGATCGAGTAACGATGGTATGAAGTAGTTTTAAGTGGCAATCACATCGAATTCTTACAATAATATTGTACTTGCCAACGGAGCCCGCGCGCACATTCAGCTTGACCGCTGCTTTCTCATGCCTATTTTTATACCAACATTTCGTATATGTGCTGTCCCCTATTCTGGACAATACTTCCGCTTACATTGGGGTTTGCTTCCTAAATGGTACTACAGTCGATGGCTGACACACTAGAATTAATTAGCCAAAATTATCACAAAACAATTGGCCGCAAATCTATTTATGTACAACACAAACGGAAGTGATTTTTTGTGATTTTTTTTCCTTATCTATCCTTACTCATACCCTAGCGATAGCTCTTAGATCGATGATAGCAATAGGGGGAAAAAACCTCAAAAAATCCATGCGTAAAATTGCTTGATATAGATCGACCACCACCACTCAATCAAGGAAAGCAATCAGATTAATTCATGCTTTAAATTTCATACCGGTTTTTTTTCCTACCAATCAAACAACTTCGAGACGAAATATGTTTAAATAGATTCGTTTTACAACCTTTCCTTTCCTCTGCTTTCCTGTCCATACAACGTGAACTTCAAACATTCTCAGTTTTTTGTGTTGATGGAAGAAGTGCATATGTACTACTGCGCGGGGTGTGTTATATTTTTTATTCACGGAATGAAACTTCCACAATCAATTTCAATGATAGCTGTTGATTTGTAACCTTGGCATGCGTTTCGAAAGCGTTAATGTGAAGGATTACGGACTAGAATGCGGATGTTGAATTGGTTCGTGCAGTGGAATTATTTATAAACGTCGATAACGTCGATTTTTTTCAACTACATCTGGCACTTAGATTGTCTCTAGAAAACCTGATAAAATGAAAGCATCTGTAAACATTGCAGCGAGGTGGATGCGTTGCTTATGACATGACTGTGATAAGGTTGAATCCGACTCTATTATAAATAGCAAATGGAAGATATAACGATGGATTAGTAGGGCGATATTGCGCTCAAGAAAAGTATGATTCAGCGCAACTTGCAAGTCGACCCAACCAATAACAACATCATTTTACGCAGAACAACAAACCTGTATCGGGTCTAGATTAGATTCGCACCCATACAGAGAGCGTTGTATTAAAGTTTGACAAATTAAACCATTGAAATAAATGTTGACAAAAATCGTATAGCTTGAGTGGTGGCGTTACCGGTATTAACGCGACTGGGCTGGTACCAAATCCCATACGTAACGTTATTTTCCTCCACCAAGAACTTCATAATACCGGTACGTGATAAAAATAAGTCTGGTAGGCTAAATTATGTGCCCAGCATGATCAGGTATAGTTCGTCAAACCTACAAGTGCAAAAGAAGTGTGCATATGAAAGAAAGCTTTAAACACCTGAAATTCACTGTAAAATGTAATAATAAGGTAAAACTGCCCCATTCTAACAACATGCTGCCGTGGAATGGGATGGAAAATCGCCCGTAACAAATCGGTTTGACCCGTACCCGCTTACACATGTGAAGTATCACGCAGACTGCACGCACACAGTTTAGCCGTAGTAGCATGCTGCTTCAACTCACACACCACCACTACCCACATAACATAGCTGTGCATGCGGAATATGCATCAACGCTTGCTATGGTTGTGTGTTGCCATCTCTTACGCCCCAAACCGACAAAATGCCGATGATGAATCATACCAGGAATATGTTCACACTTTCCCGGCCACGGTAGACACCGTTTTGTACGAAATATCACTGCCATTTCGATTTACAGCGTGAAAGGTTGAGCGTTCAGGTGTGTTAAAATCACAAAACGAACAAAACTATCTTTATAGAAATGGTGCAAAAAATCTACCCTTCTGTACGCAGTTTTAATGCCACATGTTTTTGGGTAATCAAATTTGCACGACACCAGCAGCAGCGACAAGTGTTACCTGCTTGGATTAAATTAAAATAAGATTGTCCTAATATCTTATTTCTTCACAGGAAACACAAACGGAAACCTGCTTTGATTATTAGTAGAAAGTAGCTATCACACTGGAACTTTCTCTCTTTCTCTGTCTTTCTCTCTATGTATTATTGGTGTGTTATCCTAACCAATACTATCGCTTCGCTAAGCACAAGTGTAGTTCCGGGGCACCAGATTGGCTTGACGTACGCAAATTTGGAGATGAACAATTGGCCGCTACAGTTTTCCTGTAATATTGTGCACGCTACACCCGATGGTGTAAATTGAACAATTCTCTTAATTGTATCACAGTTCACAAAGTTTCTTTTCTTTTCGAAACACTGTCACTTGCCACACGCGTTACGAAGGTGGGTGCACCTTAAGTTTAGTCGAAATTATAACACGTTCAATAGTTGTTCTACGAACGATACTGTTCATCGATAGAAAAACCACATTGTGTTCGTCTTCGATCACACTTTACACAACGCAACGTTTTCTAGAGTGAAAAAAAAACTCTTCTATTCGGGTGCAGAAGTACCTTTGCTTTCGCCTCTTCTACTGCTTTCTTTCGAATCTTCGAACCTTCTTTTCACACCAATCACTCACTCATTCACACACAACCCGCGTACACACACACACACACGCGCTCGCTCCACTGTTTCTATACACGCGTGGCGCTTACTCACACGCAGCTGCACGCCCTGGCAATGACCAAACCGAAGCTGGAAACGCACGAACAAAAAAAATCGGACCGCATTACTGCTGTAGCTTCAACCCACTCATACACAACCATATAGTGCAGAAACAGTGCTATTCAGAGCTGTTTTTCTAACATGGTTAAGGTTAAGCCCATATAAATGAGATTTTTTTTGCTTCAACACGATGATATGTACATGGAAGTGGAAATGTGTCGTCCGCGTTTCCATCAGCTTCGGAATGCACTGGGCCAAGGCGCCATGTTCAACTCAAATCCGTCTATTTCAAAGCATGCGTAGCCTAGGAGCCGCAGACGACAACTATGTATGCAGAACGACGCATTCCGGTGGACTTAAAACGGGAAGGTAATACAACGATAGCAGGAAGTGAAACTAACCCAACAATAGCTCTTCACCGGCAATTTGAGATGCAGCTAACACTTTTTTCACTCAGCTAACTTGCTTGATTACCGTCCTGAAACTCGTCGGTGGACTTGTGCAGCAAGGCGTGCTTAGGAAAACTGACTCCGTACGAAACGAGAAACAGTTGCTCGGAAAACTGTCTTCGTCACACTGTGTCACGCGCTGTGTCCGTTTGACAGCTATCGTTTTCGTTGAAAGATCCAGCACACTGGTAGCGCACGGTGGACTTACAATTTATCGTAAAATTCGAGAATTATTTGAATTTTCTCATTGTGATCGTTGATTTTACTTCTTATTTAACTGATTTAATGATTAAAATTAAATTAATGTGGTAACTGCCGAAATATGAAGCATTTATAATTAATTTCTGCATCAAATTTTATCCACAATTACATATAAAATAAATTCATTTCTATTTTGCTATTTTTGGCGTATTTATGATTTTTGTGTAATTTAAAATAAATCAATTATAGGGACTATTGAAATATATTTAAATTAAGCCTTGTATGGTAAATAAGGCCGGTTTTTGTATGCTCAAAAAATCACACAATAACGCTGTGGCCACAGCTTCATACGCTATAGAGATGGCATGCTAACACGCTTTTGTAGGTCCGCTCCGCTTCTTCCAAGGATCGTGGAGAAATGCCGTAAACAATCCCACAATTTGTGTTGACCATACAAATATAACATTGAGATTATTCTGCAATATTTTTCATAATCCACAATATTTCATTCTATCTTGAAAATTATTAATTTACTTTAACCAAACGCAACCAATCTTCCTATTAGTAAATATGCAAAAAGATCAAAGCAAGCAAAAGTTCCTGCTACTTCGCGCTTGATGCAAAACTGCACCATGAAATGCGTACATGTTGTAAAAGTACACGAAAACCAAATTCCAACAAACAGGCTCAGTAAAATCCCACATGTTTCCATAACAATAAGAAGAGAACAACTATCTTTGAACCGTTAAATTGCGCCCGAAGAATATGACCTTTTTGGCATGCAAACCGCAATCCAATGCCTTCCTGGATTGAATCATACAACTAATACAAAACAACCGAGCCGTAACAACCACCAAACAAATATCACGCTAATGTGGATATCAACTTCAGCAACTAGCGTAACACGTTTTAAGGTTTCTGACAAACTTCCGAAGTAAAAGATTATCGCCCCGAACACTTCACGAATGTCATCATAAATCACAGCCAGGAACACGGAAATGGAGATTCCTTTACGAACGCACACTGCTTGGTGGTTTACATTGGTTTTTCCTGTATTCCGCGCAGTTTTCATGCACACACACACTCAATCTTCACGTCGCATTACGGGAAAGACCAATCCAGTTACAGTAATCTTACACGATACAGCGCAAAACACATTTTGGGCCTAGCGCGACCTTAGTTGCGTCGATTGCTGTATCCTGGTGCGGCCGGGTTGGTCAGCTGAACGACAATGTTGTTGAAGTCCAGATGCTTCAACATCTCCTTCGTCTCCGGATCGACCTCAATGATGTCCTGCTCCAGCGCAGACACGTCCGGCACGTAGTTGTCGCGACGTTCGCGTTCTTCCTCCTGGAGCTTGATCGAAATACCACGCACTTGCGAGTGACGCAGACGCTTCATCAAATGGGTTACAAAACTGAAAGTGGATACAAATCATACCGGTTAATCATTACATATTCCTTACATACCGTGCGGTGCGCAGGTAGCCAGAGCCGGCGACATTTGCTTACCCAGCGATCTTGTTACGCAGCGGTTTCGTCGGAATGATGGCCACCTCTTCGACAATACGCTTGTTTGTGTCGAAATCCATGGTCAATCGAGTGTAGTATTTCTCGATGATGACCTTCGAGGCCTTCTTGATCGTCTTGGTACGTACACGACCCTACGGGAAGCATTACAAACAATGGATACACAACACACATTAGGTTTCATCGGAACGAATTTCCATAGCTTTCGCTTGCTGACGGCACGCCGGAAAACATTCATAAACGGTCATGCTGCTAGTGGTTCCACGCATGTACCGGTCAACATAACCTTAGGCATCATTTCAGCCCCTTACTACATGCACGGTGCGGACACGGAGAGAAAGCCAATTCGGTTCAGCTGTCAAACATGGTTGTCGGAGCGGCGGTATGGGTAGCGTTGGTGCTACTTGTGCATTGAATCCACATTCTGCTTTCTGGTGAAATTATCCACATTCCACAGTTATTTTCACCGTCTTTCACTAGCATCATCGAAGGCGAATGTTTTCCGGTGCGCCATTAACAGGTTCAACGCTTGTTTTACAGATAATTTCACATATTTACCATTCTGTGCTTAGATTCACGGCTGTCGGTCCCTACGAAAACGTGTGGAAAAGGCTCGTATGACGTCACGTCCTTCCGATGCCAGTTTTGACAGCCGTCAAATCGCAAGAGCACCAACATGAAGACGAGAAATCATCCCCAAACTGCCTAGTGAGTGAACGTTCGGGGCGACATTGTTCTCAGCTGCCCATTCAAAATATTTGAAAACTTTTCCTTTTTAATCGTTTGTTGATCAATTATTACTTTGGGAAATATAAATTACTACACGTATTTCTAATCACAAACGCAATTAAATTTAAAGGAAACTAAAACACATTTAATCGTTTAAAATTTGAGTTTTTGGAAATTCCCGCATAGAACAATTCCGTTGTCAACGGCAACCGAAAGTAAATAAAATTTTCATTCCATTTCTAAATCTCCAAGTGCTTAGATCGACGCTCTGGGGCATTCTCTTCGTTCCGTTTAGTTTAATTAAAAGTAAATAAACACATATTTTCCTTTTCGCAACGCCGTGTTGAATAAGTGTGAACAGAGCGATAAAGAAGAAAAGGTGATTTCAAAAACATCAAACACCCAACCATGTCGGAATCAGCAGCACCAGAGTCAACGGAGTCAATATCCATGCACGATTTTCTCGAGTTCCTCAACGTAACCTGCCAGGTGAATGATTCCTTCAACAGCAGCAAGAAAAATCCTCCCACATTCGACTACAACCAGCTGGCACGCAATGAGCTGGTCAACAGTATACAGCAAAGCACCACGCGTGCGACCTGTGGTGGAAAATCAGCCGAACCTCCTGCACTCATCTCACCCGCCAGGAATACAGCCACCGGTGGAAAAAAGGACACAAAAGCGGACGATGTAGCGGCGTCGTCGAGTACACGCTCGCCAGCGGACAAAAAACTGCCCGCCAAAAAGCGAACCGTGTCGCAAAAGTCACAAAAAAGTAAACCCGAAACGGTCGAGGTGCCGAAGAATCGGCTCGAAACGGTTTTGAACGAAAAGCTTGACGAAGTGTTGAACGAGGGCATACTGGATTCGGTGCTGCCATTCATCTGCCCCTCGAATGGGTCCGGCTATCATCACAAAGGTGGCCCTGGACAGAAGTTAAACGTTAACAACCCGCTCGGATCGATGAACGGATCGAGCTCGATCGGTGTCGGCTGTTCCAGCGGTGGTAAATCGGCTACCAGCGGTGCATCTTCGCCTGATACGCAGAGCGGAAGTAGTAGTAAAAAATCGACCCTTTCGGCTGTGGGAGATGTTTCGCAGAACTTTCTCATTGCCAGCAGCAGCTCGACCAAAACGGGCGTCCGTAGAAAATCGTCGATCGCACAGATCGCCATTCCTGATAGTCGGGCGGAGTAAGTATGATACATTTTATTTTGTTTTACTACATTTATGGCACAAAAATCTTCCCTTTGCCGAAGGCCCGAGGTCATCATACACGTGTGCGATGAAGTGAAGGGTTCGTCGAGAGATTTCTCCTGTCCGCAGAAATTGCTCATCACCAAAATGGGCTACTTCGCGGATGTGACTGCCGGTCAGCGGCTGGAAGATATGGACATCTCCGTGCATTGCGATCTACAAATCTTCGAATGGCTCATGAAGTGGGTAAAGAAGGAATCGGTTGCGCAGGACGAGTGGCCCGCTTTAGATCCGACGAACGTGATACCGATACTGGTGTCGGCCAGCTTTCTGCAGATGGAACCGCTGCTACTCGATTGCCTTTCGTTCTGCCACGCTCGACTTAACGAAGTCGTGAAGGCTTCCGCAAATCTGGCCTGCCTGAACGACAGCATCATCACGCGGCTGGCAGCCATGTTCACGAACCTCGAGCTGGAGGTGGTAAAGGACAAAAAGGATCGCATTGCACCGCGGCTCTGGACCAAGCTGATCATGAGCCTGTGCGATATCGAACCGCAAGCGCTGCGTGGCCATTACGCAACGCTGGCCGGCATGTTTCGGTGCTTAAAGTGTGGCAAGTTTCTGACGCAAACGGTCAGCTCGTACATTCACTGTTTGCCGCAAAACTTGCGCCTCAATCGCTGGGGTCAGCTGATCAGTGCGCACGTGAAGGATCCGTCGTGGAACATTACGAACTATGTTTCGAGCCTGCACAAGGAGCTGCGCTCGTGGCGGAAGGTTTACTGGCGGCTGTGGGGTCACTGTCATTTCCTGTACTGTTCGATATGTGACACACACTTCCCGGTGAGCCAGATGATGTGGTGCCAGTACCATCCCGAACAGCCCCAGTTTCTTGGCCCGGCAGCCGAGGGACGGGTGGCGGGACCAGCCGGCNGGTCAGCTGATCAGTGCGCACGTGAAGGATCCGTCGTGGAACATTACGAACTATGTTTCGAGCCTGCACAAGGAGCTGCGCTCGTGGCGGAAGGTTTACTGGCGGCTGTGGGGTCACTGTCATTTCCTGTACTGTTCGATATGTGACACACACTTCCCGGTGAGCCAGATGATGTGGTGCCAGTACCATCCCGAACAGCCCCAGTTTCTTGGCCCGGCAGCCGAGGGACGGGTGGCGGGACCGGCCGGCCGATATCCGTGCTGTGGGAAACAAGCCTATCGGTATGAAGCACTGCCTGGACCTTCGGTAAGTGGTAGAAAAGTGTTTCAAAATTATTTGTTAATCCTCCTGCGAGAAACAATTTTATGTGGTGGTTAAGGACTATTTTAACAATTGCTTTAATGAAATCTTTCCACCCACAAAAAGGGTTGCCTATTTCGCGAACATACCGTACAGGTGGATACCGATCGGGATCGTGCCGTGTTACAGCTTGCTTTGCACGCTTCCGAGGGTGGCTGTCTTTACGAACAGCCACCGTTTAAACCGCCGAACACAGCCGTCGACCCATGGTGGAATGGCATTGGCATAGTGCCGCATCGTTCCCGCCAAGGGCTATTGCCGACGTTTCACGTGGACGGCGATGCAATGGTCAACCATCATCACCACCATCACCATCGCTCGAATCGGCAAATGTCGCAGTCCGCGATGGACACGGAGAGTGAGTCGGATTCTGATGAGTACGATAAATCCGGCACAAACCAAAGCCGCAGCACTAGCAGCAGTTCCGATGGGGAGGAATCTGAGTACAGCAGTCCACCATCGTTTCATCATCAGCAGCAGCAACAGCAGCAGCAGCAGCACCACCACCATCAGCACCAACAGCATCAGCAGCAGCAATCGCAACAACAGTGCAAGGACGTTAAGCGCAAACCGAAACTATCGTACGGTCGGCACTGGGCCGGTGATATGTCCGCACGTAGCAATCAGGACAACCAGCGCGAGTTTGAGGAGCGAGCGATGAAGCAGATCATAACGATGGTGGGCAAACGGACCGGTGGTGAGCAGAATTTGCAGTACCAAACGTACCAGCAGGGTGGCACGTACATGAAGCTCGAAACCGATTGGCGGGAATCGATAAAGCAGAAAAATTTGGCCAGTCTTAAGATGAAAGCGAACGGTACGAAATGATTGCTGTTAATCGATTTGCGTGACAAGTCGCGGTAGAAAAATCATTCTGATTCTGAGTGTTTAAAATTTTCCGTTTGGAATAAATTTTTCCAATCTGCAATCCAGTTCCACTCTTCGGGAAGGGGAAAAAGGCTACAAAACACTGAAGCAGTGTAGTAGTGGATTGGTAGCAATTTTTTGTTGTTGTTACGTTACAAATTATAAATAACTGTATAGCAGGTGTAATAATTTAATTAACTTAATTTAGCTTACACTAATTTACATTTATTCTTACCACGGGCAAGGACTGCCCGAAAGGATATAAAATTGAAACATTAACATTAATGTTTTCCGATTGGAATAGATGTAAATTAGTGTAATTTTCGATTAAAATGAAGAGATAAGTACAGAGAGCGTGTTTAGTATCTATCTTTCTTGCTGAAGACTTCTCGGAAACACACGATTTACTGTGAATTTTTCATTTAATTATATTTTCTTTCTGTTTTGTTTTGCCAAACATGTGCACTAGGTTTCACTGTACAGGTCCAACAATGGATTTTGCGGGACAAAAGGAATGGGGGTAGCGCTGCTCGTCTCCAGCATACGAACCTTTCCTTTTCCGCATGTTCATCTACTAAACGATCCTTAACGCCACCTGTTTTCAAGGGTTCTGCGCGCTCTGCTTAACGTCGTTTGCCGGTTTGTTCTCGTTTTTAACCACGGAATATATGTATATGTATATCGTTTTGCAGTGTCTTTTGCACGTTTGAAGCCATGTATTGCTCATTTGCTTTCCTTCGTTTCATTGGTACATGATGACGGTAGTAGTAGTAGTAGTAGTAGTAGCAGTAGTAGAAGCAGTATGAGTAGTGGTGTGTCACCCACACAACCTGGAGCAAGTGCCATTTAACCCCCGAACCGCGTGGAAGGGTTTCACATAAGTGTCTGTTTTTTTTAAGTTTTCCAATACTTCGTAAAGCCTTCTGTTGGGAGTAGGGCGAGTGTTTTTTTTTTGTTGTTAACAAATGAATGCTAGTAGTATTAGACGGTTTCGACGGTATGTATCACGGTTGAAAGTTTGTTGTAGTGTTTACTTTTGTTTTCAAAGACAATTTTATAAGCGTTCCTTTCTACTGACTTTACACATGTTGGTTTCGAACCCCGAAGGAAAAAGCCCTTAAAACCCATCGAAATTAATATTCTGCCCCCCCATGACTGTCGGGAACTCATACAACCCTTACAAGATACAAAACAAAATACACACACACACACAGAGAAACGCGCGGGCGCACGCACGGAAAACATACAAAGGCTGTGCCCACGAGAACTAGGCCCCAGTTAGCCAAGAGACTAACTGAATAGCTGCTCGGAGGCACGCTCGAGATGCCAGTTGTGGCGTGACAGGGCAGCTCGCGCATCGTACTCCGGTATGCCCATATCACGCAATCGTTGCACCTTTTGGTCAAAATCCGTGTTCGCAAATGGACCACCGGCGTACACGTTGGTCCAGTGCTTCGCCGTTAGGATGAACATTTCGTGGTTGTCTTTGTACTGCGTGGCGACGACCGCATCCTGTGGATCGTCTGGTTCGGCCGCGGCTAATAGTGCTTGCAGCGATAATAGCACCGTCCGCAGGGTCATCGCTGCTGCCCAGTTGTCTTTCAGTATATCGAGACAGATTGCACCAGTGACGGAGGATATGTTCGGGTGCCATATTTTAGTCATAAATTTCACCTGCAAAAAAAAACACCATTCGAGCATTGAAGCGATCTTACTCTATTCGGGCTCTACCATGGGCAATTCATTAAGCTGCTTACCTTGGGTGGATTGAACGGGTATGTTTCGGGGACGGTTATTTCTAGCATAAATTTGCCTCCTTCGTACGGTGTGTCCGGTGGTCCAGCAATTTCTCCCCTTAGCTCCGTAAAATTATCATTTACCATTTCTAATTTTATCGAGCATTGTGTAATCTGCGCATAGGAAAAGACAGATACATTACATTAAGCCAAACTGTGCAATTGGAAAATGGTGAATTAACAAGAAATGCTGCATCTATTTTCGTGAAATTTACATTACATTACAATGTATGGATTAACTAGTACACTTATCATTCAACGGGGGAAAAACAACGCATCTGCAACAAAACAATCTGTTTGACGTTGATCGTGCCTCTATTTATTCCTGTAGTAGTAGTATGAGGAATAATCAGATGGAAGCGAATTCAATCCGTTAATTCAGCGTGATTGGAAAAATAAGTCACAAAGTTCAAGTTCGATCAGATATGCCCATCGGATGACTGTGTGTTGGTAGGCTTTGAATCGTTTTTACGCGAACGTTACGATTTCTATCACCATCCTTCCAGACAGTAGCGTGAATTTAACTGATCTACTGCCGTGCATAATCCACGTGTGAAGTGTAGTATATAATATACTCCTCAGAGATCGATCACTATGGGCAGGAGGAAAGGCAGTAAACAAAACAAAGATCAGCAAGATCAACCGGAAGGTAGGAAAGTATAATTAGTGAAAGTTGTTCGCTCGGTGTGTATCCGTGAATCTAAGGAGCCTGTGCTGCCGGTAGTAACACGTTTCTTGTGCATCTTTCATAGCTAACTTTCCACCGAATGTGTGTTTGTTTACGTAGCATAAGTGGTGTTATGCAATATTGTTATCAGCCTCAGCACAGTTGTTCACCATTGTGAGTTTAGATGAAACACAAACGTTTGCCGGGGATACATTGCTCACTTTACGACATAATTACCTCTTCACTTTTAAGAACTTCTTTAAATTCTCGTTTGATGCGGGACACTGCCATATTCGCCATGATGGTTGAAGAATGTTTTACTATCCTAGGGCGTAAAGATGGGTACGTCAGTGCAGTCAGGTACGGTGTTGAACGTTGCAGCTGGGCTACCAGTACCGGTGGGACGATGAGATGCTGTTGCTGAAGGTCTAAAATTAAAAAGGAAAAAGGTACCATTTTCATTCTCCACGTTGGATAACGTTGCACTGTTAAGCCGCATAATCAGTAGCGGCTGCGGGTAAACACAAACAATGCACCACTTTTTCGGCAGCAGATCAGGTTGGTGCTTGTGAATACTTGTTCCGCTTCGTGTCACATGCTGGGATGTAAGTGCAGAGCGAAATATTATAACCTAGACGCACTGTTGTTTCACTTTTCTTTCAACGAAAGATCATGTTTGCAAAATCATCCTCACTGTGCATCTGTGACGTCAGTCGGTTAGTTTGTTCATTAATTATAATCACCTCTGTGACGGGGAGTATAACTCTCGGGAACGTTTCATTACCTTACCGGCGGTTGCTATGTACCAGGACGGGGCGGGGCGCGTATGTGTGTATAGCTGGGCGCGATAAGAAAGCCTACTTTCGTCGCAATTAATTAGCAACGAAGGATGCGAAATTGATCCAACAACATTACTATCATCCGCGGAAAGCAGGCAGGTTACTTTTGTGGGTCCTTTGCTCTCTTGGTTGTTTGCGTGTGTGTATTCGTGTTGGAAAGAAATGACAACGAACGGTAAATTGAACGCTTTGCGAGATGAAGCTTGAATTGATGGGCACTTTCAAAGTCGCGTGGAGGACAAATTATTTTTTAGTCATAAAAAAGGGTTGTAATTTAATTTAAAATAGTGAAAATGCATAAAAATGCTCCATGTGGAAGCAAGCATCGAAGGGAAGGCAAGTATTAATAAACCCAAAAGAACCGGAGGAATTAGATGGATTTTTTGTTTATTAGATTGAGAGCACATTATTGTTATTTTTACTTTTGGAAAGGCTCTAACAGAGTTATAAAAAAATTACTCCGCATAATCAACCACCCCAACAAAAATTTTAAATTATAAAATTAAATGTAATTTTACGGGTACGGGGTGCGTATGTCCGCTTGGGCAGCCAGCGTGCACTGTGGGTCTTGAAGGCATGGGAATGACAGATTCTTTTCACTTGATTGCTATTTAATTCAACACCGTGATGCCAGTGCGATCATCTCACCCGATTCGCGCCAGAACGCTTGTCCGTAGCAACTTGGAGAAGGCATCCGTTATCAGCAACACCATCGGCGGCAGCCCGGCCTGCGGCAACAATCTCGTGCATAGTTTGTCATCGGCAGCACACAGCATAACAGCCAGTAGCAGCAGCGACAGCGGCAGTGATAGCAAGCAGCCTACCGATAGCATCTCCGTTCCTAGTGTCGATCCTCACCAATTCCTGCAGTCGAGGATGCCAAACATTAAGGTGTTTTCTGGTTCGTCCCATCCGGATCTTGCCTCGCGCATTGTCGACCGGCTCGGTATCGATCTCGGCAAGGTAGTGACGAAAAAGTTCAGCAACTTGGAAACCTGGTAAGTGTGTGTGTGTGTGTGTGTGCNCCAGTAGCAGCAGCGACAGCGGCAGTGATAGCAAGCAGCCTACCGATAGCATCTCCGTTCCTAGTGTCGATCCTCACCAATTCCTGCAGTCGAGGATGCCAAACATTAAGGTGTTTTCTGGTTCGTCCCATCCGGATCTTGCCTCGCGCATTGTCGACCGGCTCGGTATCGATCTCGGCAAGGTAGTGACGAAAAAGTTCAGCAACTTGGAAACCTGGTAAGTGTGTGTGTGTGTGTGTGTGCGTGCTCGCGCGTTTGTGTGTGTGTGTGAGTGAGTTTGTGTACGAATTTTCATAGCAACCATAGCAGCAGTACGAATGTATGGACAGGTGTGTGATGCAAAGCATTTGGATCGGAAAACGAGAAGCATCTAGCATTTATGTGATGTAAAAAAAGGAACCCCACATCAAACAGCAACAGTTGCTAAATATGATACCTAATATGCTGTCGACTAATGCAAAGTCGGGTTTTTTTTTGCAACAAAATGGCAGTACCAGTACCAGCGACGGTGGGCACCTA
Organism: Anopheles rivulorum; assembly: GCA_018908115.1. NCBI lineage: Eukaryota > Metazoa > Arthropoda > Insecta > Diptera > Culicidae > Anopheles > Anopheles rivulorum. Next base: position 28,625,722 of record CM032178.1, read on the forward strand.
TTATTGCAAGTGATCGCTCTGATACCAAATACTATCCCGTCATATAGGTTTTGCGTGTCGGGATGTGCAGCGGCAAATTGGGCTGATGATGGGGTAACCGAGGCACCGAAAGGAACTCGGTTAAAAATAAATTGATTCTCCCTCCGCACGGCAGACTAGCTTCGGGGCCACACACTGAACACAGGGCATGTTTTCGTAACCTTGAGGGTGCGGTACACCGTTTTGGGGGGGGGGGGGGGAAGGAAGATGATGCGGGAATGAGTCTACTTGGACATCGAAAGACCGAGGGGGAACGCTTTGCGGAATGGTATGTTGCCGATTTTTTTCTAATTTCTTGTTAAGCTGCTTGTATGTTGCTTGTAGGAGCAATTACCGTGCCAATCATGCTGATGAATATCTGTCAAAATGCAAAACAAACCGGTTTTTCGGACCATTTTTTGCAACAGTTTTCCCTCAAATTTGGAGTTACACGGTATCGTTTGTGAAATGAATCATGCCAATTCCACAACGGTTGGTGAATTTTATGTGCTCGTGATGTAATGGCTGTTGGAAAGGATTTTCCTGTTGTTTCGTTACTGCTTGTGGCAGTGAGCGACAGCAAAGAAAAGAAAAAAAAGGTTACACACCACGTGTATGCATCAGTACTCAGGTACCGGTTCGATTTCCTACGCATACACAACACGCACACATCTTTGATCCATAAACAACCAATGCGTGTTCGTTCCCGAATGTGATGGAGTTTTTTTTTTGTTTCTTTCCTTCTTTCTTTCCTGGCATTATTTGCATGATTTACGTGTTCACAAGGTCGTGCAAAAGGCGTCTCTTGAGAGGAGGTGTTAGATGATGGGGATTGCTTGAGCTCAATTTATGTGAACTCGGCGCTCAATTTGCGGCTAGCTTAGCTCACTGTGCCGTTGCCATCCCAACCGGCAATGGCGGTAATTTTCGATGAATTTTTGGGTCTCACCCGAACAATTTGATGGCGCTGTACGCAGCGACAGCATGCGGACAAGGCGAACGCATGCATTGAGTGAATGTGTTGCGCAAAGCCTGAGCCGGGAAAGCGTTTGGTGTCGTGCGGTGAACGCGCGCTCATNAAGCTGCTTGTATGTTGCTTGTAGGAGCAATTACCGTGCCAATCATGCTGATGAATATCTGTCAAAATGCAAAACAAACCGGTTTTTCGGACCATTTTTTGCAACAGTTTTCCCTCAAATTTGGAGTTACACGGTATCGTTTGTGAAATGAATCATGCCAATTCCACAACGGTTGGTGAATTTTATGTGCTCGTGATGTAATGGCTGTTGGAAAGGATTTTCCTGTTGTTTCGTTACTGCTTGTGGCAGTGAGCGACAGCAAAGAAAAGAAAAAAAAGGTTACACACCACGTGTATGCATCAGTACTCAGGTACCGGTTCGATTTCCTACGCATACACAACACGCACACATCTTTGATCCATAAACAACCAATGCGTGTTCGTTCCCGAATGTGATGGAGTTTTTTTTTTGTTTCTTTCCTTCTTTCTTTCCTGGCATTATTTGCATGATTTACGTGTTCACAAGGTCGTGCAAAAGGCGTCTCTTGAGAGGAGGTGTTAGATGATGGGGATTGATTGAGCTCAATTTATGTGAACTCGGCGCTCAATTTGCGGCTAGCTTAGCTCACTGTGCCGTTGCCATGCCTACTGCGCCATGTTGATTGGGTTGGGGGTTTTCAATCGATCAAGCAAGTTGTTTTTGGCAACGGCCCCGATGCCATTGTCTCATCGGGGACCTTTGTCCTGTTTACATGCTTCGGAATTAAACATATTTCACCGCTCATTGCGGCAAAGTAAACAGCTGATCGTTATCAGCGATGGGGGGATGCTTTTTCTCCTTCTTCTTCTACAACTGCATGATAAGAGTATCGAACGTATTTAATAGAAACTTTCTACCGAACTCTCGTGCGTTTAGCCGTGCGAACGTGATTTGTTAAAAATAGCGAACGATCGTGTTAATTATGTTAATTCCTCAACGATTACGACGAACGTGGTGCAGGAAAGCGAAGGAAGCATGATCCGACCGCAGTGGGTTATCTCTCGTCAAACTACGTCCATTATTGAACAGCAGAGCAGCTTATCTCCAGTCCATGCACACTAGGAGCACTAGAAAATGTTTGTGTCATTCTTACGCATCGTTTGCACCACTGCACCACTACATAGAAAAGCGCAAGCAAGCAAGAGCATATTGTTTGGTGCCGGCAAAGTGTAGCTGACAGTAGCGTAGTGTGGGTAAGGGTACAATGCGTTCATCGGAGCAAAAGTAAAAAAAGCACAGAGATCGAGGCAGGCGGTGGACAGTGAAAGACAGGTGGTTTTAGCTGTCCATTCGGAAGCACGTGTTTGCAGCAATGTCGGCAACATTGTATGAAGTGGATCGTACCGCATCTTGAACGTGGGATTTTATTTCGATTAGTGAGAATATTTTTTTTATTCATTCAATTTGTTTTTTAAAATTGTCAATCCATTTTTTTATAATAATTTTGTTTAGCAATGCTTGCTTTGATTCACACCCATTACCAACAGCTCGCTCTCACCCTTTTCTCATAAGATCGAGTGATCGGTCGAAATCAACTTATGTTTTTAATTAGTTATATATATTTTGAATTTTTATATTGCATTTTATATTGTTTATAGACGGGATACCATCACTAATGATATTTATTTTCATGTTTTTAGTGTTGAAATTGGAGAATCCGTTCGTGGTGAAGATGTGTATATCGTACAGTCCGGTTCCGGGGAGATCAATGATAATTTGATGGAGCTGCTGATTATGATCAATGCGTGCAAGATAGCATCGGCCTCCCGTGTGACCGCAGTCATACCATGCTTCCCGTACGCACGACAGGACAAGAAAGATAAGGTATGTTAGCTGGCATAACAATCAATCCACTGCGGTTAAACGGTGATGGTGATGGTTTCGATGCAGCAGGCACCTTCCTTCCGTTGTATCTATTGTTTTGCTGTATGTTGAAAGTTGATGCTGCACATAATAGTAGAGTAATGGAAACAAACACAGTGTTATACTTGTTGTTTCGTGACCGGCTATTAGCTGTGCATTTGTTGTGCAGCCACGGCGATGTTAGTGGAGGATGCGTAAGATATTTTTGATTTTTGTGTAACGATTTTTTTTTGTTCAAAAACGGAGCTAAGATTTATGTTTATTTTTTATTATTCTGTTACCATTCGAATAGCTTTTCTTCCTGAACACGAACAACGCGTTCTGAATGCTTTACCCCCCAACGCATCTAAGCTTGGGTACGATAATGTGGAAATATATAGTTTGCCTTTAGTAACAGCGGCTTGTCATCGCGGCATTTAAAAGGCGATGCTGCGATAACACGTTTCTTCAGTGGCCTGATTTTATATGATCCTGTTTCTATGCATCGATCTTGTTGCGATCGTTTTGACTTCACTGGCGTGTGCACTGGAGTACGCGAAAGAGGTAAAACGTCTGTAACAACGCGCTTCCGTTTCAATGGGGGATAGTGGAATTAATATAATTCAAAATAGCAGAACGATGATAGATTGTAGGGCTCTGCAGCATGAGCAACAACAGTGTTATTATGCTTTTCCTGCTCCAAAGGTTATCAGCTCAAGGCGGGTTAGCTGGAGCAGTAAGAGAACGGTTTGAAATGATTTGATCCCTTCTTAATCAACTCACTTTCCTTTCGAATGAGTTCGGCTGTACCACTTTTTTTGCTGAACGAAGGCAAAACAGGGAGCTGTGGGGTAGTTACGTACGAAAGTACGTAGTATATGTTGTACGTATAGCACGAGTCTTGTGGTTGTTTGTAAACATCCCTCTTCCGACCGTCAGATCGTTGTCGACGCGCTGCTGAAGTTTGCGGAGGAATGTATTTTCTAGGACAAGCCCACCTCTAGCCAAATGTTTTTTCCCCCCTATGATGCGTATCCTGGTTTGGCCTGGCAGCGATTTGCCGTGCATACGGTGGTCATAATAATGTGTAGTGCGTGTTTATATAGTACCATTAAGAAAGATTGTTTTTTTTTGTTTAAATTAATACTTTTTTCTCTCCTTTCCTTGATCTATAATTGATGTATTGAATTGGGCCCACGTTATGGCCTTGTGTCCCCAACAACTACACTTCACACCACACAGACAGGCGACGANGCCCACCTCTAGCCAAATGTTTTTTCCCCCCTATGATGCGTATCCTGGTTTGGCCTGGCAGCGATTTGCCGTGCATACGGTGGTCATAATAATGTGTAGTGCGTGTTTATATAGTACCATTAAGAAAGATTGTGTTTTTTTTTGTTTAAATTAATACTTTTTTCTCTCCTTTCCTTGATCTATAATTGATGTATTGAATTGGGCCCACGTTATGGCCTTGTGTCCCCAACAACTACACTTCACACCACACAGACAGGCGACGATAAGCTGGCAGAGCTCATGAAAACCAATGAGTGGAAGTTCCGGGTAGGGTTGATGAGCGGTTTCTATTTTTTTTTTTCTTCATCGTATTAAGATTATGTTTTTCCTTCTTGTCATCTGTTTGAGTCCTAGCATTATAAATGTGGTTTTTTTTTTTCTTTCTTCTTTTGTCGGTGGTACATCTCATTCCGTAAACACATTTTATAGATAGGGACATCATATCCGAGAATGAACGAACCTTGACGCATTTTTTTGTGTTCCGTTCCGTTTGTGGACTGGAGAATGGTGAAGCTGTTTAATCATTCGATTCGTGTATGTTTGGGGAACCACGTTGGAACTAAGCATACACCTTAAACCTTAACGTTATGGTGCAACAAAACAAAAACAAACCTCGCTAATATACTTATATGGTTGTTGATGTTATGAACAATTAGATCTGGGTATGATTAATATGAATTAGTCATCTAGATTGTGTGTATTTTGTTGTTGTTGTTGTTGCTGTTACAGTATTGTTCTGTCCTTCTATAACAATCAAACCTAATCATTCCCGATGATTGAAAAAAAAAACGCAATCATTCGTAACGGTTATAACCAGGTGCATTTCGTTGTTCTATTGTAACAATGTCTTTGTGCTCGAGCTGTTATTGCAAATCGTGGCGCGATGATAAGCACAACAGAATGTAAAATTGCAACAAAATTTATATTTCCACATTGGCAAACTAGTGAAAACAGAGAATATATTAAACATGAAACAAACAAAAAAATTTAATACCCCGATTATCGGTATGAACACTATATTGGTTTACACGAAAGTGTTGCTTAACTATCTAAGAATGATTAGTTATAATTTAATTCTTTTCATTGTTTTCTGTATGCTTTTCATTTGTGTATCTGTATGTATTCGTTCGTTCGTTTCTTTTTGGGCCGTTATTTTTGAAAGTCGAATGGTATTATTTTTCTTGTTGGGTTAGTAAATTCTTCGCTCAATCGGGTTCATGTTTTCATGTCTATGCGTATTTTATACATATGTGTTACGTTTATGTATTGTAAATCTTTTTGTAAAGCGCCGTAAGGGAGAGACACTGAGCAACATCACTCTTTTTCTTTGTTATGTTTATTAACATTGTATATATTATCGTCTACTTAGAATATCTAAACGTCTTACATTTAGTGAATAGCGTCATGTGAAACATCGCAATTGACACAATTTAATAGACTCGTACATAACATCCTTCTCTTTTTAAGTTTGTATTTTGAAAGATGTGATTTTTTAAATAGAATAGACGCGCCCTGAAGCAGATGGAAAATAAATATATGAAAGGATATGTACGTGAGATACTTTCGCTTAGACATATTTCAAGAACAAACCGTTCTGTTCTTACTGAGGATCGTCTATTACCAGCACAAAGATCGCCTGAAGGATCGTTATCTTACGTGTTTTTCTTTCTTTTTTTCTTTTTCCTCATGTTTTCCCTCCCCTTTTGGTATCATTGTGTATTAATCATTTCTCACCCATCTTAGGATTATCTGCCCGAGGCCTATCTAGTGAGTAGCGTACGAATTGCGAACATGCAAGAACTGGTAGCGAAAACATTGTGCGAGTGTCCCTTCCCTAAGGCATATGCTTCATTAAAATTGGTGTAGAGAAACAAAACAAAACCAAACATTCACGTTCTAAAACTCGCCGGTTAGGATCTGTTCGTTTGCGAAATGAAAAAGAAAGAAAAAAAAACATAAACATTCTACGCAAGTGTGTGAGTGTGTGGTGTGTGCCGTATGTCTACTAGAAGTGGCCATGTAAATATGTAGCGGATTTGTTGTGCGTTGTTCTGATTTGCTCCACTTAGTTTAATAATACCACCTATACACGAATGAATTGATTGAGCAGCTTTGCACCATTCACCACTGTACATGCCTGTGTCTTGTCGTTCTTCCTGATGATGTTTCCTGTTGAAGAGAACTGAACTATACCCCGTTTGGCAATATGATTTGTATTAGGTAGTCACGGAACACAGAGTAAACCATATCTTTGGAAGTGTTTCAATCCACATTCCATTCGTCCATTGTCGTTCATATCAATGTGTACCGCACATTATTTTTCAAACGATCTTTTAATGTTTAGATATTTTCGTTCATTCCCTTCGAACATTTCGATCATTCCTCGTACTAGTTATTAGTGATAGTTGAAATCAAATGAAATCTATTCCATAATTATGTTTTCCTTGCTTTTTTATAATAAATCTAATGGGATTATAAGTTAACCTTACACCTTCACACACACACACATAAAATACAGAATTCATTCTAATACTGTGGATGCATGATCGCAATAGCAGAGCGTGAGCCGGTATTCACTTGTGCGCGATGATCGTATGTGATTGTTTACTACTAACCCGAGGGAGATTAACAATAACAAGTATAGAACATTTAAATCTGCAAAGGGCACATATGTTAAGTGTTTTTTTTTCATGTTTGGGATTGTTGTTAGAAGTATGAAAAGCATATTACGATCATTTAATGGGTAATGTTATCCTTTGCTTTTTTTTCTCTCTCTCTCTCTCCCTCTCTTTCCTCCCCGATACTGTACTACAGAGCCGTGCACCGATTTCCGCCAAACTGGTAGCCAACATGCTTTCCGTCGCCGGTGCCGATCATATTATTACAATGGATTTGCACGCTTCACAAATTCAGGTACGATCATGTGAGTTGGCAGTTGGTTTCACTGCAATGTATGCTAATGTGGATTGGTTTTTAATTTCTTTGTAGGGTTTCTTTGATATACCGGTCGATAATTTGTACGCCGAACCGGCCGTATTGAAATGGATCCGGGAGAATATTGCCGAATGGCGAAACTCGATCATCGTGTCACCGGATGCCGGTGGTGCGAAGCGTGTTACCTCGATCGCGGATCGGTTAAATGTGGAGTTCGCGCTGATCCACAAGGAACGCAAGAAGGCGAACGAGGTCGCCTCGATGGTGCTGGTCGGCGATGTAAAGGATCGTGTGGCAATCCTGGTGGACGATATGGCTGACACTTGCGGCACAATTTGCCACGCAGCCGACAAGCTGGTCGAGGCTGGTGCAACGAAAGTGTACGCCATACTAACGCACGGTATCTTTAGTGGGCCGGCCATCTCGAGGATAAACAATGCCTGTTTTGAGGCTGTTGTTGTGACGAACACGATTCCGCAGGACGGTCACATGAAGGATTGTCCCAAGATTCAGGTAAGGTTTGGTGCAATGATATACGTGCTGGTTAGCAGTAATAATTGTGATGTTGTTTCATCTAAACATCCTTCCTTTTTTGTACTTCTCCTAACCAGTGTATCGATGTTTCGATGATGTTCGCTGAGGCTGTCCGTCGGACACACAACGGTGAAAGCGTGTCATATCTGTTTTCAAACGTTCCTTACTAAGCCGTTCCCCACCAGCCGTTCGTTATGGAGAAGTATGAGAGAGAGAAAGAGAGAGAGAGAGAGATAAGAGCCTCCGTTCTTCTAAGCTATGACACCACCACATTACGCCCTAACCTTGTCCTCCAATAAAATTGGAATTCTTGGTAGCATCAAAATTTAGAGGAGACGACACACCAGAACCGTCGACACAACAACACATAGCTTTTCTTTTTGATCTTCTCACTAACGCGTAAGTTGCATCACGCCACATGGGAGAGGATTTCAAGGAAAAAAAGGGAAGCAAAACAAAAATTATTCATCCTCATGATCAGTGTAAATGAAAGGCCATAAGAGTTGTACTGTGGGAGAGAGAGAGAGAGAGAGAAAAAGAGAGAAAAATAGAGGGATAGGTGTTGCAAAAAAAAGAGGAAGAAATAGTAAGCTAAATTTGCAAGGCACATTTATTTGCGCAAGCATAACAAAACAGATTGGATTAGGCATAAGGAATAAGGAAAATGTTAACATACACACACACACACACACACGCGTTATGCTTGCGTTTACAGGGAAGCTGATGTGATGTGTTCCAGCGCATTAAGCATGAAATGCTTTTTTTTCTTTCTGTTGTCCTATCGTGTAAAGAAATATGTTTCATACCCACCACACAGTTTGGTTTTTGACGCGGTCCGAAAGGTCAATAAAAAAGACATGGTGCGATTCGCATTTTTTGTAATCTGCTAGCAATAATTACATGTCATTGATTTTTTCGCGATATTCATATTGTAATGTTTGATTGTTTTGTTTGTTTTTGTTTATTTTGTTTTGCACTTACTGCTTGCTCCTCCTTGCCCTGAAAGACATTTGTTTTGTAATGATGTAAACATGTTTCTGCGTTTTTTTGTGGTCAGTTAGAACCGTGCACAGAAATATTTAAATTTGAGAAAAGCGAACAGAAAATACACGTGCGGAGTGTGTCAGTTTTGCTTAGCTCCTTGTGCAGAGAAAACCCTCGGTTTAAGTTAGGATTGGACAACACATATTCGCTCTCCCTTATTGGATGCAATAGCGTTATCGCAGAACGAAATACAGCGTGGTGTAGGAGTAAGATCTTAAAAGGAAATATGTGAGGATTCATTTCCTTTTTGAACGTTAGATCGTTTTGCGCCCGTGGTACTACTGCTATCATACGTTTTGTTTTGGCTGCCCATTTCGCTCCGTGCTGCGAGTTTCTAACAGAATGTAACAAACACACAGACATACATTTTATTTTATGGTACAATTTATGTTTAGTTTATTGTAATTTGATATAAAAGTACGTTAGCTAGTGCTGATATTAGCTACCAAATAGAGGCCGTGCAGTTATAAGTACTACCCCAAATGGTTGAAAGAAACACAATCTGGAAGTAGTTTTATAATAAATAGCACAATTGAACACAAATGAGGCAAAGGTGTGTGTGTTTTGTTTATTACTAGCGAAAGAAAGTATTTTGCGTAACAACTAATTCGACACACGTAACTGTTTTCTTAAGACACACGTTTATTACAAATACACGATAACTTAAGCGTTTTGCAACTTTTGCACCTAGGAATTAAAAATCACAACCGAAACATCGTGCAAAAACAAATGTTTCAACCCAAGCAGCGCCATAAAAGTAATTATTGTAAGTTCATAAAATAGAAATCAGCTTGAGCAATTACGTTTCTACTGTCCAATTAACCCCTACGACTAAGCTGCAAAAATAGAAAGAACCATCTAACTGATGTACTTCACAGCTAAACTCTAGTCTTAATGTGACTTATTTTGTTACGTTCCATTTACCCAATTGCTGTATATGCAGGCTAGATGACTAATTGCGTTTTTCCTTTGTGCGGTTAATGCAAGAACTTCCCCGGGAGTTGTTGAGTTGAAGTAGCTTCGTTTCGTTTTTGTTTTGTTTGTTTTATTGCCATCAACAGGCCACAATTGTATTTCCTTCGAGCAGCTGTATATCTTGTAGATTATAGAGAAGGAAAATGAAACCTCTGCAAAGGGGAATTCGATGAAGAAAACGATCACACGTGGTGCATTAATACCTATGTTTCATTGCTGATGGATGAACCTTTGGTTCGCTGAGTATGTCTGAACACATTGCCACACCGGCGATAGGTAACAAGAGTGCATGTTAACAAAGCGACTATCGAGTAGGCGATGGATTGCCGTCACTCCAACTTAAAATCAGCCGTCTAGATGTGGTTTGGTAGTTTCTACAACAGCTGGGCTAAATGTTGAACGTGTTACTACGATGAACCGTTTCGATTTGTCAGTGCAGCAACTCTACGTGAATGGTGTGACTCAATGCTGTATAGTGCAGGTCATGGTATGGCACGGTGGGCCGCTTAACACGGGAAACCTTCACCATCGGTCTAGTCGTCTTTGGTTCGACCTTTCGGAAGAGTCACATCGAAAACTATCGGCTGATTATTGGGCAGGTAGTTAATATCGCACGTTGAAGCATTCACGAAGATTATCCTTCCGTCCGAAGTGATACCGTAGCCTTCGTGGACGTGCCCGAACACGTGATACTTTGGTTTGACGCGCTGTTGCACCGTGGCTAGCAGTTCCACACATCCTGCACGCACTCCCGAACAGCAAAGATCGCCGTGTCCGACGGGCGGTGTATGTGTCACAAGTATATCCACATTCTCCGGTATCTGTTCCCACTTTTCGAGACATGCCTGGCCGCGCTTTACGTTAAATGCCCATTTGCAAAACTCTGGCTGCCAGGGCGTACCGTAAATCCGCAACCCGTACAGCTCGACGCACTCGTCCTGCAGGTAGGTGCAGTTGCTCAAATACTGTCGAATGTTTTCCGTTTTCACAGCTTCCGCCAGGCTTTCCTTCGAGTTTCCCAGCGTCGGAATTTCATCCAGCAACGTGGAGCCCGTTTTCTTGCAACAGGCGCTTGCATTTTGGAACGGATGGGTAAAGGTATGGTCGAAGCTAAGCTCATGATTACCAGCAATTACCAGCTTGTGTTTATGTGGCAGTTTCTCTGCAAAGGAAATGGAAAAACGCACCGTGAAGCTACCATGACAAAGAACAGAGGCACGAACGAAGGAAAACATACTTAACCATTCGTTGAAGTCGACCACTTCATCCAGCTTGCCGCAACGCGTAAAGTCGCCGGCGTGAATGAAAATATCGCCCTCGGGAATGTCGAACTTGATGTGATGCGTCAGCGAATGGGTATCGGACATGCAGACGACCCGCACCTTGTTCGGTGGCACGTCTGCAGTCGGAGGTTTAGTGTTGATTTTTATAACACGCTGTGATTTCGATATTTCCTTCCATGCCGATGTGGGATCGTGTGTTAGCGGGTGAATATCAATCTTCATAGCCGAGGCGTTATTGCTGCGGTGCGAGCTGTTGAACACTTGCGAAATATTTGCACTACTGACAGTTATCAAGCCAAAACATTTGCCGGAGCGGCCCAACATGTGCTGTTGACGGCAGCGACATTTGTGGAAATGTATGTTTTTGGTCAGATATTTAATTATTACTGTAATTGGTTGGATCTATTAGCATACAACAACTCTGAATCGAAATTTGTTTCCCTAAAATTCCCTAACATATGTGGAATACCTTATCAAAAGTTCAGTAAATCGGAGGAATTATGCAAAACATTCTATATCCATCGGATATTTAGAATACTTTACTGCTATGCAGGTTACTCACCATTTTGTGCAGAGAAATGATCAATTTCCATTTTGTTTTTAGTTATTTAATAGTTATTTAACTACATATAACTGACGTCAATTAAACTAAACTTTGTCTTTTGTAAGCAGCATCCCTTTGTGTCAAAATCAGCCCGCTGGGTATTGTGGGTGTAAGTTGTTTACCTAAACAGCTGATTTCTCCAGAAAGCCGGTCGCAATTTTAAGTGGTGCAACTAAGCTTTGTGCTCGCGTGCATGACATTGAATCATTCATGCACGATTAGAGATAACGTTCTGTAAGGTGAAGAGATTATTATTACACGAATTAAAGGGAAAAATAAATCGGCGAGATGTAAACAATAATCAGCTGTTGAATGCGTGCATCCTGCCAGGGGGAGTGCACGCAAAGTGGGCTGTGAAGACAACTGTCATTAGGAGATGCGGTTTTTTGGCTGTCACTGTCAGCGATTTATTTGACAGCCCAATAACGAAAGGGCAACGCAACAAAGAAGAGGAAAAAGTTGCAACATTAACACAACATAGCCAACCGTTCGATCAATAGTGAAAAGTGAAAAGCGTGCGTATTAGTGTTTACCGAAGCTGTTATTGTTTGTGATTCACGAAAGCTGAGATTTGCATCCAAACCGACCACCGTTTCGACGGTCGTCCTCCCATCTGTAGTCGCACAATGCAGCGCGAAAGTACTGACGATGCGATGGATGCGACCGACAATGGCGAAGACATTCCGTCCGCAAGCAGCACAAATTTAGCTTCCACCAGTACAGGTAAGCGATCAGAGAACATTTGCTGGATATAGCGCATATATCATAGACGCTAGATTCTAACTACGGGTAAAGGTATAGTCTGATGAGATTGTTGAGTCAGCACAAAGTAAACAGATTGCGGATAACTTGCGAAGAGCGAGTTTTCTTTTGTATTTTGTTTGCTGCAGTAACTTGCAGCCCTTGTAGCGAGATGTATCCAGCACGGTAGACATGTTCTGTGAATGATATTTACGTAACTAAGCACCACATTGCGATTGCCTGTCGAATTCAATTAATTTTGTAGGCAAAATTCAGAAGAATCGCAATGACGTAAACCGAAGATCTCCTCGCGCCACCATTGTTTACATACGCTGGATGCTTTTGTTTTGCTGATGTAGGTCGTTTGGTTTGATGGACGTATAGAACGTACTAGCATAATGTAGGCGCAATGCTTTCTGGCTTGGCGGACAATAGAACTATTTTGCTCCATATCATGAACTTTCCACGTTCAGAAGCTTTCCAAAATTAAGCATCTTATGGGCGTGATAATAAGTGTATCATCGGGTTAACATAGCTTTGATATTTCTGTCTACGAAGACACCCCCTTATTTAGCTCTTTATTCCGTGTTTGCTATGTTCGCTGCTGGTTGATATCCAAGCAATCGTTCATACAACATTTCCAGCATATCTGAACAACCAATCATGCGGGGCTTAGTTTTGTGAAATTGCGCTATAAAATAGTGCATATTAAGATTGCACTTGAATTAAATTCTGGCTAACAAGCATCAACATAGGAATACAGTATGGAAGCATCCGGAAAGAACAATAGATAAACGGAAAATGTTGAATGTTTAATATGGATAATTTCAATGAAGATATAATGTACTTCCATTCTTCATCCATGAAATGGTACTTGACATGGTTAAAGATAAGCCCTATCCGGTACCACTTAACAAACCAAACAGAATATCGAATATTGTATAAAAATAAATAAGTATAACATATTTGTGCATAAACATATTTATCTTCCATTTGTTTAAACAAGGAATCATTCAAGTTTCAAGGCTCGTACACTAATTGCATAGCGCTTCGTGAGTTCGATAGTAAATCATTTGACACAACTTGAACACACAACACATATTTGAATAATATCTTATCATAGGTAATACAAAATACTACTCAACCCTTTACTTAAAAACTTTTAATCAATAAAATAATTAATTACTTATAAAGATACATGTTAATAAAAAAAAAACGTATCTGTATGCCATGTTCAGTGTCCAACATTGATAAGCAATTGACGTCTGTGATAAACATATTACCAATATACGATGTGATTTTTAAAAAATTTGTATAATACACATTATTACAATTTAGTTACGATGTAACACATTACAGGAAAATTAAATGTTCCTATTTCGCAAATAATTTGCTGCTGAATGGTAAATGTATCTGTGTTAATTATGCAAATTTTCGCAAAGTCTATTTTTATATTTTTTAACTTGTTCATTTAACATTGTTTGGTTCAGATGACTGAACTCAGTTCAAGTTGAACTAAAGTATGCGGAATTGTTTGAGTTTTTAATGTTTTTTACATGTTCTGTCTAATCATTAATCGATTGTTTTCAACGAAATCTGGATTAATGTAAATCGAAAAGATTCCACTTCGTAATTAGTTAGAATTCCAATTTAGTTAGAATATATTGTAACTTGCTTGATTAAATTTAAATTTCCTTTTATAATATTCGATTCACTTGCCAAGTATTATACTTTTCTGAACCTTCTCTATTTTATGTCCATAATGCACATTTCATGTGTATAAAATGTGACAAAATAACCGTCACGCATGTCTCAGCTGCGCATTACACTACGCGCTGGCATTGTTTTTGTGCGTATCATCGTTCGCTCGGTAGCAGAAATGATGTACCTTTGGCGCGCTCTATCGTGACCCATCACTGCTTTCCTTCCACTGTCGATGCTTCAGGCTGTAAACCCTGATAGATAACAACATTTGTACCGTGACGCGCATCACCACCGTTTGTGCGTTTGTCTCGTACGCGTAGAACGGCTTCCGCCCATGAGATCTCGCAGTCATGTGTTTCGCAGCCAATGTTGCGCCGTCTGCGTTGCGTCGTTGGTTGGCGTTGTAAAGCGTAGCGGACGCTACAGGGACTGTGTGCTGTAAGATTCTTTTTCTTCCGGTCAGTAGTGTGGAGGACACTCATGTGTAAGCGCAACTCGCGTTGACAAAACGTTTTTGGCGCTAGGCGCGAATAATTAGTGTTTGTGTAGTTCTCGTCACACACAGAGAGGATTTTTTTTTACCCGTTTTATGCGTGTATGGTGTGTAGCCACAAATAGTACCTGAGTGATTAAATCATCCCATGATTGTCCCTTCCTCTCTTCTTATCGAGATATGCAATAATCTGCTCTGGCTTGCTATTATCTTTTATCGGCATTGAAGTGGTCTACATTTTCCAAAGTGTCACAGGTGTACCGTGTTTGCTAAACGGCTTGTGCTTGTTAGGTTGATCACAAATTAAACTTTTGTTCATTTGAAGCATTATTGTTGCTAGTGTTGAAACCGTTCGTGTATGAATTGATTTCATTTTATGTGCTTACATCTGCACGTAATTAGTGCACAGTGAGGATATAATTAACAGCGTGCCATCTCTTTCTGTAGTGGTCTTGAATTCTCGTTTTGCTGTCGATCACTAGCCAAAACAAAACAACAAAAAAAAAGAAGCAGAAAAACTGCGAATGTTTTAGGACAGCCAACATTAGCCAACTTGTGGAACGTCACTCGTGCGAAGATGGCACCCTAAACGCCGTTGGCTAACGAATGGAAGCGCACATCATTCGTAGTTTGTCGTGGCGTTAGTAGTAGCTTACGGTTGATGCTTAATATGATGTGCGATTTTCCCGCCCTAATATGTGCTTTTGTGTGTGTATGCGTATCGATATGCGAATGTAGCGTGTATTGCCTACGGTAAGCCGATCGTTTCGATCGTACACGGCACTGCATCTTCGATGGTAGTGGAACATGTTTGTGTACGATCGAACCGGGAGCATCAGATGTTGTTTTGGTTTGTTTTGTTTCGGAAACGAATGAAATTTCATCCCTAGTCTAGTTTTGTCGGGAATTATTCCTGCGGCACATAGTGAACTAGTTACGCGCGTGTGTGTGTGTGTGTGTATGTCTACATTTTCTTTTTGACTTTACACAGCTCATCACCAGCGATTTGTGGGCCGTCGGTTGGTTTGGGTGCTAAAAATGGCACCTTACACGGGAGACATAACTAGAGCTGGTGAGCTTCCTTCTGCTTTGTGACCGTGGCTGGTGTGTCCGATAGAAAGGGAAAAAGGGTGGCATTTGTGTTGTTCCGTGTCCGTTCCTTTTCTATTCCCGTTGGTCACTTCGTACAATAGTGCTGGTTTGAGCTTTGTATGGTGATGTTGCGTAGCTGTTTCATATTAGCATCTGCCCACAAAAGCTATCTAAACGGTGGGGTTTAATAGCGCAAGCAATAAAGATTTGAAAGAATAGTGGAATAATGTGAAATCGGTGATCAGTTGGGCGATCGCACCTGCGTATATTATTTAGTTTTGGCAGTAGTTGACCACCAGTAGGTGTGAGTAAAGGAAACAAAAACGGAATCCAAACCAAAAACTAGTTTATGTTTGAACGCGGCAGTTTGTCTGGAAAACTACTTAGAATAGTGGCCCGTTTCGGGCATGCACTTGTCCTACTGTCCCCGACACGTGAGTATAGTTGAATCTTTAGTGCTTTAAAATCTAATAGTGCAGATAAGTTACAAATTTATACAAAGTGTTAAAAGTAATTTTAAAGCTGGTTTTTTTGATGTTGTAAACTACAATAAGTTATAATAATAAGTAGCAAATATAATATCGATTAATTGTTGTTTTGGATGTCCCTTGACGAAATGGCCTAAAAATGGTGTTAAAAATAAGTCCGTAACAAACGGAAAAAATATTATAAAATAAAAACAACAACACACAAACAAAATAAAAAAGAAGATCCTGGATCGGACCCAGACATGCCGCAAAACCATGTCCTACGTAATTGTACTATTTGGGATGGGTTTGGCTATTTTTGAAATGGCGCACGTGCTGTACATGTTTCGGTAATGAATGTTGTTTATTTCTATCTGTTTTTTTTTGCGGGGTCCACATTTTGCATTTTTGCCGTTACATGCCGTGGCACACACACAAAAAAAGGGGTGAAAAAATAGGTATTTTCTTTTCCCTTCAATTTCAACGCCTTTTTTTTTGTAGGTGTTTTTTGTTTTTGGTTGTTTTGCACCAAAAAGATCAAAGACCATTGCTGCTCATCTGCTGAACGACTAGTGATATGTTGTTTATTTGTGTCGACCCCTTTTAAATGGAACAGAACTTGCAATACATGCGGTACAGGACATTTTATGGTCGACGCAAATGGGGTGTTTTAATTATTACCGAACCATGGAATCTGTTTTTTCTTTTTTTATTTTTTGAGAACGACTTAAATAATTAAGCTCATAAAATGTCACCGTGATAAATAATTAAACTAAATTCAGATCATATTCAGTGTAGAAAGTGGATTGTGTTGTTATTTATCAATTAGTGTCCACGGCTATTGTTGCCTCTATGCCTCTATTGGTTGACTTTCTTTTTTTTTCTGTTTGAGCGTTTTTTTGTTGGAATTAGCACCAGTCACGTGGCAATGTGGCGCGATTCAATTACTTCCGTTTACTAGCGTGCGGCAAACCGCTACAATACGAACATTTCATTATCGATTAGGTCGACCAGCTGAGGTGAGCAGTATGTTGGTGTTGTGTGGTAGGAACATATGCTGCTGTTCCAGTCGTAAACTATCTTGCCCATAGAATGGTAGGGCAAATTTCAATAGACGGTGATTGAAAATAAATGTGCTGTAAATCCTTTATTTTCTACTAAAACTGACATTATAAGGAAATTGTGCAAAGTGAAGACAATAAAACAAGGTTGAAAGTTTACGTTAACTATGCAAATATGTTAACGATTTGTGTGTATGAAATTATGCTTTGTTATTTCATTGTGAAAGTGCGATAATCCAGTTTGAGGTACGTTTAGTAAAAACAAAATGTTTGTGATATATAGTTTTACAGTTTTATTGTCAAATATGTGATTATTCAAAAAAAAAAAATAACGAAAGATCCATACAAATTTAAAAAGAGTAAAAAATGCATCTTTTCTTCTCTCGTGTAACACTTTTATTAAGAAAATCACAAACCTTGTAAGACGAATTATCTCGAATTGTTTTACACATGTTTTGAGCTATTTTGTTTGTTAATTATTTTAACAAAAAGTAGTTAGTTAACTAAAAGGTGTGATTTAAAAATCAACACAATATCTAAATCTAATTTAAGTTGTTTTTTGCAACTTAGGGTTATTAAACGTTTAAAAATTGTTCAAAAANCTTACTGTGCTGATTATGTCACTGCCTTCAATGATGTTGATAGAGTAATGTAATGACCAATGTTGTTGGTCATTACATTACTCTATATCTGGAAAGCATGGTTCTATCGCAGCAGCAGAAAATATTGCTGCGGAATTAAATTCTTCATTGTGCTCTGTACAAGTAATATCGTTTTCATCTTCGATTTCTCTATCTTCTGTAGCAGTAACAAATTCTCCCACATTGTTATTACTGTCTAAATGTATATGATTCCGTAAGGTGCTAGGAGATTTACCTAGAAACATCATACGTATTCTGTATATACACCTCAACGGGGATGGATGGTCATATACGACAACGGGTTGGCATATACGACAACGGGTTTTTCGTATATGAGAAAAAAAAGGATGTCTCTTGGAAATTCTGGCTCACCTGTAATGAAAAATATTACTAAATAATAAAAATCTATAATTATGGCTAATCTATGAGTACTTACCTTATCTGTGGACAGATATGGTATGTTGTGCTTCTGCTTCATGTCCTCGAAAAGCATTTTAAGTGATGTTATATGCATCAAAGTGGACTTTTGAAACACTTACATGTTCTTTTTTGCCAATTGTTGTCATGTTGGTAAACACATGTCAAAAGGGAAAAACATCTTGTTCAACGTCTGATTTTGATCTTTACTTCCTTTTTATTATTTCTTATCATTCAGTTTCGCTAACAGAGAGTACGAAACCGGAACACTGAACCATAGATCAATTTTTTCCATAAATGTAGCTAACATTTCTGCCCTCTTATTATCCGGATAGTATCTTCGCAAGGATACAGCAGTAGTACGAAACAGCAGTTTAGCTGCACGTCATACGTTCTGCCTTTATTGTGGTACCATAATTAAATTATTTTCAGTTAATTTGTATAAGGGAGTCTTTTCTGCATTCTATCTGTTCTGCACTAAATCAAAAAGGATGTTCGATTAAAGGATGTTCATGTATGCTGTGAAGGTCATTAGTTTTGTTTTTTCTGTATTGATTGTTAGATTGATTTTCATCATTTCTTCTGCGAATTTGTTTATGGCACGTTGTAGGTTCCTGTCTAGTTTTTGGTATGTTTACCCGTTTGCTATTATTGTGAAACCATCTGCGTATTATACTAGTTCCGTGCGTTCATTGTCTAATTGTTTGTGTAGATCTTTGGTGTATAAGTTAAATAGGGTTGGTGACATAACGTCTCCCTAAGGTAGATCATCAGTGATTAGTTTAATGATTTTTTGGTGGTTGCTCTCTATTTCTATGGTTCTATTAGTCAAGAAAGCTTTCACCCATTGTTCGTTACTCAGACGACGTAACGAAAGATTCAAAAAAACTCAGACGTCATGCGGACGTCTAACGTTACAAAGGCTATACTTGTCAAAATTGTAAAACAAAAAATGAGAGTAGCCATTTTGGAGAAGCCGACAAGTTAACACGTGGTTTAGAGGTTCCGCGATAAAAGTACAAATAATACAATATTAATAACTTAAGTTAATTGCTTGATTAATAGTTCTCTTGCTTTTAAAACCGAATGATAATTAGGAGAGTATGTTATTGTTTTCTATGACGTTATTAAGTTGTAATACTAATGCGGTTTTTATTTTTTTTTTTATATGGGTAGGTATTAGTGCGATTCCGTGATAGTTTGCTATTTCGTTTTTGTCCTTGTTGGGTTTCCATATCGCTATTATTTTCATATTTTTAGTTTTTTTATCGTGCCTTTTTCCACATGTCGCCTCCTTCTTTTATTATGTTTTCTAGGGTTGTGATGTTTATGCTTCTTAGCATTTTATAAGTGGTTTTGTCTGGGCCTTGTGCTTTATGTTTTTTCCTTGCTATTATTTGTTCCCATACATTTTTGTCTATGATTTCCGGGTGTTGTAGGTATGAGTTTAAATTTTTGTTGAATATATATATTTTATATTTTGCGTAGGATGTTAGAAAATACAGTTCATTTATTTTGCTCGAACTAATTATGTGTCCGTCGAGATGCGGGTTCCAAATCTACTGTGATTCACAGTTGGCGGTCCCTACTTAAGTGGAACAGAGTGTGGAACAGATTCGTCTGACGTCACGTCGATCCGATGCCAGTTTTGACAGCCTTACACAACAACTGTCACCGCCACAGGGTGATCCATTCGTACAATTATGAAATTTATTTTAAGCAATTCCTTTGCTTTCTGTGTTTCTTGCTAGGTTGAATTTTAATCCAGCTATATTCCTCTCGTTATAAGCCGTTTTGGTGTCCTTGTTTCACCATGATTTTAATCTGTGAATCGTATTGTGCTTTTCTTTGCATTATTTTTTTTATTTTGTTGAATAGCGGTTGGATTGTGTGGATTTGTAGGTGATCGATGTTGTTTATGTTCCTACTTATTTTCTGTTTGTTGTATACCGTATGTAGTTTTTTATGTGTCCTGACTTCTACTGTTTTTTCCATTATTTTGCGATTACTACCTCCAATATGCTCGTTTTTGATCTTTCTATTTATACAGTTGTATATATCATTTGATGAGAAAGTTAGATCTATTGATATTATTTGTATCTGTCGGAGTGTAAGTGTATGATTCGTTCTGTGCTATGATAAGATTTGAGTTTTCAAATTCCTCCATTATTTTATTTTATTTAATTATGACGGCTTAGCGCAAATTCCTCCATTATAATTTCTCTTTTTCTATCTGTCCTTTCGTCTCCTCAAAAGGTGTGGTTGAGCGTTGAAATCTTCTATGATTATTGTGTTTTTTTTTATTTATGTTAGAACGGCCTTATGTTAGACTAATTTTACCACGTAGCAGGCTAGTTCAGACCGTACCATGGGGGAACGGTCCGAATGGGATTTGAACCGGTCGTGTTAGGAACTGGCGCCGTTGCCAAATACACTACCGGATCGCCCCTTGTTTTGTTTTGTTGGTTGACATTTTGTGTTAGTGTATTTAGTGTGTGTTTTAATTCTAAAGTGCTTGTTTGTCGCGCTAAGTATGTTAATAATATAATAAAAATAATATTTTTCTCTTGTTAGTGTTATGCTGGTGGCCTTCCAACATTTCCTGTTCCGTAAGGTGCAGGAAAGCGTCGCATCTAATCACTCCTTTTGTTGTGTTCAGTGCTGCATGTTCATATACTTTTATAGGTACTGCTAGGTCACCATGGTTCAGGTTAATATTTGTTAGATTATTGTTTGAGCTTCCGTTGCGTTTCTTACCTTTATCAGGGTACTTCCATCCCTCATTAGGGTGGTTTGAGTTGGTTTGCGACTAATCGACATTGCTGACGCCTTCGCGAACAAAAAAGGGTGTATAACATACAACCGCGAACAATTTGCGCTATTGCGCACGAGGTATATTTTTTTCATTATACACCTTGAGTACGGATTTCGACAGCTGAATTGTACGACTAGGTCTTCAAATTCGTGCAACTATACGTACAACTTTTAAATTCCTCTAGTTGGTATACTTTTAAGCTTTTTCTGCCACTAGGGTAAATAAACTCTCTTGCATTTTTGGAACCACGCATCTACAACATTTGCTGGCTATTTCTACAATCAAAAACGATCCGAAACTTCGCTAAGTTGTTCAGTGGCACTGCACAGTATTCTAGGAAGGTGCCTTTCCCTGTGGAAGCGCGGATTGGGGTTTAGTTGTGGAAGACTTGCAAATCTAAGGTAAGTTATAAGCTTTCTATGCCTTATACTACTCCTTATACTAGTCAGCCTTATACTACCACTTAACAAGCAAGATTTTACTAAAAACGGCTTGATCGTTAGACTATTTTTTTATTCGTAGCTAGATAATTCTTGTGACGGTTTTTTGCGCAAACGCGTTAGACGTGCCCAGTGCGTGATCATCTGGTAGATCCTGTGAAATTATGGGATGAGGGAAACAAGAAAATTATAGAACAGTTCTTTTAAGATGTTAAAGGATAACAAAAAGGATAACACAACGAGTTCCTCGACATGCAAAATAAAATGAATGATTTTATATATAAATTCACAACATACAAAGAGGTGAAAAAGACCCTTAAGGAAGAAAGTGCCTTTAATTGTATACCACTAACAACATGATTATTGCTTTTATACTTACCGTTTTTTGTTAAAATTGTCAGAAATAAATACACATACTCGAAAACTTCTAATTAAAATATTGTACTATAATTTTCACAATTAGGTTTCGGTTTTTATTTTGTTTACCATTATTGAATATTGAATATTAAATTTTTGTCTTTTATACCTTTATTTGTAGTTTTCTTACCAATATTGTATTAATTAAGGTAATATAATTTCTAGTATTTGTCTTGGTGGCTTAAGATAGCTTCTAACTTGGAGTAAACTATATGGGTATTGCTTCGAGCGATTAAGAACGACAACCAATTAGTCTTTATTAATTCGCATTATTTGTGTCTTATTTCGCTTTTATTTTTTCATATCTTCTTTCCTTTATTTCTCTTATTATTTCTTCTCTGTCGCGGATAGTTGAGTCTTTGTCTTTGTATGGTTCGCAATTTTTATTTTATTTTTTAATGCTAGAACAGACCAGGCCGTATTAGACCCATTTTTACCACTTAGCCGGCTAGTCAGATCGAGCTACGAGGGGGGGGGGGGGGGGGGTTCAAATTGGATTTGAACCGGTCCGGTCGTGTTGGGACTAGCGCCGTTGCCAAATACACCACCGGGCAATCACCCCCATCGCTATAGCATTACTCTTCCTACATTATTATCTCTTTGTGTACGTGCAATTTGAAGTTTCGATTGGCAGAACCTTATGCATCACAAACATGGAAGATCACGTAACAAAGGTACATATTTCAAATTAATATTTGTGACTCATGTTTACTTCAATACTGTTACCGTTATGTTAATTAGTTATTTTATGTTATGTAAAGTTTTTTAGTCGTGTATAGAATAGAAATAAATTTCATATCACATTCGAAAACAAATTGCAACTTATACAGAAGGTTAGGTATTAAGGCCAGGTAGGTCACTTATTCTGATGAGGTGTATCGTTTAAGGGGCGTATGAAAAAATCAATTTGAATAATTGACGATCCTTAGTAATCGTGTAATAAATATTTGTTTGACCATGTGCAATTTAGTAGTAAAATTTGTTTTGTTATCTACTCTGTGAATGCTATTTAGCCGTTGAATGTTACTGTGAACAGAATATAATTTTTAGTTTTCTTTAAATTCACAAGAACTTGCAAATAAGAAAATGTTATGAAAATGTTAAGAACCCAGCAAACAATCGGGTCGCGTTTGGGTCCAAATGGGTCGAACCGACTGTCATCGTGTGGGAAGCATTCGATTTTGTGCGTGTGTGCGGTATGTTTGGTTCATAAGTGCTGTCAAATAACCAATGTTTGGTTTGGTTCGCATTGAAGAAGTATTGTCAAACCGTTAACTTCGTTATTACAGTTGATTATTCTGCAGTGAAAACATTATTAATCCAAGCCATGCATCCGAACAAGATGCGAAACACTGGATTGTTTTACAGAATCCGCGACAAACGACGCGCTTTGTTTGAACAACAATGGAGAGAAGAAAATGTTGAAACTAGTTCAGCAAATGCTTGTTAGAGTGGACAACCCCTGTCCTACTTGTTTGCGAGTGTCATTTTGACACTTTATGTTTTGTTCCATGGGAACCATTATTATTTTCCTTATGTTGGCAATTCTGCCTTACCACCTTTTTTTGTAATTCCGGTTTTATCAGTACAATAAACCACGACGTTTTTCACTAAGCCTTAAAATTTGATTACAATTTTAGGTTATGGGCCCAGATACGTTGGTGATCTGATCGTAGTGAAAATAATACAATATTGATTGTAGCGTGTCGTTGGTTGTTTTGTCGTGATGGAGCTTCTTACAGAAAAAAACGATCGTCATTTTCTCCCGCTGTTTGATGGCTTATAATTCGAGCCGCTTGGAAGTATAGGATGACGATTCTCCTGGAGGAGCAAGAGCTCTTGGAGTGTGTTAATACTGAT
>CM032178.1:28663165-28698036 GCA_018908115.1 Anopheles rivulorum
ATGTTGTAAACTACAATAAGTTATAATAATAAGTAGCAAATATAATATCGATTAATTGTTGTTTTGGATGTCCCTTGACGAAATGGCCTAAAAATGGTGTTAAAAATAAGTCCGTAACAAACGGAAAAAATATTATAAAATAAAAACAACAACACACAAACAAAATAAAAAAGAAGATCCTGGATCGGACCCAGACATGCCGCAAAACCATGTCCTACGTAATTGTACTATTTGGGATGGGTTTGGCTATTTTTGAAATGGCGCACGTGCTGTACATGTTTCGGTAATGAATGTTGTTTATTTCTATCTGTTTTTTTTTGCGGGGTCCACATTTTGCATTTTTGCCGTTACATGCCGTGGCACACACACAAAAAAAGGGGTGAAAAAATAGGTATTTTCTTTTCCCTTCAATTTCAACGCCTTTTTTTTTGTAGGTGTTTTTTGTTTTTGGTTGTTTTGCACCAAAAAGATCAAAGACCATTGCTGCTCATCTGCTGAACGACTAGTGATATGTTGTTTATTTGTGTCGACCCCTTTTAAATGGAACAGAACTTGCAATACATGCGGTACAGGACATTTTATGGTCGACGCAAATGGGGTGTTTTAATTATTACCGAACCATGGAATCTGTTTTTATTTTTTGAGAACGACTTAAATAATTAAGCTCATAAAATGTCAACGTGATAAATAATTAAACTAAATTCAGATCGTATTCAGTGTAGAAAGTGGATTGTGTTGTTATTTATCAATTAGTGTCCACGGCTGTTGTCGCATCTATGCCTCTACTGGTTGACTTACTGTTTTTGGTTTCAGGGCTTTTTTTTTGTTGGAATTAGCACCAGTCACGTGGCAATGTGGCGCGATTCAATTACTTCCGTTTACTAGCGTGCGGCAAACCGCTACAATACGAACATTTCATTATCGATTAGGTCGACCAGCTGAGGTGAGCAGTATGTATGTTGGTGTTGTGTGATAGGAACATATGCAGCTGTTCCAGTCGTAAACTATCTTGCCCATAGAATGGTAGGGCAAATTTCAATAGACGGTGATTGAAAATAAATGTGCTGTAAATCCTTTATTTTCTACTAAAACTGACATTATAAGGAAATTGTGCAAAGTGAAGACAATAAAACAAGGTTGAAAGTTTACGTTAATTATGCGAAAATGTTAACGATTTGTGTACATAAAATTATGCTTTGTTATTTCATTGTGAAAGTGCGATAATTCAGTTTGAGGTACGTTTAGTAAAAACAAAATGTTTGTGCTGTATAGTTTTACAGTTTTATCGTCAAATATGTGATTATAAAAAAATATTAATAACGAAAGATCAGTGTAAAGTTATAAAGAGTAAAAATGCATCTCTCCTTCTCTCGTGTAACACTTTTATTTTAAAAATCACAAACCTTGTAAGACGAATTTTCTCGAATTGTTTTACACATATTTTGAGCTATTTTTTTTTGTTAATTATTTAAACACAAAGTAGTTTTTAACTAAAAGGTGTGATTTAAAAATCAACACAGTATCTAAATCTAATTTATGTTGTTTTTTGCAACTTAGGGTTATTAAACGTTTAAAAATTGTTCAAAAAACAGTTACATTTAAATGTTTTGTTTAGCAAGTGTTGAATTGTATTAAAGATAAAATTATTTAGCTTTTTATGTTTCGCGGATCTGTGAACATCGAAAAAGCAAAATTTGCTACAAATTTTGAGTTTTTTTTCGATATTCGTTATAATTTAATCTAACATCACTTAATCTTTCTCTTGAATTGCTTTGTTTCCCAGAAAAGGAATGTTAAATTACGCCACTATATTGAAAATCGTTCATGGAAATGATTAATGGTTAAATGGTTGCAATCGAAACGTTTGTTACGCCGATGCTATTCTCTCGTGCTATTTCGCAGGCATTTTCCGAGCAAATTCCAGGAAGTGCAGGCAATATATTTTCACAATTCGCAAATTAATTCGTGCTTGATGGAACATTTTGTTTTAATGCGGCTTACGGTAAAACCTTCATTGGGAGAAATAATTTTAATATGTCGAAAACGAAAAGTATTTATTTGAAAAACATCAATCAATCAAACATATTTATAAAAACAAAAATTATTTTTACTCCCCTATGGCGCAAGTCACAAGAATGCAAAAAACGTTATAAAATGAATAACAAAAATAAAATTTTAAGTAAATCAGTTTGTATTAACATACCGTTTTTGTCCTTTCTTTTCTCGTTGTAGAATCTCAACACAATAGTGAGGCATCAAATGTGGGAATAAACCAGCAGCAGAGCAGCACAATTCAGCATGAATCTTCCGGTGCGGCCAGTGTTGGAGCTGTGGGTCAAACATCCGACAGTGTGCGCAACACGCCGAAGCTTAGCAACGATCGGACCTCAAAGAATGGATCTCAAATGCAGCTCTCGCAATTGGCACCAGCTGGCAGCGGTGCCGGTGCATTGGGACACGTCGGGACGGCAGGAAACAACAGTACAGTAGTGGACGAAGGTGATACGATAACCGTGATCGAGCGTCCGGTTAATATCGAGACTTCCGAACCATCGAAATCACCGCTCAGCGTCTCGAACATCACCTCAGTGCGGCTTAGTTTGTTGCCTTGGAACAGCCACAACCGGTCGGCAATCCTGTCCGGCAACAGTGGCGGCGGAATGGCGGCCACGATCGATATGATGGCGGCATCGGACGGTACGTTGCGGCCGGGAGAGATAGTAATGCGCACGCTGTTCACAGACTTTACCGTGCAGGCGGAGAAGAAAATCGAAAGCGTGCTGCTGGACGGGTCGGACAAAAACTTGCCAAAGCTACTGCAGCGCGGCGAGGACTATCAGTTCGATCAGCTGCTGCAAGCGCTCGGGTCCGTCGCGGAGCATTGTCTGCCATCGTTACTGAAGGCACTGCTTGCCTGGCACAAGCATCAGATTTGTGACAAAAACATAAAGCGCGATCTGCAAACGGGACCGCCGTCGGCCGCACACCATGCGGCGAACAAATCGGGCCTGGATTTGGAATATCAACTGTTGCGGCGGGAAGCGGCTGTGGAGTTTATCTTCTGCCTTGCGCTGATCGAGATACTGCGCCAGTTTCCGTTCCATCCTGGGCATGACGATATTACGAAGCAGATTGAAAACCTTGCCTTTCGTCAGTTCAAGTACAAAGAGGGTGCACAGACGGCACCGAACGCGAACGACTGCTACCGCATAGCCGATCTGTACGCGGAGGTCGTCGGCGTGCTGGCCCAGAGCCGATTTTCCTCCGTGCGGAAGCGGTTCATGACGGAGCTGAAGGAGCTGCGCAGCAAGGAACCGAGCCCGTTCACGACGCACAGCATCATCAGCCTGCTGATGGGCATGAAGTTTTTCCGCGTAAAGATGGCCCCCATCGAGGAGTTTGAGGCATCGTTTCAGTTCATGCACGAGTGCGCACAGTACTTCCTGGAGGTAAAGGATAAGGACATCAAGCACGCGATGGCGGGACTGTTTGTGGAAATTCTGGTCCCGGTTGCGGCCACGGTGAAAAATGAGGTGAACGTACCGTGCGTGAAAAACTTCATCGATTTGCTGTACTCGCAAACGCTAGACGCGTGCACCAAGTCGAAGCATAAGCTGGCCCTGTTCCCGCTGGTAACGTGTCTGCTGTGCGTTTCGCAGAAATCGTTCTTCCTCAGCAACTGGCATTGCTTTCTGGCGATGTGTCTCAGCAATCTGAAGAACAAAGATCCCAAAATGAGCCGCGTCGCGCTAGAATCGCTGTACCGGCTGCTGTGGGTGTACATCATCCGGATAAAGTGTGAATCGAATTCGGCCACCCATTCGCGACTGCAAAGCATCGTCAATTCGCTGTTTCCCCGTGGCTCGAAAGCGGTTGTGCCGCGGGACACACCGCTAAACATATTTGTAAAAATCATCCAATTTATCGCCCAGGAACGGCTAGACTTTGCGATGCGCGAGATCGTGTTCGAGCTGCTGTGTGTGGGCCGTCCGATCAAGATCATTATGACGCCGGAGCGCATGAGCATTGGGCTGCGAGCGTTCATGGTAGTGGCGGACTCGCTGCAGCAGAAGGACGGTGAACCACCGATGCCGCGTACGGTGGGCGTCCTGCCGTCGGGTAATACGCTGCGCGTGAAGAAAACGTATCTGAACAAAATGCTTACCGAAGACACGGCGCGCAGTATCGGGATGTCCAACTACTTCCCGCACGTGCGGCGTGTGTTCGTTGACATCTTGCGTGCGCTCGATATACATTGCGGACGTCCGCTGATGATGACGGTGATACAGAATCAAAACAAGGAGCTGGACGAAATGCTGACCGGCGAACGAAAGCCACGCATCGATTTGTTCCGTACGTGCATTGCAGCGGTACCACGGCTCACGCCGGACAATATGACCGGTCACGAGCTGGTGGATATGCTGTCCCGACTGACGATCCACATGGACGAGGAGTTGCGCGGCTTGGCGCATCAATCGTTGCAAACGTTGGTATTTGATTTTCCCGAGTGGCGCCAGGATGTGATACAAGGCTTTAGTCAGTTTTTGGCACGAGATGTGGTGGACACGTTTCCCCAGCTGCTGGACAATGGGTTGCGCATGCTGTACGCATTTCTGACGGTGTGGCGTAATTTGCTTGGCACGGGAAGCAACAGCAACAGCAATAACAATACGCTCAACACAAAGGGTGGCCCGATCGGTACGGTTGGAGTACCTGCACCGGGGCAACCCGTTGGCGGTTTGGTCGCGGGGCGTGCTACTAATCAGCAAGATTTGGGAGCGGTTAAATCAAACCTGCTCCCACAAACGGCTGCCAATGCGTCGCTGAATGCGGCCACAATAAATTCCAATTCCAGCGGTAGTTCGGGCATTTCTTCCATCACGCAAACGACCACCATTACGGCGGGAGCCATTGGTGGGGTGGGTACGAGCAGTAGCAGTGGTATTGGTGGTGGTGGTGGTGCTGCTACTGCCGGCACGGCGGATTCGACGGCGGGCAGTAATAGTGCTACCGGTGGGAAGAAAGGACACGAGCTGCCGCTAGCAACGACAATGCACATGGTGGAAGGTTTAGCATTGGTAATGCTCTGTAATTGCCGTTCACAACCGCGCAAGTTTGCGGTCAGCATACTGAAGGAGGTAAGTGTTGACGATGGTGGTGGTGTTTTGATTGTTGAGGTTAGATATAAACGTTTTAAATGGTTCATATGATCGTAATCGATGTGTATAAGTAATGCGTTTCAAAATCATCAATCGGTACATCGGTCTCTTCTAGGTCTATAATGTGTACCGCACTGCTCCGGTAGTTCTATAAATATGTTTCTTTTCTATAAGTTTAATGGTTAAATTTCTTACTTAATTTTAACGATTATTTGTTGTTGTTTTTTTACAGGTAAAAGTATTGAAAAAACTGTTAGGCATTCCCGAAACGGAACCAGCCTTAATCGACGTAATCGATAAATGCTGCCCACAGGTAAATATTTGTATACAGAAGATGAATTTTGTTGTTATTAAAATGTTCTACTGTGTATGTATTCGTAGGTTCTTGAGAAATGCTTACATATGCTACCTCAGACCGATCGTACCGCAATGCTTAACGCGAATGTGATCGACCTGCAATGGATTGTGGACCGTAACAGTGGTGTATGGACAACTGGCCATGTAGAGGAATCGACTAAGGCGTCCACTTTGACACTCTGTCTGTCACAATCAGCGCTCGGCCAAGCGTACGATCCGTGGAGTGTGTGTTTGTTCGGCTTTATGGAGCGGACACGCGTGTTGCAGCACTGCCCATCCGTAGTGGCACAGGCATGGCCTATTTGCTACCAACGCGTAACGAGTCTGTTCAACGTGATCGACCCAACGTATGTAGAAACTCTCGCGAAGAGCAACTCTTTTCCAAATCCGAAAAGAACCATCACGTAGCAAAAGAATAATGATGCTGCTTTTAAATTTTAATGATTTCTTTCTTCTCTTCTTTTTGTATCGTTTCCTTCGCACCGCAGCCCCGTTAGTGACAATCGTGCCTCGTTACTACGCAGTTCCGCGCCCACGAAAAAACCTCCCTCCGAGGCGCAACGTGACTCGCTGGCACATCTGTGGAAAAATCAGGTAGCGCTCGCAATGCGTCTCATACCGCAAATGCCAAGCGTTGCTGTACGATGCGCCTCGCCCGATCTCAGCCTGAGGTAAGTGCCCAAGGGTGCATGTGCCAGCCGTTTGCATACGAAACTTGTAGACTTGACACTCTTTACTGCATCAGCAACAGCATACAGCAGACATACTGTTTCGTAGCAGCAGGAATCTTATCGTCGATTGCAATTTCTGTACAATTTCTTCCTTCCACCATATGTTGTGTATCGTGTAATGGATGGGTGTTCCGATTGTATGTTAACTAATCGATGGTCTCGTACCAAAAGATAGCTGTGAAACCATATGGTTAACCCCTTCTCAGACTGTTTACCGTATTCTATAAGATTTTGATTTTATGGTTTTGCCATTGGTGATATAGTTAGCTGTAATCTTTTCATTGGTTATTATTTACATCATTTCTAGTCGGTTTTAGTGTATGTGTTTGTGTGTGTTTTTGATAGATGTTTAATCTGTGCAGTAGAAACAACCATTTTATTACTCCGGTTTTCATTTTTCTATTTGACTTATGTTAATATAAACAGAGAAAACGAATATGCACATTACATGTGTTAATAAAAGTGAAAGTGCTAGGTAATGTTTGTAAAAAAATCATGGAAATGGGCTAAATTATGTGTTAGTTAAATCGTTTAAAATAGGTTGTTTGTACAGAATTTTCACTATTTCAATCACATAGAACAAACAATGGATAGACGCTTCGTTGTTTGGTTGTCAATTTTATTTGTTTTAGTTTGTGTTATTAATTATTCAACTAGTTACACAGGAATGGTTAGTAGACAGGACTATTTTTATACGGTCACTTTTACCTTCAAATACTTTAATACAATCGATTCATTTCTATTTTGTTTAATGTGTGTGTGTGTGTGCATTTTTTTTAAATTAATACTCATTATGTTACTCATCCAGCCACTACTTAACATAAGTACACCCATTGTTGTTGTTCAGGTGTGAAAAACTCAGCAATGTATTCTGTCCCTGTTGCTATAAATATGCGAATGCGATCGTCGTGTTGTTTTGTTCTCTTCACTACGTCACATTTTACACTCATTGCACTACACTTGCGGGGTTCACCACACAGCTCACACACACACACATTTGGAAGGGTTTGGGTGTCCATTTGACTTGCATATCGTGTGATGGAGAAATATGTAACATGTTCGGTTTCGGTTGTTTAGTTTTTTGCGTGTGTTTTAGTGTTTCTGCGTGTGTGCGCGCCCGTGTGTGTGTGGTTAATCGAGGGCATTGAAGGTATGGATTATTTTATGTTGTATTTTTTTTACATTCTCTACTCACCTTTCACTTAGAAAAGGCATAAAGATGAGACCACTTTTGCTTTAAAAAAAATGTGTGTTTACCATGTACGTGCGTATCTAATGTTAATAGCACTGGTGCATATTTGGGAAATCGGGGAGGGCAATTTTCAGGAAACCAACACCAAGAGCACAATGTTACAGAAAGCATTTTAAAATTGTTTGACTAGCTTGACTTCGAATGATTGTAACACTTAAAGTATGTTTTTCTTTCATGTTTCTTCTCTCTATGCCGACGCGTCATATCCTGTTAATCGAACAACAAATCGAATTTCACCGTTTATCGACTTCTTCTACCGTTACACCACTTATTTCCTTACGACCGACCTCTACATCTACAAACAACAACAACTACAACTACAATGATATATTCCTCCTTAAAAAACATACTCTCTATGTTGCTTCTATTTAATTTTACCTACATCTTTAATATGTGTACAACAAAACAATGCCTAATTGCTTAAATAATTACGAACCTTTACCACTTAACGTTCAATCTTCGGTTTTAAATGTGCTGTGAAACGCTCAAATCGGGTGTTGCCTAATGGTTCATGTACAAATTCCCATGTACAACAAAACAATAAAAACGATTATCTGCAAAACGGTATGATACCGACGCTTCTTATGGAAAATTTCCAAACTCGAACTGATAATGGTGTTTTGTTGGCCGTTTTATTGACCGAACATGTGCATTCAATCTGAACATGATCTCGCACCGTTCGCATACAAACAACACGTACCGTACATACACTGCAACTCGCTATATCAGTCTGCATGATCAGTCGGATTCCCGCTCGTTGTCCGACTCGTTGGACAATATACCGTCATCCGTGTTTGGACCAGAAGGAATCGTGACACGCTTCACCCTACCTCTATCCTATGGGCGCAAAGATGCCAGACATAAGAGACAAGGGTAACGTTTATTTTCTTTTCTTTTTTACCGGCATAGTTTTACACAAAACTACCTTTACTTTACCCGTCCTTCGTTATATGTTCACTCATTATGTTCTTTAGTTCTTTACTTTTGTGTTCTTTTTGGTTATTCGTTCATTTTTTTCCATTTGTGTTTCACACGCGTTCATAATTTCAGTGTTAATCTGCTCATGGTTAGTTTCACATTGCAGCAGATTTAGCTCTCATTTCTAGACAGTTCATTTTTGTTATACGCGCTATAGTTTCATTCATTTACCTTACGTTTTCAGTTAAGCGCAAACTACTACCGCACCCATCGGGTTTTCTTTGTATTAGTGTTTCCGTTGCGTTGAATTGCCGTAGACTCATCAGCGGAATTAGTTGCTTGATCTTCCCGACACATATACACACATTACTAAAAACAAAGTTGGAAAGTTAGTAATTTCAATCATCTCTGTGTGCGTAACATCGCCGTGATCGTTTTATTGCATTCGGAATGAAGTGGTGCAAATAAGCGTCATCCTTTACACAGCTCATGGTCATGTTTGTTTTTCTCTCTTGGTTGGTTTAATTATGTTATTCATACACATGCAGTGTTAACTGTGGTTGAGTTTAACAGATGAACAAAAAATTGCCACTATATATGGTTATTATGTTAAAAGATAAAGATAAACTGCAAATACAATGGGAATGAACTTTTTTTTTAATTTGATTTTCCATCTTGTTAGAAACTGTTTAGCTAAAGGTATTTGAAATGTCTTGTAAACGTTCAAGACTATCGATTACTATTTATGTTTTTTTTTTTATTTTTAATTCGACGTGATTAACAAAAGCATCTGTTCGATAGTTACTATACTTTTCTATAAATGTCAATCAGTGTGACAAGTCGCGTTCATTACTTCGACAGTTTAATCTATCATACAGTATAGCTCCTTATGTACACATTTGCTAGTAGTAACGTGATCGTTCAGCAACAATCACTTAGTCATCTTAGCTGTTTGTTTCGTATTACGCAGAATATTATCGTTGTGTTGATGCAAACGAAAAATAAACCCCATTTTCTCTGCTAGACTTTGCATTTATATTGGCAGCGGATCGAAACGAGATTGCCACTAGTAACCCACAGCGGCAGTATTCCAGCTCATTGTCATCATACCATCCACTATTACCATTGTTACTACTATTACTACTACTTTTACTCTAGTGCGATTTATACTTTGTTCGGTTTTCTGTTTTGTTTTACCTTAGCGGCTTGTAGCATGGTAATGGTTGTATAGCGCATATTAAACGTGTTGTGTACCATTGTTTCATCGTTTGTTTGTTTCTTTTCTCTTCTTCCTCCGGTACGCTTCATGATATTGGTGCATGGATTTTCTTGCAGCTCATCGCCGGACTCGCTGTCGGCGGACCGTAGCGACAAGTCCAGTGGGACAACCGCCTCACCGGTGGCACTATACAAGCTGGTAATACCGTTGCTACGCTGCGAAGTCGTCGATATCCGAGATGCGGCCGTTAATGCACTGGGCATGATAAACCATGACGCGCTGAAGTGAGTAAAAATGTGATCGTACACACATTTACGATGCATTTACAGCATTTTCTGTTCTGCTGGGAACGAAGAAACATTGCAAGATATAATTTGCAAGATAAATGTAAAGTGTTTAGTTTTAGTATTGTTTTCCTTTCCTATGAGATCATTTATAATGATGAGGGAGCAATCTTGTAACAGTTTTCTAGCAGAATTTTCAATATTTGAAACAGGGACAATCGTTACCATTTTGCAGTTGCATTGGGTCAGTTTATTTTTGGGTCAGATATTTATGTAATTGAATTATGTAGATATTTTTTCACATTTTTCGATATTTTCTTTACTTTTTAAACCTGACCTAAGGAATACGAATCGTTTTACAGGTTTTTCGAGCGCAAGTGATAAAGTTGTATAAATTTCTGGATTCTTTTCACTTTAAACTGGAATTTAATTTAATTTAATTGAGGTTAGAAATATAAATATTTCTTACCGTAAAGAAAAATAAAATCATTTTTTATAAAGACTTGACGTGAACTTAGAAGCACTTTTAGTAAGTTTAGTAAATATTAAAAAATCCTTCTTGGAACACCATGCTTTTTTAACACAAACATATCAAATGAACCTGCATATGCTTACAATATCCAGAAGGTAGCCAGAAGGTAGAGTTGTTAATCAAACGCGTACCCTTCGATTGGATTATGCATTTTTAGTAGTGTCCGTATTCTGATTAAATTTCTCGTTTCATGTGGTTTTCTTTTCCGTCCGGCATTACAACCCAGGGACCTGATGGAAGAGCTAGTGGTATACATCCGTGAAGCCATCGATCGTAAGCAGGAGAATATGCGACGCCGTCGACGGCGCGATGCGTTGCGTTTGCAATTGGTGCGTGTGCTAGAGAAGATTGCGGAGAATGGCACGTTCGGCATCAGCCAATTTGTGCTGGAGCGCGAAACGATGTCACTGCATCCGACGTTTGTCGAGTACATCGACGGTGCCCGCCTGTACCTGGAGACGGAAACGGATGGCAAGGATAGCAGCAGCATGCGTGAGGTGAAGACACACTTCTGCGACTTCATACGCAAGATGATAAAAAACTTCTCGCTCGAATCGTGCGGTACGCTGTTGTCGCGTGAGCTCAAACGAAACCTGGTCAATCTGTTTGTTGGGTGGAGTGGTAGTGCATATGCGCTACCATTTGCTCACGGTCACCATGGTTCCACGCATCACCATGGTAGTCATCATGGGGTGGGCAGCAGTGGCAGCGGTGGTGTTAGTATTAGCGGAATCGGCAGTGGTGTTAGTGGGATCGGCAGTGGAACTATTGGGGCGAGTGTGTGGGGCAGTTCATCTACCACGTCCGGTATCGGTTCTGCGGCCAACACGTCCGTTGGGACCATAGCAGCGGAGGAGGAAAAATTACAATTCAGCGCATTACAGGTGAGTGTAACGGGTGATGAGGTTGAGCACAAATCTAAGTACAGGCATAAATCGGATCAAGGTTTGCCAGTTTTTTGACAATTGAAAACCTTAATTATCGTTATTCGCAAGTTTTGAATCAATTCACGTGTTATTCCAACTTTACATTTTGCAAGAAACATCCTTTCCCTGTTTATAATGTACGAGGTACAATTTTCTCTTCCTATTTACACAGGCCATGTCAGCTGTTCTGTGTTGTGGCCCATGTTTCGATTCCGGTCACTTGGCGGAAGATGGTGCAATTTACAGCTGGTTGGACATGCTAATGACTTCCAAAGACGATAAGGTAAGTACATCCACAATGTGTTTGTTAGCGCAAGAAAGGTTGTGGTTAAAATGGTTCCCAGCAAATCATGCATTCTTCCTACGCTTTGCGGCGTGGTCGTTGACAACAAGAACTTTAATTGGTGTATGGAAAGCCGCTAGTGTTTTTAAAATGGAACCAAAGTTATACGGAGGCAAGAATTCTATAAATCAAGGTTTAAGTGTTTTGCGAAATTTGCTCTAGAGCTCTACAAATGGAGAAGAGTGTATTGAGTTTACTTAATGTAGAATTTACTCGTTGAATTGAAATTTATAATAAACATTTCATTTGAATTATTTATTTACAAAAAAAAACAGTTTATAAAGTTTCTTCTTAGTTTTGAGTGATAATTGTGTTGGAAAATATTTTCTAACGTGAACTTATGCGTTGCTAAAATTGTATTACTTTCCTTAATAATAAATCGCTATCCATGCTTTAAGTACCCTGTTGACATGTACTTCTGATTTAATGAAATTTTCGTTCTTATCCTTCATGCCATTGCTTTCAGATTTATGAATTGGCCAAGGAGACGGTCGTGTTGCTGCTTGAATCGAATCCCGATATAGGGCAGCTTCTTGAGTGGGTCATTGATCGCTGCTATACGGCTTCCCCGCGTGAAGCAGATGCTTGTTTCCTAGCATTGGCTGTTATATTCAGTGCAAGGTAAGGGCTTCTATTTGTATATTATTCAAACAATTTATTGACTATATGCAATGAAGTGTCAGTTCTATTATTACGTTTTTCCGATATCTTAAATTGTGTTTATGCTTCTAGGCTAAAATTTATTTACGTTTATGCTTTTCGGCGTAAATAGGGCGGATAAAATTCAAGTTCAAACAAACGGTAACGGTGTCATTTATACCTCTGCAAATGAAATGCATTGAAATGTGTGTCATTTAATTATCATTCAACTGTATCTATGGGTGTTCGCGCTCAGTACGGAATTATCCGTATCGCCGGTACGAATTTATCGCAATTAGTTCTCGTGATTAAGAGAGAGAAAAAAAAGCCGTCACCCGTTTTAATTATTGTAAAAGCGTTCTTGCTGTTATCTTAGCCACAGCGGCACGATTCTCTATCCAGATGTCTTCACTGGCAAACGGGTGTGAAAGTGACCACTGAGTGGAAATTGTTTGCTAATGAGTTTGCCATAACAGAGCGGTTCCATTTCTGCTCCCTTGTCGGTGGCATACGGTCAATTAGAGCTGCCGCGGTAGCAAAACGTCGCGCGTTCAGGTACCACCGGACCGGAAATAAAAAAACCTTACGGCACTTTAATGTTTATGTTGATCGTAAAGCTTTTGTCTCGACAGCGACATCCCGCGATGGACGGTGTAATGTGATATTTTTTTTTATTTTGTTGCTCTCTGGTGTCACTGGATGCTGCTTGTTTTCAATTAACGTTCAGATTGGGTGTTAAGTTTAGTGTCCGATTTATTACGATGGTAGAAGTCAGACCGGAAAGTAAACAAGCGAAATAAGGTTTATTAAGGTATTGTTTTACATTTTAAAGTAGTATTATTATTATCTTTTTTTGGGGCGACCCGGTGGTGTATTTAGCAACGGCGCTAGTCCCTAACACGACCGGACCGGGTTCAAATCCCATTCGGGACCGTCCCCCCGTAGCACGGTCTGACTAGCCTGCTACTGCGTGGTAAAATTAGTCTAATACGGGTCAGATTGTTCTAACATTAAAAAAATATCTTTTTTTGTTGTTGCATCATTTGTATCATTTGTATAATATAAATCATAAAAATGGGATTATTCTTTAATAAAATGACCGCTAGAAAAAAAGGGAAATCTTCATAAGCGCAGAATTGATGATATCTGGCTATGAGTTAATCATGTCACTGATATACATCCCTTTCAACAAAAGCAGGGCAAGGCAGTAGCGTGCAGTGTATTTGTATCCATTCCATAATTGATTGTGATTTATCCGACACTGCGACCGTTTGCGTCACAATATCCTTACTCGGAACGCGGCTTGTTACGAATAACAAAAAAAAACCACCGTGCTTTGTTCCCGCGAGCTCGAAGGATGGGGCTCGATGCACCAATTCGCAAATGCCACTGTCTAAAAATGTGACCCTACAGCACTGAGCCAGTATATATTGAGCAACAACGGCTGGCGGAATCTGTTTTGCTACATAACAGCTTGCGTCGACGCGAACCAGAGCATTTTATGTGCTCTCAAGTTCCTTATCAATTTCCGGTTTTACGACCGTCGTGAGTTTGCAAAATGCGTACAGATGGGTAGACTAACCTATTCCACTTTACGATCCATCAACTGTTTCCGGTTGGCCTTTTTCGGGTAAGGCTTGGTGAGGTTTGCCAAATGGTTGGCCGGGGCCGGATGAGGTGAAGAGCGGCATATAAAGCGGACGAGTAGTGTGGCTTGTATTCTTGCCCGTTCGGTAAGATTCTTTGTCAATGGGGGAAAACTGAAATGCTCACAATTTCCCGAAAAAGGTATCCTATTGAAGGCAGTATAACACGTTTTGAGCACCCGCAGAAATGCATCCGCACAATCAGCAGTGTTAGCAGGGAAGCACCAAACCTACAGATGAGCA
The DNA here is from genome assembly GCA_018908115.1 of Anopheles rivulorum. Classification (NCBI taxonomy): domain Eukaryota; kingdom Metazoa; phylum Arthropoda; class Insecta; order Diptera; family Culicidae; genus Anopheles; species Anopheles rivulorum. The sequence goes on from CM032178.1 coordinate 28,677,415, forward strand.
TAGCCTTTAGCAGTGCTAAAGTTTATGGTAACGCTGTGGATCGAACCGAAAATGGATGTGTTTCGTTGCATCATCCTTATCACTCTGTTGTTCGGAAATGGAAGCTAGGTGAAATGTATATGTTTATGAACTTAATAAAGTTATTATTCTGTTTGTTGTTTGGTGTAAATGCAGTAATATTTTCGCAGAAAATTTACACAAAATACTTAACTTTTTTATTGATAATAAATCTAAATGAGTAGGGTAGTGGTAATGTTTTCATAACACAAAATATGTACAATAAACAGGCTGTAATGGGGTGTGATTACTAATGAATGAACGCACTTGTCATTGCAGAGAATATCCATGCGACCATTATACATCTGTGATCAACGTAACGCTGCTGATGACTGGCTGTCCGAGGGTTGAGGTACATTCGACCGCACTGCAGCTGTTGCAGATATTGGACAAACGCTTCTTCGGCAACGTTGGACCCTTGCACACGGAGAGTGACCGAGGTAAGTTATAATCCTGCACTTTATTATTATCTTTCGCCTTTAAAACAAGGTAAGGACTGTGTTATAATTTTATAACGAAAATAATTATATAAATTTTACATATACTATAAAAAGTCATTAAATAGTTCCCATGGTTCCTGGTGAAATTGATGCATTTTAGAGATCTATAAATTAGTATTTGTTGTTCTAGACTGTGGTTTTAGTTGATAAAGCATTTGCCGTGATTATCCTTACAGATAAGGATAGACCTCTAGAAAAATTATAGAGGTCAAGATCTCTTAAAAATTTGTAGTGTCACAACTGAAGTAAAATTGGAAGCCTAACGCCTAACGTCTGCTCGAATTGATTATTTTCTCAGCTGAGCACTGAAACCGTACGACTATGAAGTGGTCAATTAATTTCGTAAGCAAGCAGGTATTGTTGTGATTCATTCGGTCCATGAAGCCTTATCACAAATGCTGCTGTTGAGTGCTCAACAAATTATGAAATGAACGGTTGCGACGACAGGGATATTATAGGGCCGCCGTTAGGATCATTTGATTTGTTTCGTTGATTACAGAGACATACGGTGGAATTAGAATTATTTACAACAACAGATTTTAATTCCACTGTTATGCTTATTCGTTTGACAGTATTTAATCATGTGCAAATGTCCCATTGGTAATAGAAAATAGGGAAAAATATCCACGGCACATCCATAGATAATAATAGTCTTGTATTATGATTGCATAAGCAAGTGAATCGTGGTTACTATACAAATGAAGGTTCAAGAACAGCAAATTAAAAAAAAACAGTACGGTCAGTGCATCATTGTTGGTATATTCAAAATGCAGCAGTAAATTGAATGTTTATATTTATGGTATTTGAAGTTTACTACCGTTAAATTGATAGCGAATCCAGTATGGTCGTTGCATACATTACTTGCCGTGTGATAATTATGATGGAAAAGGTTATTGTGGCTGCATTATGGCAATTTGATGACTTGAACATAACATTATAAATTATTACATTGGAGGCATGTTGGTATATCGCATATATTTACACTACATAAGCTGCTTAATAGTTTCGCTACGATTGATTTAAATTTAAAAGCAACATAAAAATGAAAAATTAACATTTTTTTTAAGGTGTACCGGTCGATACCGGTATTACGATACATTTATATTCATGAGGTTACAGCCGTGATATTTTGTACTGGTGGCAGCAAGCAATATTAGCATATTTATAAAAAAATATATATATATATATATATATATTGCCCACCCATCAGAGAACCCGATCCTGCCAATCGATGGACGTTGAGTAAGGCTCATGAACGCCGCACAAACAAGGGTACTGCTTGCTGTGGGGCGACTGGCACATGGTAGCCGCCTTTGCTCCCGACGTATACGTTGCACGGTTTTTCAAATTGATAAAGGAATAATTGCACACAAAGTAGTACGATCGACAATCTTCCCCCGTTTCGGCATGGTAATCCTTGATGCGAACGGCGTAAGAAACCATCGCACAACCGATGAAGTACACGTTATCGTTTACCAGCAGAGTAAAGTGGCCGATCGGTTTCCTGCGCACGAAGAACACATAAATAAACCATTCGAATCTCAAATGTGCAGGCTACATTGCGCCGCTGGCGCTTACCTGAGGCTATAATCGGGATATTTGGCCAACATTTCACTCTTTGTGTCCCAGTACTCGTCGAACCAGGCGTACATGGAACTGTTAACCACCTCGTTAACCGTAAGCGTTCGTCCGCAAACGGTGCGTTTGGCTATATTTTGCCCGGCGTAATGGTAATGTTCCGTGCTACGGCACTGGTCATGGCCGTAGGTGCAGTTTTTCACGTTGCACTCGGCCAACGATTGCAAATCTTCGTCTATGCGCTGTGGGTAGATTAGAATTATTGTTTTATTTATTCATTATGTTTTGTTATGACGGCTTGGTGCCGGTATTGTTTCATCGGTATTGGGATGAAGTGCGTATATTGTACGGGGATTAGTATGTGGTACAAATGTGTATTAGGAATGAATGTGTATAAATTAGTGATGTGTGCATATCGAATCATAATGGTTGAGTTAATTGAATTTTTTTACAAAGAGATTATTTAATTCATGCGCGAATGCTTTAATTGAACTAGAATTTTAAGAGTCAATGATCTTTTTTTTAACTTTACTTAACATTTTATAGCAGCATTAATGCTCCTTTACCAGCCAAAGTAATGCCAAATCATGACAAAGTTGTATAAGTAAAGGTTGATTAATTAGTTAATTTCACAGTTAATATAATCTGACTTTTGAGATCATTGGTTTTCATTATTTAATCACTTATTATAATTCTTAACTGGATGAATAAAAAATTTGACTCATTGTTTAACGCTTCAATATAATTCATTAAAATAAGTTGTTATTTCAAGTTATATTCACATTAATTCCCGTTAAGAATTGAACCTTCAAATTGCTGTTTGCAGTACTAGACTTTGTTTTAGGATTAAACTTAAAAGAACTTAGAAACTCCAGTGGACAATTCTTTGCATAAAGGTTTTATACCAATTATATTACAAGAAACCTTCTGATATTAGGGATATTTTTAGGCATTGAAAATTTACTTGTGTACATCCAATAAAAAATTGTACTAAACCTGAAATTCACTCCTTTTGGATCATCCCTTTTTCAACTTATCGAACAAAATAATATGATTGTTTCTGCTGCATATAAGCAGCGTAGCGCTTAATGCCACCATCATCACAGCTGTAACCTATCTTACCAATTGCACCATACGCACAGCTGGGAAAAATCGGTTTATAAAACCACAGGCAAACGAGTTTCTGAGATGGTTGTGCATATGCAGTATAAACTGTATATCCTTCCTGCCAAACTTGTGCAGCGTAGCACTTTTGCCACTACAGCCCGGTCCGTACGATTCGTTAAATCTGCATCCACAGCCAACGTTCGCTTTACCCACGGGACAATAATTTTTGTCACAGTAGTAATATTGTGAATAGTTTTTGGCCAACCCGTGCCGGCACATCAGCGCCAGCAAAGCCACAGCGAAAGCGAACCGATACATTTCAGCGTGGTTACCGAAAAGGATACAAGACAAATGTTACACTTTTCAATGGATTTTTGGCATACAATCACTCGCGTTATTTTACAAAAAAAGGGGTCCCTTTCAATACGCGAGGGACATAACTGTCCCACACTAGTGCAACGAGCTCACTAACAGAAAAGTTGTCTAACTGTTCAAACTCAAAACCATTTGCCCCTACTCACCGCCCACACGCTGCTGGAACGCTGTACGGCCGTGATGTGTATCGGGCATCTGTATGTCCGGGTTGGTTTTATTTTCGTTTCGTGCGGCTCAGTCATGCAAAAGGTTTTATATTGATGCGATTCCTTGTGCTTCGGGTCTTCCATCACATGCGAATGGGATTTTCATTGGCAAATCGTTGTTGACAGTTTCTGGACGATATCCGTCGGAAGATCGTAAAGCTATCTGTTGCTCTGCGTTTCGCTCTTTACGACCGAATCGCCGGTAAGCGCGTGACCGATAGTAGGGATAGATCGAGATTTATCGTACCGGGGGGATTTTTTTTTTTTAGCTAGATCGTGTCGCATCGCTTGTCGCACTCAAATCCCCTGCGTAGTTAAGTTATTTGTCTAACAGCCGGTTGCATGCACGGTTCATAAATATGTATGGCGTATTATTGTTTAGTTTTGGTATTACTTCTTAATACCGTTGGCATTGGGTTGTAGTTTGGTTGGTGAGTAGAAATGGGAAAATTGAAAAAATCATTTTTTATAGGACCTGAAGTCCACTCAATGAAGTGGTTGTTCTTTGAAAACTGTGGAAATATTATTTACAATTAACTGTCAATGTTGATGATGGTGTAGTAAATAAATTAGAACGTCAATTGCATTGTGAAATTAATTTTGTTTTCTTAGAAATGCTTAATTAATTATTACATATTTAATTAATTCGAACACACAATTAAATTTGTTTCTCCTTCATATCAATCAACTCACTATTACCACGTTCATGTAACTGCCACATTACCAAATAAATGTGGTAAGCGACACGCATCCGCAACAGTACATTGGCTCCTTTTGATGTGAATTTAATATGCAACACAAAGCGTATTGCAACTGTATGCAAACAAATGTTGTGTATATGCAACGTGCAACACAGAGGCCACACGAGGTTTAATTAAGTTTTAGCGTTTGATTCACCATCCAATCACAGTGTTTGTGGTAGGCAGTCTGGTTCCATTCATCTTAGCAATAAGCACTGTCCATTTGTTAGCCGTACCCCACACATATCATAAGACGGGGAAGCTACTAAATGGTAAAGCCCGAACCGATTATGTCTTCCGTCTTCCGCTGTATGGGAAGCGAGAACATTACGTTGGAAATTCGATACATCGTTATCACTCTCTTCAGTTATTATGTTGCCCCGTCTATCGGGGCGTTCCATTTCATGAATAATGTATGCCACGTACTAAGGCTATGGCGGCGGTACATAAAGAAAATGGCTTTAAACAGGCAGCAACGTATCTTAATCCATCAGTATCTTCAAAAATAATGTTGCAACCTAGCACCCTGCAGACATTGTGTTTTTCTTCCAATCCAAAACAGTCACTGTCAGTCGTGTCAGATTTTACGTGTCGGATGTATTATTTTGCGCTTGTCACAAGTCAAGCCTGCAGGCAGTTTTACGTTTTGAAGGTGTTATATGACAGTAATGATGTGATTTTATTGTTGTTTGTTTCATGATGATACAAATCTGGTTAGATGTTAGTATATAATAAAAGTTATGGTAAAATAATTGTTTGTTTTTTCTTCAATTTAATTTATTATATTTCTATACATTACATTAACTCAAATTGATACTTACTTAATCAAATTAATGTTAAATATTGTTTTTAAAAAATATATTTAATATTCTACATTTAAATTAATACCATGAAACATCCATTCCATTTCGTTTTTCCCCAGAACCGGATAAAATTGGAACCCTAGATGCTGTACTGAGTGGGGCGTACTGTCGATCCCAGATGTATCTGTCTCGTCAGATAGCGCGCCTTCGTCCGGAATTGACAATGTCGATGTTTTCTGGTAAGTTTCCAGCTTTTACGCACACACGAAACAATACAGCTTAGTAGCGGTTTTGTTAATAAGGTTAGTATCGATATCCCAACGGCCGTTTGACTAATGCTGTTGTGTTGTACTTCCAGAGATAACGTATCGATTTCAAACGGCACGGGCCGAAGCGCGGGCACTATTGTTACAGTGTTTGTTACCATGGTTGGAAAATGTGGAGCTTGTAGCTTCGAGCGTACCGCCAGCGACTCCACTCTCCTACATTATGGTAATTCCTTTTTTTTTAGCTTTCTTCTTATTCTTATTCTTATTCTTCCCGATATTGTGCTGTAAATAAAAGCCGTTTTTTTATTTACATTTAATTAAAAATAATGTAGGAGTTTGCCGAATACAACACGTTTCTTTTTTTCTGTGTGTTTGTGTATTCTTTTCTCGCAACAGTATTATCCGGATGCAGGTACACGGGGACGCCGTGAAGGATCTGGTTCGACCGAGGCGACGGAAATGATACTGAACAATCTCTTCTACATTACGGCTAAGGTAATAACAATGACAAAACTGGTTTTAAAAACAGTTTTTCGTACAGTATTTGTTCTCGTTTTTCTGGCTATTGTTATAACAGTAGAATTTACTTTTACTTTTTTTGAATCTTTTTTTTAAAGTTTGCTGATTCACATCCGTACATTGAAGAGCTTTGGGGCACCTTATGCCAATTTTGGCCAAACAATCTTAAAGTCATCCTACGCTATTTGCTCATCATATCCGGAATGGCACCGAACGAGCTGCTGGCGAATGTAAGTCCCTTTTTGTGTGGTGTTTTTAACCGATGTCCACTTAAAGAACGTGCGAAGATGCTGTGAGCTGACCATTTGGTGCGGATATATGGAGGCGCCTGGTCTTTCACAGTGTGCTAACGAAGTAATGCTTGCAACGGATGCAGCAGCACAGCATTAATTTACTTTCTTTGCTTCGCTTTTTTCAACATTTCACACTTTTTTCCTTTATTAGGCAAAACGGGTTGCATTGTATTTGGCCCGTTCGTGCACCAACAGGCTGCTGGACGAACTGATGAGCGAGCTGCAAACGGTGGAAACCTTGAACTGTTTAATTGAGCGCACGGAAACGCCACCATTTTACCGCCTAACGAGCATGAGAAAAGCCTCTAGCCACTCAGATGGTAAGTCCAGAATGGCGTTTAATTAGAGGAAGTTAGTAAAATGCCGCTAGAATCATCGATAAAGAGAGCCGACGGTCAGCTTGGGGCAACCCAATCCACCGTTTGCCTTGCTGTGGCATCGTTGCGAAGCATAAAATTAAGAAATGATCGGTTGATTTTCCATGGAAAAATAAGTTTCAATTAAACCCGTGGCAATGAATAAGTGGGAGCAACAAAAAAAAACACACAAAACCCGGCAAATCAAACTTTTCCACTTTTTGCTATAGGTCCCGCTTCCGGCAACAATGATCCGAAGGTGCAGGATGTGGACGTAGAGAAAGGAACAATCCATACCAAGCGCCACAGTGGAGAAGATCCAATAAAATCTGGGTAAGATGTGTTACTTGCTTGCCATGTTAATTACGTTGAAATTTAAAATCAACATTTAAAAGTTTAATATTGTTAAAAAGAAACACTAGTTTTACTTCATTTTAAAAATTTGCTTAATATCTGCAGATTTTGTAGATTAATTAGAATCGCGCATTATAGATTCGATATCAAAACAGAAAGAGAGCAATAACCTGAAATTGTTTTTCAAATATCACTGTAATTCAATTACAATTAACCAGCTCTTTACGTATCTTAACATTCGTGCACGTACTTTTGCATTGCTGTGAGCACACCGGTTATGGTTATTAATTTTCCAAAGAACAGTCTTTAGCAATCATCACAATGGCTTGGCCTGATGATGGTATTTATAAAAAAAGAACAAAGTTTCTAAAGAAATTTTGAACAGAGCATATCCTCCATAAGAGAGAAACGGGACCGAACGGATAAAGGTGCTAATTAAAACCCATTCATTTTGAACCGTTTACCGTGAATTTTCCGAGAATGATAGTGCCGCCCGCGGCTGAAGCGAATCTCAATTAACTGTACGTATTGTTTACTTATTGCTGTACCCGTTGTGTGTATGTGTTTTTTTTTTCTTCTCGTATGTATGGTCATCTGCATGTTCGCGCTGCTGTAGCACGTGCAAATCGGACAGTGCGCTGCGAACGTTTGCAAATGCCTACCGGCCGCCCCGTGGCAGCGATAAGATACGCACTGCATCCGGACCGTGTGTGTTGCCGCGGCACGAGGACGTAATGATGATGATGAACGAACCGGAAATGAACCAGGAGGATAATTTCGTGCAAATACGCACCGAGCAGCCGACCGCGCCCCATCCACTGCCGATGCCCGAGTACGGTGGATACTTTGCGCCGCTTACCGAGTTTTTGCCGGATACGAACATTCCCATCAGCGGTTTCCATCGGTGCAATGTGGCCGTCATGCTGCTGACGGACATCGTCGTGGACGGTATACCCGGGCTGGACTGGACGCTGCACGTGCCGCTCATGTTGCACATTTTATTCCTCGGCTTAGACCATACACGTCGCATTGTGCGGGATCATTGTAAGAAGCTGCTGTTGAATTTGCTGGTAAGTTAGCATCAATGTTAATGTGCATGGTATGAAGGTAAACCGTACTGCAAGTTGCATGGTTAACGTCGGAGGCGGATCGTTCGCTGTCGGGATGCGTAGAAACCTTTAGGAAACGTTTACTGCTGTAGTGTTTTCAGATTGTCTGTATAATCATGCATCGTATATGCGTGATAAAAATGCATTTTAGTTTCTTTTAATTAATTAATAGTTTTATACTGTTTGAAAGTCTTCGTAAGCAATGCCCAATAGTCGTAAAACGACTACTGTTGGAGATGTGGTTACAAAAAGTTCAGAGAAAACAACACAAGAATGTACAATCGATCGGGAAATTAATGAATTTCTTCGCAAAGATGTTCTGCACATTCAACTTTGTCCTGTTCGGTCTGTCGTCCTTAAAAAAAAAAAAGTTTAAAGTTTAAAGAATCTCTCAGTTAAGTGTGTCCCAAGGTGCACGATTTACGTTCCTAGCTGTTAGTAACCACGATGTTCGTTCCTTAGTTTCAAGGGTTTCTTAGTCGTAGGATGATCCGCCTCTGATTAGCATTATGCTTTCCCTTACCTTAATGTTTACTTGATTTGATACGTGTGTAGATTGTGCTGGCAGAGCATAACGACCATCTGACGGTAGCGAAGATACTGCTGAACAGTGATACATCCAAGCTGCGGTTAGGCATCGTAGTGCCGTCCCTGCCCGTGATTGATCACAATTTTACCGAGCCCGATCAAGAGTTCGACAGCTACCTGTTTGGGTTAAACACCGGCACTGCACAGCAATCGATACTTTCGCCCGCCTCGAACCAACCGAACGAGGAAACGCCCACCGTGCCGATGATCGTAACGGAGGAGAATGCACCACCGCAGCCGGGGCCCACCATGCCGACCGCGCACGTCATCAAGAGCTTGATCAAGTTCCTCTCGAACGAGAGCAGCCAGCAGCAGCCGCTGTGGAACTACGAGGACATAACGGCGAAAGTTTGGAGCATAAAGTCGGCGGATCAGTTGCAGTGCTTCCTGCGACATATCGTGAAGGCGTTCACGGACAGCTATCCCCACGCCCGGATCCCGGAGCGCTGGGCACAGACTGCGCTGCAACTTGGGCTTAGCTGCTCGTCCCGCCACTATGCTGGGCGCAGTCTGCAAGTGTTCCGCTCGCTTAATGTACCAATCAATTCGCGCATGCTGTCTGACATTCTGTCGCGGCTGATCGAAACCGTGGCCGAGCAGGGTGAAGACATGCAGGGCTACGTAACGGAGCTGCTGCTCACACTGGAAGCGGCCGTCGACAGTCTCGATTCCGACTTTCGCCCACTGGACGTGATGAAGGACATCTTCAAAAGTACGCCGAATTTGAACAACAAGGAAGGCGTGGTGTCCGGGATGTACAGCGGTAGCAAGCGTGCCGGGGACGGTGGCATCGGTGGTGGATCGCCGGGTCAAAGTTTGCACAATGCGACCAGTGGCGGGCATACGCGCAGTACCAGCTACTCCATTTCGTACTGTTCGCGCAAGGCGGCCAACTCACCGATCGACAAGCAGATCGAGCTGCGCAATCGGAATGCAGCGCTGGAAATAGAGCGTAATGCGGCCAAGTTCGGGGCCGGCCAAACGTCACTGTCCCGGTCGCGCAGTGCCCAAAGCCTTAAGTTGCTGGGCGATACGGCGACACAGGACGATAAGATGACGATACTGGCGCAACTGTTTTGGCTGGCCGTGTCTCTGCTGGAGAGTGACTACGAGCACGAGTTTCTGCTAGCGCTAAGATTGCTTACGCGCGTCCTTCATCGGCTGCCACTGGATAGGCCGGATGCGCGGGATAAGGTCGAGAAGCTTCAGCAACAGCTCAAGTGGTCGACGTATCCGGGAGTTCACGCACTGTTGCTGAAAGGTTGCACACATTCCGGAACGTACGAAGCATCGATAGCGCTTCTGTCGCAGCTGACGCCGTTACTAAATCTGCCCGTGTGTGATCCGACGCAAAGCTGTGCATTTCCAATGAACGTAATCGCACTGCTGCCATACATGCTGTTGCATTATGAGGACGCGAACGAGATTTGCATCCGAAGCGCTGAAAACATTGCCCAGGTTGCGTCCGAAATGGGGCTAAAGTTGGAGAATCTCGGTACGGTCATGACGCTGTACAGCAGGAAGACGTTCAGCAAGGAGTCATTCCAGTGGACCAAGTGTGTGGTAAAGTATCTGTACGACACGTACGCCCACATGGGCCTGCACATGCTGGCATTCCTGACGGAGGTGCTGGAGAAGGGTTGGGTACAGGTACAGCTGCAGGTTCTGAGTGTGATTCACTGCATGCTGCACTACGTGGATCTGTCCGCCGTCACCATACAACCGATCACGGGCGATATGCTGAGGATAATATCAAAGTATTTGGATGTGAGTACATTTTGTGTTTGTTGCTGGAAATTGTACAAATATGTAGAATATTTAAATACCTTTCCTTGCTTTGCTTTTTTCCATCAGAGTCCCAATTGGAAGGAAGCGTTGAAGATTCTGAAGTTTGTGGTAACACGAAGCTCCAGCCTGCAAGTTGTACCGCAATCGTCCGAGGGTGGTTCATCGTTCGCTAACCTGCATGGCAGTTTCAGCGATTCGGAGGTATTCTGCAAGAAAGAGCTAGCCGGACGAACGATGGAATTTTCGTTCGATGTGTCGCAAACGCCGCTTATAGGACGCAAGTTGCTGCTAAAATCCGACCACGAAACAAACGCATCGTCCGGCATTGGTGGTGCCCAAATCGGTGCTAAAGGTTTCAACGGTTCGAGCAATGTTACTGGAGCCGGTGGCCACTACGGACACGCGGGAACACCAAACTCACCGCGCAGAAGTGCGAGCCTTTCGCCGGCAGATACTGCACCACTGAGCGGATGGAAACGGCCATGGATGTCACAGGTAAGCGGTTGCGTTGCTTCAGAGTCAACAGATATGCTTTGTTGCTTGAACTTTCGATTATATTCTTCAATTTTGACACGTTTTTTTTCTCCCTAGGGACGCGTTCGAGAGTGTTTGGTGAATCTACTAACAACTTGCGGACAACGTGTCGGTCTACCCAAGAGCCCTTCGGTAAGTCAAATTGTTTGGAATACTTTTGCTTAAGTAACTAACATGAACCAAAAGTAAATGAGATGCTGGCCGATCAATTTGTTTTTCCCAACTATATACGAGTTAACACTAAAGGTTGCTAAATTAATACCAGTACGAATGGCAGGATGGAAGGATACAATTCTTTCCCGTACATGCGATTGCCCATGCGAAATGGCGTGTCATGTCGTGTGCAATTTATTGTTACTATTATTTTCTTCTTTTTTTTTACCCATAAAAAAACATTGTCTCTATCCCACGTAAATTTTATATCGTAAAGGACGATATCATAAGCTCATTGTATTCCAAGGTAATGAACACATTTTTTTCCTACCACTCGACGTAAGTGCTTCACGCGTTTTCTGCAATTCGCTTCAGCTGAGCGTTTTTGTTTTTTTTTTTCTTGGTATTTTTATTTTTATTCGTCAAAGCTCACGTGTGATTATGTTCTGTTTTGTTTCTATCATTTGTGTTTTGTTTTAGAATTATCCCATGTGTACCATGAAATGGGAATATTGGTAATGTGAAATTGTAACATTTAATTTTTGCGGTATATTTCCTGAGCTATAATTTTGTTCCGTTTTCGGGATTTTTTGTTTGTTTGTTTTTTCGTTGTTGTATATCTGTAAAAAGCTTCCATGAGCTATTGCATTTCGTATGTAAACGCGTCACAGTAATTATAGCTATGTAAGGAAAGCACATTTGCGCGTAACACGGGCAATTGTCTGTGTCAGCTCTAGAGTAGAGTTTATGGTGCTTATGATCGAAATTTATCACTCGCATCGCTCATCACATGCAAAACCTTCCGTTGTAATGGCTAACTGTCTACCAATTCATTTGAAGCATCTGTGAAATGAATTCTCGCAATCGCTTCAACAATCCGCGCCGTAATTGCGTCAAATGAACCGTATGCGAAATGAGCTCTGGTGCAGAAAGAATGTCTGAGCTCTGGAAATGAGCTCTGGTACATTTATCAAAACAAAGCACAAATGATAATATCTTAACTACACGGTACCACCATTCGTGGTCGATGCGCGTGTAAAGTATTTGCACATTGCTTTAAAGTTTGCCACCATGACGAGCGTCTGACCTGAGTGGTAAGTTAGTGTGTGCTCCATAAATGGAAACGTTAAAACGCTTAGAAACATTGCTTGTGCTGTGGTAATTTGTGCGTGTCTGTGCACTTTCATTCGTGTCACTTCTGCTGTGTAATTGAGCTCGCACAAAGAGAAGAGTGAGGCTTAGTTCGGTTTCTTTTTCCTAGTGGGACGCTTTTCGGTTCTTCAGAAAAACCAGCGTGTTGGATGTAACACTCTGGTCCTTGACACAATCGGATTTTCCAGCGTTCTGAATTTGCCGCATCCTATTGAATCTATGGTGAAGTGCGAATGGTTCACGCTTCTTTACATTCAACACGGTACGGTACGGTACGGTACCACCCACGTGTGGACAATTTTATTGCCCGCATGGCCCTAGTGGTGAAGTGCCCAGTTTTTCCATGCATTGTTGTATCGTCATGCGAAACACGGGACACAAAATGCATACACACGCCACGAACCACGACCAACTTTCGCGAAAATAGCGCAGGCGGACATGGGGAGGAAAAAAAAATCTTCCCAATATTAGTATAAGCTGGGAAAAATTGGCCCACTCTAGTCACTTGTTTCGCGAAACAAGGGCATAGGGAGGAGTGTGCCGGCAGCAAAGGTGAGTGATACGTCAGTGACGGATGACGCGCATGAAGACAGATGAGTGATGAGGTCGCTTTAAAAAAAAAAAGAAAATAAATAGCGAAACAGCTCTTCCAGCATGAAGGAAAGTGTAGACAAATGTGCTTGTGCTATCAGCGAAAGGCTTTTCAGGGGACTGACTTCATGACACAGGTTTATTACTTCTAGCAGACATCATTTTTCATCCATAAAATGGTTGTGTTTAAAGCAATTTAAATTCATATATCCACCAAAGCATTGAGTAATAATAGTTATATTGACTAAAATTTACACGTTTTGCGTGATTTACATTAAAGATTTTATGTGAAACAAAATAAGGAAGGGCAGTCTTGTTTTGTACAAAAGTGTGCAATACGATCCGGTCCGCTAACGTCCGTCCGGATAGACGTTACGGTCATTAAATATGTCACGTTCTGGTACCGGTCATTAGTAGTAGCAGGTTTGTTTGTACACTTTTTCACCGCTTGGCTTTCGGGTAACCGAACCTTATTGACATGTATTTGCGCGCCTTCACGCCTTCATATCGAACCGACAGACGACGACGACGACGACGGTGTGGCTTTTGTTTGGTGCCCGTTGACAAAAGGCGGCCCCAAAACTCCATCCAAAAGCATGCTCCTTTTGTTCGGATGAGTTTATTGATTGCTCAAGGTGTCGCACATTCGCATAATAGAGACGCGTAGCTTGCCACTCATTGTTAACCATGAATGAAGAGCAGTACGGGGATAATAATGGGGCTGCGTTGTCACTGTGTCTGTTTCATATTTGCCAAAGATTGCTATAAATATATATATATATATATATTTACGTATGGAATGAATCCTTGCACAATTTTGTCGCTGAAAGTGAGTGATCATTAATGTTTTCTTTTTCGTTTTTCCTTTCGGTTCGTTTCCCAACAACGGTTCATTGAACCGCAAATAGCACGTGGAGGCGTGCGTTTTCTCGATTTCCAACACCCGGCACGCTTGATAAGCCGATTTGTGGCAGCTGCAATTGGGATTTTTACACGCTAGAATAGCGACACCGAAATGAACCACCTCCCGGGGAAGAGAGAGAGAGAGAGAGAGAGAGAGTATAGTCGAGTGTGATTTCAAAGCGAACTGGGCAAAATACGGGCTGTAGGGCAATGAGCAATCTATCTAGTCGGAAACCACAATAATCTGTCAGCATTTTTAAGCTGACCGAATGGTGGTGGTGTCGTTCATCAGTTGCGTTGCTTCTCTTCGTCGTTAAATGGGGTGATTGAGTGCGGAACTACGATTTCGATTTCATGCACACGCAGACAAACGGGACAGATTGAAACAAGGTTCCGGATAAAGGTTGCAGGCACACAAACGCAGATTAAGGAGTAAGAAAGTGCTGAAAGTGTACAAAGTGAGGGAGAAATTAAATACGTTTTAGAAAGCATCGCACAACCCGGTTGGGGAAGATCGATTGGAGAGTGGATTGCGCCCGCACACTGTATATACAATGCAATGAGCTGGTTTGGCCCCTGTTGGCCAGCGAAACTGGAAGATTTATGAACGTGAACTCAACCGACACACATTCCATTCCATGCGACATTCATCGGCGGGACGACGATGAGCTTACCCGCCCGGTCGCCCCGGTTTTTACCCAATCGGCTTACCACCACCAGCTGCCGAACCACTTTAAAATGGTTTTGCGAGTAAATTGAATTTTGCTCCCCTCCATTTGGTTTGGGGTTTTTGGTTTTTCGATTGTGGCCAATTTTTCTTCGCAACGGTAAAGAGCTTAAAAGTTGTTCGCTTTCTTGTAAGTTTTTTGACAGTGTAAGTTTTGGAGCGTTTACACTGTTAGCTCTAGCTGGACAATTATTCTCTCTCGTTCTCTCTCCTTCTTTCTTCTCTTTATAATATATATTTTTTTGTTTTTATTTTATTGTACGGAGCTTTTCGTTTTACAGAAACTATTTCTGTCTGATTGTTGCGACATGGTAAAAAAAATGAATTCGACCCCACGGTCTTACGGTTCAGTGGGTGGAAAATGTAGGAAACACGTTTTACAGCAGAAAACGAATCACTGCGCATTGCTCTGCCCAGGGAAAAGGAAGGAATTCAGCAGAAATGATGGCGCGCACAGTAGTACGATGCTTTTATGCTTTTGCTTGTTCTGTGATAAGTTTTTGTGAGCCGGTGTGTTTCTTCTTTCTTCTGTTGGTTTGGCACACTGGTGCGACCTCTTGCACACAATCTTTCAATAAACCGTGATTTGTCTTAACACACACACACACACACACACACACAGAGACCAGTCAGGAATGGTTTTTCGTGACGACTTGCACAAATTTCGCTAATGTTGTGGAAATGTGCAAAAATGTGCAAAAGTGCTGTGTGGAAGTGTGGATTAAGCTCTATATTTTTATTGCCACTTTGTCTTTGATTGTGAAGAAACCTTTTTGTTTTTTTGTTGGCCACTGTGTTCTTTTTCTATTAGATTTTTTTCTTTTTCTATTTGGGAAACACTGATGGTGAGAGGGGAATGGCCAAAAATTTGCTGCATCCCAAAACTTTGGCCCGATTTGCAAAATTTATGAGACTGTCAACAACAGTAACAAGCACGCAGGTCGGCAAATGGGTTCAGCTTTTTTATGATGAATAAAATAAAAAAAGTTTTGCCGAAATGCTGTATAATGATAAGAATGCTTTGAACAGTTGGCAAACGCGCGCACAGATGGTTGAGTGAGTTGACCAGAAAGGCGAGAAATTCATGTAATCGTAGCACAGAAATATTAGCGCTACAAAATGAGCTCATCTTCATTTTAAAAGCTAGCTGAAGTTTTGTAGCAGAGCGCGGAAAACTTTTTATTAAAAACATGCAAGAATTGGTTGGTGGAATAGAGAAAGAATAGGGTTTGCATTCATTCGTTTCAATTTGGAATGTTCATTTTGATTGATAAGGCCCATTTACACGACACATTTTTTTTAAGATGAATAATGTTACGATAATTGTGTTTGGTTTTCCAAGACTTTCAAGTCGTTTTCCGACAGAACATTACTAAGCACTACAAATAAGCATCATTTTATCCTTTAAACTGTGTCCGACCATTCTAGTCGATTTGAAACAATTAACAAAAAGCTACAGATGAGATATTTTTACAAGTTTTTGTCGGTTTCAACGCTCCAAAATGCTTTATTAGTTTTCTTGTATTCTCATCTAAGACCACCCAATAATCATACAAAATATTAGAAATGTTTGCAAAACAAAACAATTGCACCGTGTATAATGGCCTTAAGCACTTCAAGTGTTCCTTCAATGTGAAACGATTAATGCAGGTTCTATTCTTCCCTTTCTACCGAATTGTTTGAAATATTTCACTTAGGTTCCGTTGGGACGCTTTAGACAAATGCTACACAAAATTGGTAGTTGCTAGTCAGGTCATTTGTGTTCAAAATTGAGCCCACCTTGTCATACAAGCTGTTTGTTGTAGTCTTATTGCACACACTCTCGCGCACAATTACCTATCGACGGTAACATACGTATATTAGGCACAACTCAATGTATTACCCGTCGCTCACTGTATACCCATCGTTGTATCCATTGCGGACAGTGAGTAAACCGAGCAGCCCATTAATTGCACCAATTCGTTGCTCTCCACAGGTCATCTTCAGCCAATCGTCCGATCTGCTCGAGCGTCAATCGTCCGCCGCCTCCAGTACGGACGAGACGTCCGGTGCGCAGCAAGATTTGAGCGGCGGTTCGAAACGCGACGACGGTGCACCGGACTTTGGTGTGTTCAAGGACTTCGATTTTCTCGAGTACGAAAGCGAAAGCATCGAGGGCGAATCGACGGATAACTTCAACTGGGGCGTACGGCGCCGTCCACTGTCCGAGGGTGAAAACGAACCACACTCACTGTCCGCTGGTGGTGGTGGTGGCGGTGGTAGCGGTGGCGCTGGTGGAGGCGGTGGTAGCAGTATGCGCACATCTCATCCGAACATCGACGAGAGTCTGAGCGAGAAAACGCCAGTGTTTAATCGCCGAAAGCGTCCCAATGCGGACGATTCATCGGACGAGGAAGTTGAATCGGAATCGCCGCTCGACGAGGAACCACGGCCAATCTTCTCCAAGGCGGCCTACCTGAGCGGACCGCCGACGAGCTTGAGTTTGCGCGAACGGCGCCATCGGCGGGATTCGGTGTCGCGCAGCGATACGAGCGGCTCGAGCGCGGGCGACCTCGGCGACATTACGCCGTGCAATGCGTCACCGCATCTGCCGGGCATGCATCCATTCCGTACCGGTCCGATACGGGACGAAAGTGTTGACGTGTGGCGTCGCAATCTGGTGGGCCTGCTCGTTAACCAACCGTCGTCCCATGCGCCCGATCTGCTCAACCAAATGTTCCGGCTGATAAAGGAGCTGACGGTGCGCTCGATATCGATTTCCAAGGAGTGTATGCGATATTTCACCGGTTGCGGTGTACAGCTCGGGCATCGCATTTCGGTACTGTCCGATCTGCTGGCAACGCGTGGCGATCCACCGAAAATATGGTACCATCAGAGTCTCGCGACAACGCCACGGCTGTTCGAAAACCTTCGGTACGGTGTGCTGGAGGTACAGGAACATCTCGAGACGTTCTTCGACCGCAAAGAGACCGTGCTGGACAGTTTGGACGAGGTGAAAGCGTCGTGCAAGTTGGCCCTCTTTACATCGGACATTGATTCGGCAAACGAAGGTACCGGAGGTTCCAGCACGGTCGTATCCCTTTCCACCTCGACCGATCCAGCTACGGCCGAGTTGCTGCTCGATCTGGGCCGTGGATTGTACAAGCTGATGTTCCAGCTGCTGCTGCTAATCGAATCGGACCATAAAATTGCCATCAGCGTAGTGCAGAACCTGCGCCAGAACGAACAGATGCAAGATCTTTCCAACCTGTACATGTCCGTCCGGGGTGCCCTGTTACGGTGCATCGATGATGCGGAGATGGAATCACTGGACACATCCACCTCGACGGAGGGTGAAAACACACCAACCCCATCACCGGGTTTGCCGATGAACAATAGCGAGTTCGAAAACATACTCGTTGAGCTGATCGACAACCAGCGGTAAGTATTTATTCCCCTTTGTCGAAAATGTCCCCTCGAAATGAAATCGAACGCGGGTTATCGATATGCTTATTGGCTGTGAATGTAGAAAAAAAAGTGCGATATTTGTAGTTGATATTTTTCTCCCCCCTAACCTTTATGCTTTTTCACAGGTGGTCGGCGGCGATAAATCACGTTAAACAGCACAAACAAATGTCGAACCATTCTGCATCGAATTACAATCTGCCGGGCGGTGCCAGCGGTGGCAGCGGTAGCACTGTGTACACCACGGCCAGTAACACCGGTAGTGTGGCTGCGTGCGGCGGTGGTGACGCACTGTTCAGCAATCTTGGCACGGAATTCAAAACCATCGATGATTTATCGATCATATTGAATGTTTACGCTCATAGGCTGACGAAGGATAGAAACGGTAAGCTTTAAAGGGATGTTGTTTTGATTTGGGACTGGTACCTGCAGTAGTACGTCGTTTAGTCGGGCATCTGCGAACAGAGTCATCGATTTCCACGGATAACCGGAGCCTTTGTAGCTTTTTCATTCTCTATCCCACGCATCATTCAAATTCCGATAATGTGATGTTGAATGTACTAGAAAAGTAGCTTTAAACATTAAACAATAACAATTGTTTCACGCAAATGTCATTTTTGCTGTCACGGATAATCCGCGAGCCCGATTAATCAGTCCCCGGATAATCGATGTTCTATTCTATTTACACTATTGAGTACATGTGAATTTTTAAGTACTTGGAATTTTTAAGTACTTTCTTTATAACTTTTGCTGCTTGTGCAGTCCTTTTTTTCATTTTAACTAATTTTCTTTAATTTTAAAGCTTATGCAAAGCTTTAGAGTTTCTTTGTGTGTGGCCCAATCCTGAAATGTTTCAATTACTGTCCATTAGTACACTCGACGAGCGTCATTTTTCCAAAAGCAATTGTGTTTCCCCCGATGCTATAGCACACTTGCACACATCTACGGAGACTATTCACTCCGATGTTGCGAAATCCAATAAAATGCACCCGTTCGAACTGGAAATAAAATGTAACGTAATAGATTTACGTTTCGGGCTAGGGTTTATTGCAACGTGTCACAAACAAAAAACACGCAAACCCATGTATACGTACCCTTGTATTTGTTGACCGTGCACAAAACGATCCATAAAAACCTCTTCCAAAACCGTGCCCGTGGAATGAGATGGTTCACACTACCCTGTTGGAGTTTAGTTTTCCTTTCTGGTTTGTTGTATTGCTTGCGAGGCTTTAAAAATTCTTCATTAAACGTGAAACAGTTGGGAAATAGAAGAAAGTACGTAAAAAAAGGTTTATTTAAAGTATTCCATCCATGATTTATATGATGCGGCCTTGTGGCATTTTTGTTGTGGCGTACTAAAACCTGGACCTGGATCGGGTTGTACTACTACAACAAATAAAGTATAACATGCCAGTAAAGTGTTCAGGTTAAGGTAACTTCATAAATATCATTTTGAACCTAACTGCTACTGCTGACGACAGTAATTTATTGCTTCATTTATGTAGCACTAGAAGGAAAACGGTTGTAGAATGAGTCGACACGTGTTGTGAGTCGTTCTGTAAATCAAGCTGTGGTTTGGCTTTTGGTTTTCTCACTACATCTCTCACTTCCAGTGCAGATACGGTCCGTTTACATTTGCATGTGTGTAATGTGTATGCCGTTGAATGCCTTTCCGGCTTTCGGAAACTATTAATGTAACGTGGAGTGTTTAATGGATGACGTCAAATCATGTGTTATTTGCTGGTAATGATGGTAAACAACCGTTCCATTTCAATGAATTAATTTATTAGAATTTAAATTATAGCTAATACCTTTACACTTCTTTACGCTTCATTAATTTCTTATCTTAATGTTGATATTGTTTTTCATCCGGGTTTATCACGCTTTTTCGTGTGTGGATTTTGGGCTTAACATGCATAAATTCCACTAACTCGCTACATAAGCGGTTATGTTTCGTTTTGTTTTGATTGGGGAATTCATTCATGCGTGGGGAATTCATTTACCTAGCTTCGGTTATCTGATGGAATTGCACAATGCGATAAGTGGAACTTTCATATCGTAAACACCTTTTTCTCCTTTCATACCTCCCCCCCAACAGATGTGTTCATTGTGTCCCGGTCGGAGTTTGAGCTGAGTGAAATCTATCAGATACTGATGGAAAACTTGCTGCACGTTTCGTCCGCGCTGTCCAACATGGAGATCAGCATGAAGGCCAACACGAGCTCCAGCTCCTCGACGGTAACGACGATGACAACCATCCCGGCCACAACAGTACACGGCACCGGCGGCGGAAGTCTTGGCGGGCCTGGCAATGGTCATCCGGGAGCGCCCGGGAGCTCGGCGGCGGCAGGATCTTTAATCAATGTGGCCACTGCACAAGCCGCTAATCAGCCCTTGTTAAGAGCTGTACCACCTGTACCATTGGCACCGACTAACCCATTCAAAGATACGGTTGACATCATCACGACACTGTAAG